>OZ005649.1:223581146-223601146 GCA_963930645.1 Salticus scenicus | reverse complement strand
AACTTCATAGGGGAATGTGTGTGTGTGGAAGTGGGGCAGGAGGAAGCTATTGCGCTACAGAAAATTTACCCTTTAAAAAGGTGGCCTTGGATTTAATCATGGGTAAAAGGTTTAATTGTGGTTGTTTAGATAAATCAGGCAACAAATTCTATAAATTAAATAATTTTATCATTCAAATTTATATTATTTGTTTGTATAGCTTTCTAATAGTAGTTCATTTTAGTTTTTTATTTATTTTATTTAATTTTAGTTTCCATTTTAAAATCTTTTTCGAAATAATTCTGTTTTCTAAGACTTCGTTTATTATACCAACACAATTTGTTGCTATTAGTGTCATTTCTAAAAAGAAAAGAGATGTTTATTAATCTATAAATTTTTCATCTAGAAATACTAATTTTTGCTTTCAATTTATAACACTTTCTAACATAGTTGAAAAATGTTCATAACTTCGGTTGTTCTGTCTGACTTTCGTAAATGTTCATAGAATTCCTTGAAACTGATATATGTTATTCAACTTTCCTATGTAATGTTCAGTATTGAAAAGGGCTTAAATACCGCCACTGGTTTATGTGCAGGAACAACCACGTGAATTCTAACGTATTGCGTTCTATTAGAGGTATATTTCAATAACTTTGTACTTCAAAAGCCATACTAAAATTAACATTTATTACACATATGCACAAAAATATAGATTCAATAGCATGTGGAATGATTAGCATTACTCTTTACAGGTCTGCACAAAGATATTAAGATACATAGAGGTTATAATTATAAATTGCCAGACTTGCATTAATGGTTTAGTTACGTTAAGTGTTTTAACATTTTCCAACATTGTTTAGGAGTGATTATGACCTCGGTTAATTTAATTTTCTGTCTCTCCACTCCAGTGTTGCCAGATTGGGGACTTTTTTTATTCAATAGCCATCACTAAATATTAAGTGTGACATTTGCCTAATCACTTCGAAGATTGATCATCTATTACGTGTATCAAACATCACTTCTCAAATTTATTGGTGACTATTGAATTAAAAAAGTCCCCAATCTTGCAACACTGCTCCACTCTCTAACTCCCATAAATATTCATAGAATTATGCACAAAAAGAAGAAGAAAGTGCAGGTTAATGTTGCTACCTAATATTTGAAAATTAATGTAGTAATAACGAAAATGAAAGATTATACGGTTTGCATTAATTATTAACTCTTTTCAACTGTACGTGCTCGTTGCATCGTTTGACATTAAATTTACTGTGCCTATATTTCATTAGACGTCGGACAGACACACAGACGCGTAGGCTAATGGAACCCATAAACTCTCTTAAACGTTGTTGGAAAGCGTTAAAAAAGTACAAACGAAAATGCAATTCTAACAGTTTCAAACTGTAGCCTTTAATGTATCTGAATATTTTGGTATAGCCCTGTAAATCTTAACATTAAATGTATGAAATTACATAAAAGCATTTTTTAGCTTAAGAACAGCTAAGGTCAATTTTCTCATGATTTGCGCAGCACAAAGTTATTTAAATATGATTTTTAAAAATTTATTTTTTAATTTGCTCAAGGCATGAGCATTATTTTGGGTATATTTGTATATAAACCATTTGTGCTATTTATACCATTTTAAATAAGAAACACGTGTCTCAGTGAACTTGAATAGCATGTATCATTTAGAGGAAATTTTGAAAATATTTACGAGCGCTAGAGTCAGACAGATGGATAGATAGAGTGAACGGAATGGCAAATGAACAGAAAGAATAGCTGATAAATTAATTCAAGTCATACTGACTCATAAACATTCTCAGAAAGTGTTAAAAATACTTCATAAATACGAAAATGCAATTTTAGCGATTTCTAATTATAGCACTTAATATTTCTGAATATTTTTGTGTGGCTCTGTAAATCTTAATGCTAATCAGGCTATGTTCCACAGAAAACATTTTTTTTATTTTTTATTATTATTATAATTATTATTTATTTATTTATTTTATGCACATGAATAATAAATGTCAATTTCATTATGATTTCTGGAAAATTGAAGGTATTAAAATATGATTTATAAAAATATGCCTCATATAACGCAATACATTGTAATTTTTCCGTGTGTTCCTGAGCACAATCCAGAGGTGGAATTTACCCCATTTTAAATAGGCAACATCCTACTGTGAAACTGAATAACATATATCATTTTCAAGAAATTCCATGAATATTTAAGGGAGTTAAAGCGCAAATGAGACAGACAGATAAGCGAACTTATATACAAACTGACAGACAGACGAACCGAAGTCATAAACACATTTCAACTTTGTTGAAAAGTAGTAAAAATTGGAAATTTTGAGGCAGAATCATTCAGAAACAATAATTAAAGAACTAAAAGTTTGTAATGAAGTTTTACTTTTTTTCTAAACACTGAAAAAGTTTCAGAAATATTCTGAACAATAATAATAAATGTCTCATAAATACGAAATAGGGGGGGAGAGTTTGGGGGGGAGAGGGAGCTCTCCCCCCCAAAATAAGTAAGTGATTTAAAATGAAAAAAAAAAAAAAAAGTATTATTTTGTTTTACATATCCTTTAATCTATATAACCTCAAATATTAGTTCATTTATAAAGCTTCCCTACATCTTTATTTTATTTTATTTTTTTCTCCACCTTCGATTTCAACTTTGTTTATTTGGTTAATCAAACAAATATAGCCTAAGAAAAATATTCCTTAGAACAATTAAAATTTAACAAATTTCTATAACTAGAGGATTGTTAAACTGTCATAGGCAATTAATTGTAAGGCTTATTTATTTTATTTTTATATATATAATGAGAAAGTACATAAAATTTAAATAAAAGTAATAGTGCTTAAAATGTTGCTATTGCTATTGTTATTATTATTATTATTATTATTATTATTGTAAATTTATAAATTTTTCATTTAACAGTATATATATATATATATATATTTATTTATTTATTTATTGAAAGTAAAAATTTTATTATTAACGTATGAAAAAAAAAAAAAAAAAAAAAGTAATTTAATTTGATTTTTATGTTTATCTTTTTGTGAGAATGGCTTTTTAACCATTTTTAGCAAGCCAATTTATATTCCCAGGAAAACGATTTTCTCCTTTTTCCTGTTTGTATCGCATTATTCTATATCTATCTAACGTTATCTGAAATATTTAAGCCGATACAAAAAGTTCAATGTTAGAAAAAAAAATACTGATTTTTTTCAATTGGTCTTTTACTTTAAATAACGTGAAACAATGTAAAACTAATGAAAAACCGCTTAGGAAAGAGAAATTTTAATGAATTTATTTAGATCAATTATCGCGATAATATTTATTCAATTAAAATGTTACAGAAAAACAAAATTTCGACAAAAATAATTCATGATATTGTAATTTAATTCAAATAGTCATACATATGTATTTAGCAGATTTATTAAAACAATCTTCATCGAATTTGGAATGATCAAGTCAGAACTTTCGTCTATTCGCCCCCGGGAAATTTCGCCCCCGAGAAGAGGATTTACTGAATTTCACCCCAGCGTCTCGCCCCCGAGTTGTGTAAAATATATATGTAATGAAAAATAAACATAAAAATATACATGTAGTAATTCTCTATATATTTCTATTTAATTCACACTATTTTCCCTTTTAATTTCAATATAAAACATATGAATTAAAATAAGGTTTTCAAATGCAAAAATCGTTAGATGAATATTTTATCGTTGTTAATTAAAAGAAAATTTAAGTGTACAGTAATATTATTTATTTATTTATTAAATTTTTAGTGCACACACAGTAGTTTTATTAATTTATCAAATTTTATTTTATTTCGTTTCATTTATTAATCAATTTTATTATTATTGTAATATTAATATAATAAACCATATATTTGCTTTCCATTATTTTCTATTTCATCTGATCCAATGTATATAAAAAATTTAAATCTAAAGGTGTCTTTGTTTAAATATATATGTCAAATAAAATATGGTGTGAAAAAGCTCAAATGTACAGTCACCCCCCAAAAGAACCCCCCCCCCCCCACACACACACCTAATTTCGCCGTAAATTATCGTAGAAACATGCGGCTGGTACCTAATGATCTGTAATAACATCTAGTTTTTAATGGTGTAGTTAGAGTTTGCTTAAGGGGTTATCTACATATTAAAACAAGCATAAACTTCATTTTTTTCAATGACGACCCCTATTTTTGACCTCATATTCAAATTTCTGAGATCAAGGCAGTTCCAAAAACCTACCTATTTATATACTTTAAATTAATTCTAAACAGAGTTACACGTCAAAATGTGTTAGGGGACCGTCTATACATTTCGAAAAAATAAATCGTGATCTACCACCCAATGTACATTATTTATTAAATTTCACACCGGAAAAAAAGTTCAGAAATGTTAGTTTAAAGATAAAAAACGATATTAATTCGCCGAACTTTCTGTGTTAGTTTATGAATTAAAAGATTTTTATTGCTTTCTATTTATTAAACATTGAATAGTTAAATATATCACTTCACATGAAGAAAATTAAATAGCTTGAATCATATAAACCATACAATGTTGAATTACAAAAATCTAGATACCAAGCTAGAAGAATGTAAGTGATAGCTAGAAGATAAGCTAGAAGAAGTAATAATGATAATAATATCAATAGCGGTTAAAAAAAGAAAATAAAAAGTGTTTAATATTTAAGAAAAAGAATTATCTACTTCTTGTTGGGTATATTTTTATTTTATACAGTAAGTCCCGCATGAAAGTGCTACTATAAAGTTTTATGTTTAATTTTAGGCGTACAAACCAACAATAGGCAATATACAAAAATATAAATAATAAGATTTAAACTAAAATCTGAGAAAGAATATTTAACATTTTCGTGACTGCTGACGTAGTTTCACGTTATTTCGAAATCTGTGTGGGCGTTTCTTTCACAATTCGTGTTTTACGATATTTCTTAAGAATATTCCTTATACTCATATTTATATAAACAAAATAATATGAATACAAATACTTTCACTAGAAGAAGTATAATTATTATGTATATTCAAATTAAAAGAAATATGGATATAGAAAAAACAGTTTCCTATTGCCTAGAACGAATATTTCCCGTTCTGCAGTCGTCTACTGTACTTGAATTCTTAATTTTAAATGTGTAAAATCTATATCGTTAAAAGTAATAAGACATATTACATTGTTTTAAATTGTTTTCCCATAATAAATGTGAATTTTACGCCGTGATTAGAATAATCGAAAATAATAAATATTGCGCTTTATTTCAATAATATATTCAAAGAAAAAAATCTTCCACTGTTTGTTTTTGTATTAAAAAAAACATTAAATAAAAATTTAATATTATGTTACGTCATGCGATAAAATTTAAATAGCACAAAGCTTGCAAACGTGCAGTAAACAAATGCGAAAATGTCATAACAAAATTAAAACAGAAAATTCTTTTGAAAAATTCTTATAAAAATTATTAAATGTTAATTATAATAATTTTTTAAAAAAAGAAGAAAAAATGCGTATTCCTCTTTCAAACGATAATCCTCGCCTTACCGCGTTTCCTAAGATATTTAGCTTCAGGTATACGAACCCTACAATATTCAAGTAAAAATAAGAGGGACAACTGAGTTAAAATAGAATTTTAGCAGTGAGAAACTAGGAAAAATTATGCAACATTTAAGAAGAAAGATTTGACATTTCAGGATCGGGTATATTCATAGCTGCCAATATTTTAATTTATTCCGGAGTACTTTTAGCCCCGCCTTTATTCCGCACCACTTTCTTTATAGAAAAAGTTTCTTTAATACACAATTTCGATAAAATAAGACAAAATACTTTAAAAAAAAAGTGACACGAATAAGAGGCGGGGCTAAAATTACTCCGGAATAAATTAAAATATTGGCAGCTGTGTATATTCCTTTTTGCAACGGAAGCCACGCCTTTACATAATTTTCTAAATTTTACATTATAAAACAAATTTTCTTTTACATATTTGCAATTAAATCATTTAAATTTTGTCTTCAGCATTCGATGTATTAAATGACATTGACATTTATGCGTACCAGTGTTATACAAAGAGTCAAATGCGAATATGCGAACTAGTTTTTCAATATTGTTTCTGCAATATGGAGGCAGGGATTCATTTTTTTATGGAATTCTTTCACAATCTCTCGTCTGCATTGCGATAATTTTATAAAAATTAACCAATTTGTATGATAAACGTCGGAATGTTGCTTAGAAAGCAATTAGAATAACAAAAATATAAATTAAAATTGTTTTTCGTCAAAATATATACAGATATTTACTCACAGAGGATACAAATTATAACAGGTGACGGCCCCCTAACACCAGTAAAAAATGAAATATCACTGTAACTTATAAAATAATGTTAGGAACGAGCTGTAAATTTGGAAACCCATGTTTTTGATGATGCCCGTTCTATTCATGCAAAAATTTACATAGGTCATAATTCATAATTTTTTCAAATATGAAATTATTAATAATTTTCATAATTGAAAAAATGTTTTTTTTATCACAAAATATGCATGTAATATGTTTGGGTCACTTCATTTTACCGTATAAAAAAACAGAATTTGAATATCATAATTATTTTGGAAGATATGAATTAATCTTTGTCACATTCATTTAACATTAGCATCCTCATATTTTGACAGCTTATAACTCTGTAAAAAATTGAGCAAAATATATAAACTATACCATTTTCCGTGATGATTTGATCCAAAGAATTCAAATAAATTATAAAAAATGGGGGTTACTATTGAAAAAAATGAAGTTGATGCCAGTTTTAATATGTAGACGACCCCTTAAGCAAAATCTAACTATACCATTATAAACTAGACGTTATTACAAACCGATTGGTACCAATCACATGTTTCTACGGCAACTTATGGCGAAATTAGGGGGGGGGGGCGTTTTTTTTTTTTGGGGGGGGGGGTGACTGTACATTTAGGAAGTTCTACAATATTAGAGATATAAGACTGACCATTTTTGTTTAAACTTAAAAAACGTCACGAACAGAAATTTCAGGTTACAGTGATTATTAAAGTTTTAACATAATAAAATCCTTTTTGATAATTTCATTTACAAGACTCCTTTAAAACAAGTTGTTGCTAATTTAAACAAGAAAGAAAAATCATGCAGTACGCATTGATTAGTAACACTTCCCAACTGTACTCAATTGTTGTACGAATAACTTTTAATATTCTTTGCCTTTCTCTTGCAAATAAATTATTTAATTTAATTGCTTTTCATTAATTAATGTAAAATGTTTAAAAAAATGTATGAAAGGAATTGAATTTGTTCCGCGTTATACGTTATAATTATCTAAATTCTATTTCCTCTAATAAACCTCTCTCTCCCTCTCAAAAAGAAAAACTACGATTTCTTAGATAAATAAAAAGAAAAAAAGAGTTAATTGTTTTCCTTTAACCGTTTCTTTATCAGTATAGTTGATAATAAACCATATATTTGTTTTCCATTATTTTCTGTTACATCTGATGCAATGTACAGTCGGTAACAAAAGTATCCGAACACTAGCAAAAATTCCTATATAAAATTAGTAGTGATAATACTGTTTTGTTAAATAAATCCTTGTCGAATCATGGACTTAGTTAGTCTAAGAACGTGATTCGACAAGGATTTATTTAACAAAACAGTATTAACTCTACTTTTTTTATATAGGAATTTTTGCTAGTGCTCGGTTACTTCTGTTACCGACTGTATATCAGAAATTTAAATCTAAAGGTGTCTTTGTTTAACATATATATGTTAAATAAAATATGGTGTGAAAAATTTCAAATGTACATTTAGGAAGTTTTAAAATATTAGAGATATAAGACTGAACATTTTTGTTTAAACTTTAAAAATGTCACGAACAGAAATTTCAGGTTACAATGATTATTAAAGTTTTGTAACATAATAAAATCATTTTTGATAATTTCATTTACAAGACTCCTGTAAAACAAGTTGTTACCAATTTAAACAAGAAAGAAAAATCATGCAGAACGCATTGATTAGTAACACTTTCCAACTGTACGTAATTGTTGTATCGAATAACTTTTAATATTCTTTGCCTACGTTATCACACAGCAGACAGAAGGACTGAAAAATATACAGATAGACAAATTGATTTTAAAATTACTCTTAGGAATTTTGGAAAGTGTTAAAAAGGCTTAACGAAAAGAAAATGCAGCTATTAGATTATAATTATAGCTTTTGATCTCTCTGGATATTTTAGTGTAGCCCTGTAAATCAGAAAGTTAATCATATCATATTCTATACAAAACATTATTTTAGAATATTAACAATACATTTCAATATTTTTATGATTTTTACAGCAGAAAGATTTTAAATATAACTTTCTAAAAATTCTGTCCTAAAACGTAATGCATTGACTTTTTTTTTTTTTTTTTTTTTTTTTTTTTTGTGCCTGTAAACAAACTAGTTATACTGGACCAATTAATGTCATTTTAAATGGGGAACATTCTATAGGGAAAATATTTATAAAAATAACACTCATAGAACACAATGCTTTCGAATGCTTTTGGGTGTCCCTGTACACAAACCAGAACAGATATGCACTCCATTTTCAATATGAAACATCCGATAGTGAACGTCAATAAAAAAAAAAATCTGTTTCGAGAAATTCCATAATTATTTACAGGAGTTAGAGCATGGGCAGACAGACAGATAGACAGACACACAAACTAAAATCATATTCACACTTAAAAATGTTAGAAAGTGTTATAAACGCTTAATGTAAACGAAAGTACAATTCTAGCAATTTTTAATGAATAGCTCTTAATATAAATGGATATTTTTGTGTCACCCTGTAAATCTAATGCTAATCATGCTATATTCTATGCAAAGCATTTTTTTGTGCATATAAATAACATATTTCAATTTCCAAAAACTTCGTGGAAAGTAAAATTATTAAAATTTGATTTATAGAAATATCTCTTATAGAACGCAATTCTTTGGAATACTTTTAAGTGCCCCTGTACATAAATCGGTGGTGATATTTCCTCCATTTTATACAGGAAACATTCAAAAGTGAACTTGAATAACATATTTAAATTTCATTCAGATATGTCTACAGTAAAGGTATGAAAATATGATTTATAAAAATACTTCTCATAGAACACCATGCTTTGAAATATTTTCGGGTGTCCCTGTACACAAACCAGTAAAGGTATAAACTCCATTTTTAATAGAGAACATCCGATAGTGAAATTAAATAACATATATCAGTTTCAAGAAATTCCATAAATATTTACGGGAGTTAGAGCTCGGAAAGACAGACAGGCAGATACACAAAACTGAAATCATATTCACACTTAAAAAATGTTAGAAATTGTTAAAAACGCTTAACGTAAACGAAAGTACAATTATAGCAATTTTTTATTAATAGCTCTTAATATCACTGGATATTTTTGTGCCACTCTGTAAATCTAATGCTAATCATGCTATATTCTATGCAAAGCATTCTTTTGTGCATATAAACAACATATTTCAATTTCCTAAAACTTCGTGGAAAGTAAAGTTATTAAAATTTTATTTATAGAAATATCTCTCATAGAGCGCAATGCTTTGGAATACTTTTGAGTGTCCCTGTACATAAACCGATGGTGGTATTTCCTCCATTTTATACAGGAAACATCCAATAGTGAACTTGAATAACATATTTCAATTTCATTCAGATATGTCTACAGTAAAGGTATGAAAATATGATTTATAGAAATACCTCTCATAGAACACAATGCTTTGAAATAATTTCTAGTGTCCCTGTACACAAACCAGTAGAGGTATAAACTCTATTTTCAATAGGGGCGTCCAATAGTGATCTTGAATAACATATTTCAATTTCATTAAGATATGTCTACAGTAAAGGTATGAAAATATGTTGTTGTTGTTGTCGTGTGCCACTCGGAAATTCCGAGCCCCGGTAGTGGAACTACCGGACTTATTTTAAGGCATGAGGGTTGCGTCTTCCGTTATTAGGAACGCCGCGTAGGGAGGAAGTACGACTTCTAGTTCCATAAGCTGGTGAAAGATGGCAGCACCAGCCAAACTCGAATTTTGATCCGGATCAGAGCGAGTTAGACCCATATTGTTATGGGTCCCGTTATAAACCATGAAAATATGGTTTATAGAAATACCTCTCATAGAACACAATGCTTTAAAATACTTTCGGTTGTCCCTGTACACAAACCTGTAGAGGTATAATCTCCATTTTCAATAGGGAACGTCCGATAGTGAACTTGAATAACATATATCAGTTTCAAGAAATTCCATAAATATTTACGGGAGTTAGAGCGCGGACAGACAAACAGACAGACAAACCGAAGTCATAAATACTTTTCAACCTTGTTGGAAAATGTTAAAAAGAATCTGTTTTAACAAATTATGATTCTGCCTTATTTTTACCTTAATTCTTTGAAAGTTATACGGAAAAAATTTATATATATATTTATTTATTTTATGACATCACTTACTAAATAATCAAGTTTATGAAAATTAATATTATTTTATTTTAAAAAGTTTTCATTCCCTTTTTTTAACACCTTCCAACAAAGTTGAAAAGTGTTTATGACTTCAGTTTGTCTGTCTGTCCGTCTGTCCGTCTGTCAGTTTGTCCGTATGTCCGACTGCTCGCTCACTAACTCTCGTTAATATTCATGGAATAGCTTGAAACTGATGTATGTTGTTCGGGTTCACTATGGGATGATTGTGAAAGGGTTAATATTACCACTATTTTGTACAGAGACACCCGAAAGATTTTCAAAGCCTTTCGTCCTGGGAGAAGTATGTTTGTAAATCATATTTTAACACTTTTATTTCATACAATTCACAATAAAATTGATATTAACAATACATATGCACTAAAAATGCTTTCTATAGAATGTAGTGTGATTAACATTAATATTTACAGAATGCACAAAAATATTCTGTAGTGGCTATAATTGAAAATTGCTGGAATTGCATTTTCGTTTGCATTAATTGTTTTTAACGCTTTCTAGCGATGCTTAAGGGATTATTATATGAAATCTTCTATATGTCTGTCTTTCTGTCCATCTGTCCTCTCTGTAACTTCCGTATTTTTTTTAAAATTGATATACGTTATTCAAGTTCACTATGAGATACTTCCGATTTAAAATGGGGGTAAGTATAACCACTAATTTACAGTCGGTAACAAAAGTGTCCAAACACTAATAAACATTCTTATATAAAAAAAGTACGCTTAATACAGTTTTGCTAAATAAATCCTTCTCGAATCCGTTTCTCAGACTGACTAAGAACAGGATTCGACAAGGACTTATTTAACAAAACAGTATTAAGTGTACCTTTTTATGTAGGAATTTTTGGTAGTTTTCGGACACTTTTGTTACCGACTGTATGTATAGGGATACCCCTAAAAAATTCGAAAGCATTTGCGTTTTATAAGAGTCTTTTCTATAAATCACATTTTAATATTTTTGTTTTGTACAAATCATGATGAAAGTATTATTTATCATTCATATGCACAAGGAATGCTTTCTATAGAATATAGTAGTGATTGGTGTTCAGATTGCAGATCCACACAAATTATTGAGTTACATTGAGGGCTACAACTGGAAATTTCTGGAATTACATTTACGTTTCGTGTTAAGCGTTTTTTATACTTTCCCACAATATTTACGCGTTACGAATTCATTTAGTTTATCTGTATGTACTATCCTCCTGCCTTTCCGTTGTGTGATCACGCAGATAAAGTTCATTGAATGTCCCATACAGCACAGAATGTTTCAGTTATGTTGCAAAAATCTTAAAAACTTTCATTATCATAACACATTTTAGTATGCTCTCTGATATCTTTTTGAAATATTCGCCCTTTTTGATGTTCTATCTGTTAAGTGATTGCCACGTTTTTGTTAGGTAACTGATTCTTTGTTACGATCGCGGACATTTCTACATTTTTGAAAGTAAACGGAAAGTAAACTGAACGCTTCGAAACGTTTCCGAAATATTTACAATGTTTCGATGTTATATTATTGTTACATTTCTGGAACATTTTGTGCTGTTAGGGGTTAAACGACGCTACGAGAGCGAACAGTCGGACAGTGTCAATAATCTTTGTGAACCGCATGATTTTTGGTTCTTGTTAATGTATTTATTTGTACGCAAATTTTATTTTTGTCTCTATAAAAAACAAATGTCACAATATGTCAAAGTAAACATTATGATTTCGTTATTTAATAGCTACTGACAAAATCCTAATTTAATATATGTGGTATTTTAGCTCCAATATTTTAACTTAAATTATTGTGTGTGATAATTTTGTACTTGTGATTAAGAGAATTGATTTCTAAAAACTTCTGTATCTAGATATCCAGAATTTCTTTAATTAATATGTTTCGTGTGTTATGGTTATTAACTCTGTGTTTCGTTTTAGTTTTTGATTGCGTAACAGATATTGAGAGCTGTCATGATTCATGTTGTTCTCACATTTGCTTAACGGAGACATGTGTGCAAGCCGGTAAGTAAAATATTTAATATTGGCTTTATTCTCTTTCTTTATTTATTCTTCTAAACTCTCAGAATTTTACTTTCATAAAATTTTCTTTTAAATGCGAATTATTATTATATTTCTGAAACTACCAGTTGAAGTACATGATACCGACTTATATTTCATTAATCAAGAATCATTTAAAGTTTTATTAATTTAATTTCTATATTAGTTTTATCGTTCATTTTATATATGTACTAATGAACAGCAGTCGCCAGAGTGCAGATGAGCATAGTGTCTTTAGAGTTGCAACAGTTATGATGATATATTTCCATATTTATTATCACTTATCATTTATTACCAATAACTGTAACCAGCAGAAATAATATAAGACATGTTATGATTTAGTATTATGAATCTGCAATAGTTAACCTATTTGGTATTATTTTTCTGAATAACATTTTATTTGTTCTACCGCAAAAGAAAGAAAAAAAAAAAAAAAAAAAAAAAACAGCAATTTCACGACAAACTTAGTATATGCTGCAATTGCTATTGCAAACCTATAATAGAACTAAATCCATAGAGGTTGAATAAAAATCTCTCCTCGCTTTAAATAATTTAATATGACATATTTATTTAAAAATTAATTTCAATTAACTAAATATTCTGGTACATTTTTCTTAATCATCTGTAAACTAATAAAAATGTATATTTCTTTTACTGAAACTTATTTGTGTTTCTGATTAAAAATAATCTGGTGTGTCACTCATACGACTTTATCTTGCCCTGCATTTTAATACTATAAAGATAGATTGTAGTTGTGAGATCAATAAGGTAAGATTTTAAGGTTTAATATATTTTAAAAATAATATAAATTAGTTTAGAAATACAATATATTAAAATCACACAATCAACTGATTGGGAAGAAAATCATATTTATTGAAACTTATTTTTCCAACTGAGTGAAAATAATGCCTGGACCGGGAGTCGAACCCCAGATCTCTGACTTACAAGGTCAAGACTCTACCAATTGAGCTATCCAGGCCAATTATTTTCACTCAGTCGGAAAAATAAATTTCAATAAATATGATTTTTTTCCCAATCAGTTGATTGTGTGATTTTAATATATTGTATTTCTTTCTCCCATTGTTTAATGGTGTTTTCTTTTACCTGCGGCTTATTTCTGTCGAGCTATCTACATGATAGACCAGATGTTTCTGCCTAAAGGTTGTCTGAGTGAGTAATGTCCACCAGTTGTCGGCCTGGATAGCTCAGCTGGTTGAGCCTTGACCTTGTAAGTCAAAGATCTGGGGTTCGACTCCCGGTCCAGGCATTATATTCACTCTGTCGGAAAAATAAATTTCAATAAATATAGTTTAGAAATAGTTTTATTTGACATATAATTCTGTGTGAGGGAGCTACCTCTCCCCTCAAACCTTCATTCAATTATAGTGCCTACAATTGTGGGGAAAAAAAAAAAAAAAAAAAAAAGCTACAGTAATAAAGAATTTTTGAATGCGTCGAACGTACTTTTTTCTTTGGGAATTAATGAAACTGTTCCATTTGAAAATTATTTTATTTATAAATTAAAAATAAATCATGCCTTACTTTTATTATTTACCTATTACTTTTCTAAACTAAATTTTATGTTATCATTCGCAAAAATGAAGTAGAATATTATGTTCATGTTTCTTTGGCTTAAGTAGAAGAACTAATCGCTAAACAGGTTTTAAGTATTTAGAAATCGTATAATGATACTTTATAAAAACGATTTTGAAGTCACTATGTTTTATAAACAGAAAGTGGTAATACCTTAACAGTTTGAATCAGTGCAACTCTAAGTAAAAGCATAGGGTTCGTACGAGCCCACCTTTTTTTCCTGAGTCTGCCACTAGTATCCAACAACAGCAAAATACTTTTTAAATTTATTGGTTTATTTTATACTGTGAATCACCATTAAAAATTAATGGTAGAAGACTTAGGAAAAATATAAGGACCGTGCGAACTCTGAAAGGGTAAGAAAATTGTTTGGCAGTGATATTGTATACAAACTTCTATTTAAATTTTAAACTAACAATTAAATAATGTTGAAACATTTTAAGCTGTTTTGAAATTTTCTAGGGGATCGATAAATTGTTTGTTGTTATATTTAGCAATTACCACTCACTGCTTTTATTCAACTCACGTTGTTTGACAATGGTGAAAAAAGAAAGTAAAATCGATGTTGTGAACTTTAGCTGAACATCTTTAAATTTAATCCAAACACGTCTTTTTTGTCAGAGAATTTTTTTAATTTTTGCTGTTCCTTTTCTTACGATTATGATACCACCAAGAAAAAAAGGAACCTATATATCAATTGAAAAAAAAAGAAAGAAAGAAAAAGAAAACTGTATATTCCCATCAGAGGTCTTTTTTCTACTCTTATGACAAATGTGGTTATTTTCGTAACATTTGCAATTTACTTTAGAATATCTATAAATTCATTGTTATTTGCACTAACATTATAAGAGAAATTTATTACTATTTGAATCACGTGTGCTTCAAAGTGATAGCGTAGTTCCAGCTTGCTCGTCATCAGATCTTCTTGTCTTAATACTAGCACGTATTTCATCTTAAGGTGATGATAATCCTTAACTTCTTCTTTCAAGTCACAATATTTTGCTTAAGAACTTAAAACGAACATGCGATAAAATGAAAAAGTATTATATTATAAAAACAAGCTTCAAGCTTTTCTACATTTACTTTCTTTCTTCTGAAAGTACATTGAAAGGGAAAAGGGAGAAGTTAACATATCAAAATTAGGTGAGAATTCAGCACAGATACTTAAAAGTAATAAAATATAACAATCATAAAAAATAAATAAATATTTTCTCTTTTCTGTTTTTTTTTTAAATAAACATATTTTATTTTATTTTAATATGTTACCAGCAAACCTGTGCGAATTTTTCGCAGTTTCTTCTTTTATTTATTTATTTATTAGGACTGAAGTCCTATTAGTCTCAATCTGGGATTTTTGCGTTGTCGTTTTCGATAGTTGGACATCTGTCGAAATCATTTTTCGATAGTTGGACATTTATCGAAATCTAAAATTTATCGAAAATATAATTGAATAATTTGAAAGCGATGTTATAATTGGGAAGAAAAAAAAAAAAAAAAAAAAAAAAAACTAATAGTCCTCCGTCCTAAACTAAATTCTGCTTTTGCCAGAATTTCATAAAAATCTTTTTTTTTATTTTTATTATTATTGAAAGAAAAAGAAAAGAAAATTAATAATAATCAGTATCGTTACGAGCGATATCGAAAAAGTTTTTTAATAATTTTGAATTAGGAAATAAAAAGTGCGCGTGAAATAATATGAAATAAAATAAGTAAAAAAATGAATTTAATGATTTAATGTTTTTGCTTTTAGGGGGCTGCTCATGCATATAAAAAATGCGTATTAAAACGAGTCGAAGAAGGAAGCGAAATAAGTATTGAGTTATGTTACGATAAATACGATATATAATATGATACGATATATTAGACCTATCGTCCAGGGTTAGTAGGCATTTTCGTTGAAAGAAATAGTTTGTTCGTTCGGTGCAACTTGCACATTAGTCCCGTGAGGTACAACTTTCACATTAGTCCCTTGAGGTATAACTTTCACTTTAGTCCCGTCAGGTACAACTTGCACATTAGTCCCCTTTAATTTTCTACAATTTATTCACAATTATTTTTTTATTTATATATTTACCTTTAAAATTTTTAACTTATAAGTCATATACAGATTTCATCAAACGATAAAAATTTTATTTCATCAGAAACCAAATTATTATTAATTTTTGTGGAATGAAACGCTAATGATAGTTAACCCAAAATCATTTGAAATGAAACTCATGTTTGACGACCCAGTTTTTATACTTCCCCTGGAAGGACAACTTTAGTATAGAACCCCCTATGGCGACTTTTAAATTTTTGCCGCCATCCTGGCGATGCCTTTTATTGTTATTATTATTATTATTTTTTTATTAATTCATTTTGTCATAATTTTTTGTTAAAAGAAAATATAGTACCTATTTTGATTATACTTTTTATTATTGCGTTAATTAGTCAACTTATGACAAAAGTTCATATTTTGTTTATATCTTTAAGTATTGCTAGGTTTAAAATAGCGATTGCAAAGATTGTAAAGATACAACTTCAAAAAAAAAAAAAAATTCTATAAAATGATCTCATTTGACAAATGTCGTTTATGTATATATTTATTTTTTATTTTATTAGATCCCTGAACTGAGTTCGCGTGCTTAAATATTGCTTATGTATTATTTTTTATCCTCGCGTATTTTATTGCCACTATCGTATCTGTTCTACAAAATATAATAGTAACTGGACCACGTTAGTGAAATATTATATAGATTCGTTTTGTTAATTATTTACATAAATACAGAAATAATTTTGGACCGCGAGAATCAGGGACATTTACGTGTTCCAAAGAGAAAGAGATATTCTAATTCTAGCCTTCGTTATAACAGCTTCCTGCTTTAATGCCATAAAGTATTTTATCTAAAGCCTTTCTCCATTTTCTTTTTTTTATTTTCCTAAAAGCATATTGAAGGGAGAAAAAATTTCAGCTTATCAAAATTAGTTAGGAGTTCTGCGCAGGCACTTAACCATAACAAAATTAATAAAATATAGCAATCACTGAAAAGCAAAAAATAAGTAAAAATAAATAGTAGGGGCGTTCAAAAAGTAAGTTACACTCGAACATTGAAGGTCAAAAAACATTTTATTTAGAAGTGCGCTTACAACACAATATGACACACATACTACACGCTATTTCTCTACACAATTTCTGAGTCACTGCAACATTTGTCAAAACATTGTACTCATCGTTACATGACACTCACTGCACCATGTTTGATGTGCTCAACGTTGTTGGCCTTCCTTGTAGTTTCACATCGGTTAAGTCTGTGCTACCGTCTTCAAACTGCTGGCGCTAATTCATAATAGTCTGAATCCTGAATGTGATATTACATGAGGTATACACAATACCAATATTTCATGATAAATCTCCGTACTTGTTCAATGTTTTGCTCACAAAAATTACACTGTTCTTTTGTACTTCAAGGTTAAAGCAAATTTCCAGCTAACGCACCATTTTTTTTTCTCGCATTACACAGTAACCGTTGCAACTATTTGAATGAAATTATTGCTATCATTGGTAGCCGTGGAATTCAGTTATCGTCTGCGCATGTTTCCGTCTTTTTTAAACGCTACCGTCTGTAGGGGAACAAGTGTAATGCTCTTATTACACAAGGCAATTTTTCGCACAACTTTTGAGCCAATTGTTAGAGTCAATTCTGTTGGTCAAATCGCCTCAACGCGTTTTGAGTCAACAAAATTGGCTTAAAATTAGACATATCTGAGCCCCGGAGTAATAGTAGTTCGGAGTAGAAACAATTTTTTCTGACTTGTCATAAAAAGTTGTTTGTACGAGCAATTTCTCCTACCATGATAAACCAATGAGAAGAAAACTTGTTATGAGCGCCCACCGAAGAAGGGGCAAGTTCGTTCTCTTCATTATACTACGTAGATTTCGCGTAGTCCCCGATAAACAGGTGTGCCTTGGCATGTTCTGAACACTGTGAAAACCTGTTTTTTGAACGATCTTTGACTCAACTTTTGCAACCTTCTTTCGGATTTCAGCCTCCAGAAACTGGAGCAAAAATCGGCTCAAATGAAAGTTGTGTGGAAAGTTTTTGCGTGTAATAGGAGCAAGACTAACTTGATATGAGTTTCAAACTGATATTCTAGTTCTAGCTTGTTCGTCATTACATCTTCTTCGTTTATTACCAGTACGTATTTAATCTTAAGATGATGTAATCTTAAAACTTCCTCTTTGAAGTCAGAATTTTTTGCTTAAACATCATTTAAATGACGATGCAATAAAAATGATAAAATATGTATGTAATAAAAACAATATTAAGATCTTTCTTCTTTTAGTTATTTTGTTTCAGGATTTTTTCTTTTTCTTTCTTTCTTTTCTTCTTTTTCTTTCTTTTCTTTTATTTTTTTTTAATGCTCTAATAGAAAAGTTTAGGTTAAAACTCATAGTTAAATACAAAGAATGTTGCCATAAACTTTAGTACTGAATTATAAGTTGTTATAATAAACCATTATAGATCGTTGAATAAAATTGGTTTAGCATAAAAAATAATAATAATAACCTTATGGCAAACATTATGCTTACCCGAGATTGAGATTTTTTTCAAATACTTAAACAATTAATAACAAAACATACAAATCGCTTAAAAAAAAAAAAAAAAAAAAACTTTTCTTTTTGTTAAGAAAAGAAATAAATTTTTTCTTCCTTTCAATTTTTCTTTCTTTCTTTTTTTCTTAATATAAACGTAGGATTAATTTATTGCCATCTGAATCATTATGTTATACTATATGTTTCAAACTCAATAATGCGCGTCATCATTTTTGAGGTATCTTAGCATAATCTTATAATGTTGAAGTTTTATAAATTTCTCCCTTTAAGTTACATTATTATATATATATATATATATATATATATTATATATTAAGAATTAAAAAAAACAGCGTTTGTCAAACTATAAAATTATATTTTAAACTCAACTTAAAATTTCTTCTAAAAGTAAATAGGGGGGAAAAATCAACAAATATTATTATTATTTTTTTTAAATATTTTATTAAGTATGCATATTTAAACACTTTCTTGTTATTTATATCAACCTAAAAAATAAATAAATAAATAAAAACTGGTATTTTCTATTGTTGGTAAAAATAGATCATTTATTATTATGTTACGTATTTATTTACATTTTGTTAAATAGTTATTGCATGATTAATTTATTACTATCCAAATCACGTACATATATGCTCTTCAAACTGACGTTTTAGTTGTACCTCTCTCGTCCTTAGATCCACAGGCTTTAATCCCAGCACGTCTTTCATTTCTAATGTCTTCATTGGTAATCTTCAGGCTTCTTCTACCTACTCACAATATTTTACTTAAGAGCTTCAAACTAACATGCAGCTAAAACGAAAAAAGTTTTATTGTAAAGGTACAAGTTTAAAATTTTCCTTTAATTTTGGAACATCTAAGTGGAAATTTGAATAGGAAAACAATTTTTTAAATATGTAAAAATCAAAAGATTAGTTAAATCACATGAATATTTAAATACAAAAATAACCGGTATTACTTTACATGGCGGTGATAATAATTGTAAAGCATTTTAATATAAGTTTTGGATTACTTTTACGGAACAAACATTTACAGAAAATATCATTAAAGCAAATAATAAAACTACAATAGTAATTAAATATTTTCTTTATCTGTTAAATAGTGTAAAATTAAACTGCATAGAAAAAGATATAACAGAAACGTATTTTCAAGGAAATTAATAAACAAAAGAATTTTTATTTTAAAAGAATTAATGTTCCGATAGGTCGAAAAACAAATGCGGTGGGGGGATATATAAATAAA
>OZ005649.1:223504946-223580946 GCA_963930645.1 Salticus scenicus | reverse complement strand
CCAATTTATAAATAACTGTTAATATTATAATCAATAATAATAAAATTCCTCAGTAAATTTAAAATAATATTACAAATCTTTAGATTTTTTTCTTTTACAAATTAAAAATATTATTGTAAACTCCATACAATATTTGCATTTTCAAAAAAAAAAAAAAAAAAGAAAAAAAGAAAAAACGAGCTATAAAGGAAAAAATCATCTTTCTGAACAAAATAAATTTCGTAATCCAAACTGGTGTTTTTTTTTTTTTTTTTTAAACGAGCGAGACTACAATTTTCATTTGATTGTCATCACAAGAAGTAAGTCTGTAAACATCAAAAGTACTGAAGCGTATCGTTAAAAAGAAATTTCAAAACTTTTGAAATATTAAATTGAAAAACGCAACTTAAAATTATTTTTATCCCTTGAAGATCATTTCGAACAAATAAATTATTTAAAAGTTTGATTCTCTAATATAACTTCTCAGCCCCCTTTTCTTTTCATTTCTACCATCTCATGTAGATTCCCTTGAGTAACTAAGTAACTAAGAAATACGTTAAGTATTTTAAGCATCATGAGTTCTGAATTGTTAAAATTTGATTTTTAACATGTGTTTATTTTATTTTTAAATTAGTTATTTTGAAAGTAAAAAAAAAAAAAAAAAAAAGTTATAGTTTTGCGTTTGATCAATTTCACGCTTATGGTGAATCCAACAACAAAAGTTTATGATCAATGATATATATATATATATATATATATATATATATACATATATATATATATATATATATATATATATATATATATATATATATATATATTTTACAGCAAGGTAAAATTCTTAAGTAATTTACATGTAAGCTGACGAATCCATGCAATTTTCGCAATGATGTCATGTCAAACACACATGAGCATGTAGACATTTACGATTTACATTAAATTAAAATAACTACTTGCGTGACCCTCTAAAATTTCTTTTATTAACCCGATATGACGATGGAAATTGTTTTAAAGCAATTATAACTTCTTTTTTTTTGTGTGTGTGTATTTTTTTTTATTTATATGCTGAATAATTAAATGCATTTTTCGCTTGAAAATTTTTTTAAAAAATATTTTTAAGCAAAAGCTGATCGGTACGCATCTTATCGTATCGTAATTACCATGTGTTGAAAATCAATTTAGAAGGTTGAGATCATTTGCCGAAATACTTTTGTTTTTTAAAAGCAATAAAGTGCTATTTAATGATGAACAACAGAAAAAGGTATGTCTGATAAAGTAAAATTACATTAAGACAGGTGCGGAAATGAAAAATGGAAAATTACAAAAAGCGATTCAAATTTGTATTAAATGACATATCTAATTGTTATTTTCCCACAGTCTTTCTAATGACACATAAACACAAATAAATAATTTTATACAATGAATGAGAATGTATCCGTGATGAAAATTACATAATTCAAACATGCCAAAAATATTCGAATGTATAAAATATTATTTAGTATGGATAAGGGATAAGTTCTAAAATTATACCGATTTATAACACTGCATTTATACAGCAGCCTTCCAAAACACACACTAACTTGAAAGCTCTTGTTTTAAAACATAATACAATCTTTATAAATTCGAATCTTGTTAATTTTAAACCATAAATTAAAAATTAGCTTTCAGGAAAAAAGAAAACACTGCGAAGAACATTAAAAAAAAAAAAAAAAAAATCTGGTGTGAAACAACCACATTACTTCTATTACCCACAATTACACGTATTATGTGCATTTTTTGGAGAGAACGTGATCAGAACACATAAAATTGACCTAACAAAGTAAAAACATAAACTTTTTTCTGTAACAGAAACTTGATACACGTGTAAAGACATATAAACAAAGTTTACATAGTGAGTTAAAAAATAAGAAGAAAAAATGTTAAAGTTATTTTTTGAAACACCAATTTGAGATATCTAAAACTGACCTACCTAAGCAGGATGACTGTAAATTTCCCTGCAATAACCAAGTAATACAAGAGAAAGGATATCTAAAATGGATCTAACAATTTTCAAGAAAATCGTTAGAGCCGTTTTTGAGATACCAATTTTTACCAAAACCTGGAATACTGAATTATTGACTGGAAAACAATAATTACATACAAAAGAATATTTAAAAGGGAGTTAATATTGCGAGTTTGAAAAAAATCCGTGTTTTATAAAAACGCACTTGCGATACCTGAAATTGAGCTATTCATACAGGGCGCCCATCAATTTTCTTGAACTAACCACCTATAACTCTCCAAAGGACATCTAATGCAGTGTTTATATAGAAACTTTGAAGAAAATCATTAGAGCCGTTTTTGAGATACGGACTTACGGTCCCACTTCCGGTTTTCCAATTTTCACCAAAATTTGGAAATTTCATCTGTACACTAGGCCTGTGACAATTTTGAAGTTTCGTAGTTCTGTCTTTATTAGTTTTGGAGATATGATAGCCAGACGATTCCACACATACATACATAGCCAATTGCCAAAAACTACTTTTTTGGACTCAGGAGACTTTAAAACGTGTAAATCAGGGGAAAACTCGACATTGAATTTTTCGACCAAGTACAATATTTCCATTACCTACGGTAGTATGGTAATGGAAGTAAAAAATCTTTTGACTTTTGGAAGTATTTAAAGAGCTAGAAACTCTCAAATACCCAGTGTTCCGTATGTCTTTAGACATTTTAAAAATTCACAAAAATTGGAGGAATTGATAAAATTAAACGCAGTGAGCGAAAAAGTTATTATCGTGAAGAAGAATCGTTTTTTGCAAAGAAAAAAATAATAGTTAAGTTTTCGTTGATAGGAGGCGCTGGACGTGAGTTAATCACACATTTCCATAAAAAAAACTATATTAATTAGCATGTAAATGTTTACAAACATATACCTCTTATGCTACGTGTCACCATCACTCCAGATTACAATTTGCAAACGAGTTACGACACCGCAAACTGTAGTTTCAGTCAGCGATTCTTAGCACGGGTAAAACGTCTTCACCAATAACACTTTATCCACCAACTCAGCATTGCAATTAAAGCATCCTGTATGCACAAGTAAGAGACAGAAAACGAAATGAACTGTTAGTTATAAAACCATGCAATTTATAGAATGCTGATTGGTATATTTCTCATTACGCGTCTGTGCAGCACCCTCTATAGACAATTTTAACTTTTTTTTTCTCTTTCCCTTTTTCAAAAAAAAAAAAAAAAAAAAAAAAAAAGAGAGAGAGAGAGAGAGAAAGAGAGAGAGAGAGAGAGAGAAGAAAAAAATCCTCCTTTACGAGAATATCTTTTTCACAAACTAAGTTTCAATTATACTAATTCTTTTATTTTTGATGAATTTTTAAAATGTCTTCAGACCTATGGGAACCAGATATTAAACGTCTTTTTTTACTTCCATTACCCGACAACCGTTGATAATGGAGGTATTTTATTCGATCCGAAAATTCGAAATCGAGTTTTCACCTTATTTACATGTTTTAAGGTCTCCTGAGTCCAAAAAAGCAGTTTTTGGCAGCAGTGTGAGTGTGTGTACATGTATGTGGGTGTATGTATTTAGGGAATCTTCTGACTGTCATATCTCTGAAACTATTAAAAATAGAACTACGAAAATTCAGAATTGAGACAGGTATGATGTACAGATGACTGAAGTGGGACATCGGGAACCGGAAGTGTGACCATAAGCGCATATCTCAAGAAACCGCTTTAACGATTTTCCTCAAGTTTGCTATATAAATAACCTATTAGATATCCTTTCGTATGATACAGTTGGTTTGTTCAGGAACATTGATAAGCGTCTTGTATAAACAGCAAATTTCAGGTCTCACCAATGCGTTCTTTTAAAAACACTTGAATGATTTTTTTTCAAGCTCGCTATATTATCCCTTCTTTAGATATCCTTTTGTATATGATTTTTGTTTTCGGTCAACAATTGAGTATGCCAAATTTTGGTAAAAGTCGGTATCTCAAAAACGGCTCTAATGATTTTCTTGAAATTTGTTGCATAAACCCATTTTAGATATCCATTCTCATGTATTACATGGTTATTACAAAGACATTAACAGCCATCTTGATTAAGTAGGTTAATTTTAGATGTAAAAAATTGGTATTGCAAGAAGTGGATCCACAGATTTTTTTTTTCTTATTTTTAAGCTTGCAATGTAAATTCAGGTTTATATGTATTTACACGTGTATCACTTTTCTCTTACCGGAAACTTTTTAGGTGTCTATTTTGTTAGGTAAATTTTATGTATTCCGATCACATTATCTTCAAAACGTAAATATATATAATATGTGTAATAGTGAGTAATAGAAGTAGTGTGGTTGCTTTACACCAGATTTTGAATTTATATCTATATATGTAATGGATTAATTACTGGATAAGAGAGAGATGACAGCGTAACACACAAGGACAACTAGGATTTCTTTCAGAAAACATCTTTATTGCTTCATTATTTCTAAGTCAAGACAATGTAAGGCGAATGGAGTCTTAATCTGACACTCTACCGATCCACGGATGGCTCAAGCGGCGCCCCGGGCCGCAGAATCTGTTGGGAAGGCCTGTAGCACCTACGTAATTTCGGAGGAGTGACCAATGATTAGTTTATTAGCACTAGAAAAGCGTGGCAAAAAGTGTCCGCTTGTTTAATGTTTGGGCTTTTATACCGAATTTTCTGAGTTGCTAATTGGTTCCTTTAGATCATCTGGGCTTTAAAAAAGAATTTCTGAGATTAATTAATATGCAGCTCAATGCCAAGACAGTTGCAAATTACGTTAATGTCAGCGATTTTCGACTTATAATTTCGTTCCTTTTCTGATTTCTGAGTTATAAAGTCTTCTGCTAGGAAACAATCTTTAAAGGGGTAATTACGAATTATTCGCGATTATAATTTCAACTAGCGATTTTTACGCTTTTAATTTGGGTTTTTTAATAATTTAAATTTATTTATTTTTATCCCTTTCATTCACGCACACATGTATATATATATATATACATGTTAATATTGATTGAAAACCCAAATTTTATTTAAACATGAAATCTTTTTGAAGTACATTATGATTACAAAGCAGCGCCATTTGGAAAATGATTTATAATTAGATTAAAAAGAAACCTGGGAAGAAATTTTATTTTTAATTGAAGCATAAAAATAAATTTGCGATAATACAAAAAGGCAAAGCGCATGTTTTACTTATTTTGGAACATTGTGCATTATTATTTTATAAGAAGCAAAAGATGCAACTGTTATAAAATACACAACCAATGTTAAAAGGAAAGAAAATATCCGATGCCATTTCTAAACATTCTTAAATGTCCACGACTGTTTTATCCACAAAACATCATTATACAAATAATATGAGTGCTTATAGCAAATATAACTAAGCGCATTTAAAGTTTTAGAGTTTTTACCGTCAAAATTATTTTTTTCGTTTTCAAGAATAAAGAAATGTTTCCTTTTTTACTATATTCCTTAGATGCATGAATTTTTACGTAGTTAAGTATAACAAATTTATAAATCATATTTATAACATTTATGAATTTAATTTATATACGAATTACCTTTACCTTGACCATGCTTCACTTTCTTATGAATATAGTAATTTCCTTCTCTTTCAAATTAAATAACTTTGTAATAGTGCAGTTTTGATGATTTTTACACACAAGTGCATATAATACAAAGTCTAGAAAATAAGAATGAAAATTGTCTTTATAAAATTCATTTTATTTCTATAATATTACGCATTTGCATTATTTTTAGGAAGTTTTTTTTCCCCTTAAATTTAATGGGCCAGTACAATCTAGCTAAGTGGTAAGGTCTGAGCGCTCGCCTCGGCTATTTTAGGCCCCATTTTAACTAGTACTTAATTTAATAAATGGTTTTAAAAGATTCTTTAGATTAAAATAAAATGAATAATTTATTTCAACTTGAAATATACGAAAGCGAATTGTGACGTCACTGACCATCCGTGGATGCAAGAAAAATATTTCCTATGTTAATCGTCCATTGGATTTTTTGCAAAAAGTTATTAAAAATCGAAGAAAATTATTTCTCGACTTTAATTCCCATATTTGGGTATAGATATGTGTTAGTTATCGTATGCATGTGTTAGATTGAGTTATTTTGCTGTCAAATTGACAAAATTTTAATTTTAAATTGCAAAACTCTGTCATCCTTGGCATTTTTTGTATTTGGTGGTCAAAAACGTAGTACGAAAATATATATGCCAGATGTATATTTTCGTAATATGTATTGTACGAAATATTGTTTCATATTATTCATTACTGTCTTAATATAAGTTGTTAAAATAACCATGATTTTTGAAAGGAATTAAATATGTTAACCAGATAATTTGGCGATATTTTTTTTCCCGCCAAGGATGACAGATATGCAATCTATTTCGCTGCAACATATTAGTATCTTATATCAGACACATTTGAAAACAACTTTGACTTCAAATTATGATAGAATATTTATCATTTTTCTTTTAAATAGTATATTAGTTGGATATTTATTGTGTAAATACCATCCTTTGAAATGAAATGTTTATGTTTTCAATCGAATATGGAAGCTTGCCATTTTTTTTTTTTTTTTTTTTTTGTAGAGTTTTGAAATTTAAAATTCAAATTTTATCAATTTTACAGCAAAAACAACTTAATCTAACGCATGAACACGATAACTAATACATATCTATACCCAAATATGGGATTAAAAATCAGAAAATAATTTTCCTCGATTTTTAATATTTTTTTGCAAAAAATCCAATGGGCAATTAACATAGGAAATCTTTTTCTTGCATCCACGGACGGCCAGTGACGTCATCACTTCGCTTGCGTATTGGGAGGAATGGCTCGTGGAAAAACTCAGTACAGTAATCCCTTAACATTCGCGAGGGTTACGCTCCAGGAAAATCTCGCGAATGTCAAATCCGCGAATGTTAAGTCTATCTTCTTATAGTAAAAAGGGGGTTAGGTTCCATAAAATCTGAATTAATCTGAAAACAGCAAAGTATATAATACAAAAAAGATATTTATTTTTATCGTTTGCAAAAAATAATTTATCTACACTTACTGCACATAAATAATTACATACATTATTTTATAAGTTATGTGAACAGAAATAGTTAGTAATTTTTTATTGTTTGGCAGAACTTATCTGTTTCTTATAAATTTCAATATACGGCAGAATTGCATCCTCAATTTCACGTTTAAAATTGAGAGCTCTCTCAATTGAAGGGTCATTCTCTACTTTATCAATTATTTACTGCTTCAGTTTTATTATCTCGCCAACAGTTTCGGAGTAAAACTTTTTTACTAGAATGAAAATTTTAAAACTTAGAAACAAACAGTAAAATTAGAAAGGGGGGGGGGAAGTGTTCATAAATATTGACTATAAAAATAAAGGAAGGAAACAAACTTACCATCGTTTTTCTGGGTTTTTTTCTCATCTTCACTATCAGTTTCAACATTTTTATTTTCTATGATCTCTATTAATTCTTCTTCCGTTAGCCCAATATCATGTGATTTTATTAATTCGCTTAAATCGTCTTCTTTCATGTCACTGATGCCTTCACCTCCGATCTGATGTGCTAGATCAAGAATTGCTGTAATTTTTTTGGAAAGCAGTGAATTTCTTTTTTCTCTTTTCGAACAATTTCAGGCCAAAGATTTCTCCACGATGCATTTATACAATCTTTAGATAACTCCAAATATGAAGCATTGATTTCTTGAATGCAATCTGCTATGGAGAAATTTTTCCAACCTTGTATAACTGTTGCTTCTGCTTTTAGTTCTATTGTTTCTAAATTCTTTTCATGCATCTTCTAGTGTAATAAACTTTTAATGCTGCTATAACGCCTTGATCTAAGGGCTGTATCAGCGATGTTGTGTTTGGCGGTAGAAAAACAACTTGAACATTTGGATGGACTTCCGATATGCAAACTGGGTGTCCAGGAGCATTATCAATAATCAAAAGCACTTTAAAATCAAGATTTCTACTTGAAAGATATTTTTTTACGCCAGGAATAGAGCATAAATGAAACGATTCCAAAAATAAAGCACTAGTTACCCATGCTTTACTATTTGCTCTCCAGAACACAGGCAACTCATTCTTATTTTTATTTTTGAGACAGCGAGCATTCAGAGATCTGTAAATAAACAATAAACATGGGCTTTACTTTAAAATCTCCGGAAGCATTGGCACATAATAAAAGAGAAATGCGATACTTTGCTACTTTAAAACCAGGAGCAGAGCATTCTTTTTTAGACAAAAAAGTTCTATTCGGCATTTTTTTCCAAAACAATCCAGTTTCGTCTGCGTTAAAAACTTGTTCTGGAACATAGCCTCCAGCTTCAATAATTTCACTGAATTCTCTCTGAAACTTTTTCGCACTATCATAATCAGCAGAAGCCATTTCATCAGTAAGTTTAACATTGTGCAAACTAAATCTATGTTTGAAATTTTCGAACCATCCTTTACTTGCTTGGAAGTTAAATGATGATTCAGGATCTTTAATAGCATCAAATATTCTTTTTGCTTTCGCTGGAATTAAGCCTGAACTTAAAGGAACTTGCTTCTGATTCATATCCTCTATCCATATATTTAGGGCGCTTTCAGTTTCTTCTAATGATTTATTTCGAACCTGACATACAGTTTTGCAGAGGCTGGAGCACTTGCAGTAACACTGCCTCTAATGGCAGCTTCATTCTTTTTAATTGATCTAACTGTAGATTCATTTATATTAAATGAACGACCAATAGAAGATGCACTCTCCCCTGTTTTTAGTCTATCCAAAATTTTAATTTTCTCGGAAAGTTGCAAAACCTTTTTAGCTCTTTTTGCTGGAGGAGGCATAGCAAAATATTTCAGAAAGAATTTTTTCTAATTAGATAAGCAAAATCTTATGAAAATAAATCCTGATTTGCCCAATGGTCAATTGCTTTTGACAAACTATTCATACGAACTGACCGCACGGCATAACGTTAAAAGATCGTCGAGCACAGATACTAATAGAGTGGACATTGCAATCCTTATAGTGAAGCAAACATAAACTCTGATAAACCGCTTTTTTCCATGTGACCGTGGAATCCACAGAGCGCTAATCTGCTAAACAAGCCAAGCTGTGGATTCCATGAACAATGGATGTGGAAGGGTGACTGATAACTGAAGGAATGTGGGATTATTACTAATGCTCTTGAAATATTCACTCCCTTTTTACAACTGACACTTGAAATTGATAGATAAGTGTTTCACAGACCAAAGAAAATCCATCAAATTTTACACACTTCAAAACCAAGACAGAGAGAGAGAGAGAGAAAAGCAATTCGCGAATAATCGAGACACTTATTCGCGAATGTTAAATCTTGTCGCATTTCTATGTTCGCGAATAATCAAAACTCGCGAATGTTAAAACCGCAAATGTTAAGGGATTACTATACTTAATGAAATAAATTAAAATAATATGTAAATACAGATCACCACTTGTGATTAACTTGTAAAAAGCAGGCTTTGTAGATCTCAAGAGATAATCGACTCTAAGTCCCGTTAATAAGAAGAAGCTCACGTCCGCTAGACTACTTAATCCACTTCACAATAATAACGCTTCACTAGATTCGCTCAGTACACTATCTTGTAATCACTACTCCTCTATACGACACCAACAATAACACTCTCTCGTAATATCTACGCCACCAACACAACACGCATTCTTACCATACTTCACTTATTTAACTATCTTGAACCGTCAACCTCCATTCCATCACTTCATTTCACCAACTTCCATAACTAATCAAAATCATATTCACACACCCTACGAAAGCTGCGTGAGTCCTACTTTCCTTTTAATGACTCCAGACCGGCGTAAACTCATCCCAATTCCAATCTATTGCGTCATCGATTGTGCTGGGCCTAGACTTCGTGTTTTCAATCTCCGATCAACATTCCTTCACAAATGGCTACATCCTTTTAGCCTAACTCGACGCCACAATCTTACTTTCCTGCGGCGACATTCTTTTGATTCAACCCGTTTTAACTCACAAAGTTGGTTTCTACCTATAAGAATTCACTGCATCCAGAATCTCCCAACTTCAAATTTCAAATATAATAGCAATAACCATAATATTTTATTAGTTGTTTATTTAAAAATGTTATGTTGAGAAAATTAAATATTTATATTAGTCTTTTCATAAAGTTTTCATTGACACATTTATTCATTCAATTTATATTTATTTCAGCTGCCGTACTGTTGAAAAACATGGATGCCAGTGTGCCGCCGTGCGAAGATTTTTACCAATACGCTTGTGGTCGATGGTCGAAACATCATGAACTTCCTAGCGACAGATCATACTACAATACTTTCGAAGTTCTTAAAGATCAATTAAAAGCTCAACTAAAAGGTACTTCTTTTAGCTTGTATTAAATAATTTGAATTCTCGCTGCATTTTGATTGCCTGGTCAAGAACCTGGTTTCCCATTTGTTGTCATCAAATTTTGGAATGTAAGTTTTGAAGAAAAATTTCAATTAAGAACAAGACATTCAGAAATCTCATCATCTACTAAAGATGTGATTTTAATGTTTAAGAAATATTGAATGCAGATTAAGTGAAAACAAGCTATTAATACTTTGTAGGGCTTCTTGGTTCATTTTCATTAAAAGCATAAATCCTTTTTACTTTGCAGACATAGTAAAAAGACAGACATAGTAACGAAAATATTATAATCCTGAATTATGAAATTTTAACGTATCTATACATTCTGAGGTGTCCCGAATTCATTTTTGCTATTTTTATAGGAATGGCTGGCTGTCTTTATAGTACTGAAGCACACATCCTTTTGAACTCAAATTTGTTAGGTATATTAAAAGTTACTTTCGCACGAAATTTACAGATTTTCATGAGCATAGAATTAATAGTCAGGAATACAAACGATAATTTATTTTCCTTGACATCATATACTCGATTTTCATAGGGATACAAAGTAGAGTTCTTTACTTATTATAGTACATAACGGTCTATGGAATTTTTTTTTTTTTTTAGAATTCGTTTTGGCAATAATAAAATTCTTGTTATGTAAATAAAATAATATATGTTATATTGCTTTGCTAAGTACATACTTGCCAACCATTTCATGATGAACCGTACAATTTTTAGTACCCGTCTTTTTTTTCACACCAGTCATGTTTTACAGTAATTTTATTCTTATTTAATCGTAACAGCATTTGTAGAGAATTATTCTAAAAATAAAGTGGTGTGAAAAAATGGGCGTTTTCTCAAGGGGCGTTTACAATTGTACGGTTAATAATAAGATAGTTGGTAAGTCTGTAACTACGATCATTCGCAAAGTTCATTAGGCAGAGCTGCCAACCTAATCCGAAGGATTGTTAGCACCGCCCATATTCCCACACCAGTATGTGTTTAGAGTATTTTTCATTTTTCTTCTTAATTCATCGTAAATACTTTTGAAGAGAATTGCTCTAAAAATTAAGAAATGTGGGGGGGGAAAGGGCGGTTCTACAAATTCTCCGGATGAGGTTGGCAACTCTGATTAGTTCATTGTTGCAAGAACCACGCATTTTCTTTTCTTTTTCCTTTTTATATGTGCAGGAATTTTAGTTTTTTTTTTTTTTGTTGTTTGTTTTTACAGAGCTATAAAACAGATGATTTCTTATACTGTTTGTGGATTAATTGAAATTCTCAAACTAATTGAAGTTCACTTTAATAGACCTGCAAGTTATGCTAATTTATCCGTAATTGTGTTAGTAGTCCTCGCCTTTTTATCCCACCAGTATAATTGTTGTGTTATAGTCTTCTTATTTAATCACGAGAACATATTGTTGAATGTTACTCTACAAATTTACTGGTGAAAGGAAAGCGGGGCCTAATATCATTATGGATAAATTAGCATAACTGACAGGTCTACTTTAATAATCATAAATTGTTTAAAGTATTAAATAATAATAATAATATTAATAATATTTAGTAAATTATTTTGCTTATGTATAAGCATTATGAGTAGTTATGTGCATATTTTTATACACTTGTGGAATCATACACTCAATTTTTATAGGGATTCAAAGTAGAGTTCTTTACTTCTTATAGTATATACGGTCTATGAACTTAATTTTTTCTGGAGTTCGTTTTGACAATAATAAAATTCTTGGTATATAAATAAAATGATATATGCAATATTGCTTTGCTAAACTATGATCATCAGCAAAGTTCATTAGATAATCGTTGCAAGAACCATACTTTTTTCTTTTTTTATGTGTGCAATTTTTTAGTTTTTTTACAGAGCTATAAAACAGATTTCTTATACTGTTTGTGGATTAATTGAAAATCTTAAACTAATTGAAGTTCACTTTAATAATCGTAAATTGTTTAAAATATTAAAAAAAAAAAAAAAAAAAAAAAAAAAAACTAATCTTTAATGCATTGCTTTGCTTATGTATGAGCATTATGAGAAGCTATGGGCATATGTATATCATTTGCAATAAAATATGAAAAAAAAAAATACATACTATGTCGTATGAAGTTAATTATCTAAAGTACAGTCGGCCACCCCCCCCCCCCCCAAAAAAAAAAAAAAAAAAAAAAAAGGAAAAGGAAAAGAGGTCACCCCCTCCCCAACTAATTTTGCTGAAAATCGTCCTATAACTATGCAGCTGGTGCCAATCGATTAGTAATAGAGTCTTGCCTATAACGGTGTAATTAGAGATTGCTTAGAGCACGGAGTATTATTGAAAGTTAAATAATACTCCGTGGCTTAGAGGGTCATCTACATATTAAAACTGGAATCAACTTCATTTTTTCAATAACAACTCTATTTTTGACCTCATATTAAAATTTCTGAGATCAAGACGGTTCGGAAAAAGTACTATTTATATACTTTAACCTAATTCTTGATCGAGTTTCAAACCTGCCAACCATCTCATTATGAATCGTACAATCTTTAGTACCCGCCTTTTTTTTTTTTTTTTTTTTTTTTTTACACCAATAACTTTTTAGAGTAATTTTAGTCTTATATAATCGTAACAACATTTGGAGAGAATAACTCTAAAAATATAACGATGTGAGAAAAGGGACGTTAACAATTGTACGGTTATTAATAAGATGGTTGGCAAGTATGGAGTTACAAGGAGGGGTTCATCTATACACTTTTAAAAAATAAATCATGATCTATCCCAGAATGGACATTATTAATTAAGATTCATACCGGAAAAAAATACAAAAATATTGAATATGATATAAAATGGAGTAAATTACGATTGGTATTGTAATAGCTGTGTTCGATTTCCACCATACAGTCATATTCGATTTTTAACATAATCGAACTCCGCACTCAATGACACTTTCGATTTAACTGTTTTCATCTCAACTTTACTTTTTTCTGTTCAACAGGTACGAACATCTCAACTCTACTCGAACAGAAACAAAAAAGAACAGTTTATTCTTTTTCAATCGCACGGTAGCTTGCATGCTATCTTTCGCATTATTTGCAAATATTACTTCATATCATTATTTACGCATTATCTTCGCATTATATTGTTTATCGTAAATATTCAACCGCAAGGAACAGTTTATTCTTTTTCATCCGCATGGTAGCTTGCATGCTATCTTTCGCATTCTTATTTTCGCAGTTATTACTTTACATTATTATTGTTTATTACTAAATCGCAATGATTTATCGCACCTTATGTTCTTCACGCATATTTAATTCTGTGTATTGTTTGTTAAATATAGTTTTCGTTTGTGAAAGAAAAATATAAGTGTTCATTATTGTCTTCACATCACATTACATAACAAGCTGTTTCGTACCAAAACTTATTTTACGAAAAATCAGTGAAATCCTGTATAACACGCTCCTGAATAATCCGACAAAAAAAAAATTGCTATTAGTACTAACACAACGCGATAAACAGTCTCGTATAATGCATAAGATAACTTTAACACTTTCACATAATTGATCCAAGGTTGCCAAATTTGGCCTTTTTTTATTCAATAGTCACCAATAATTTTGAGGAGTGACATTTGATATACATAATATACTATCAATCTTTGAAGTTATTAGTCAAACGTTACAAATAAAAATTATTGGTGACTATTGAATTAAAAAAAGGCCAAATTTGGCAACCCTGAATTGATCAAATCTTTGATTCCTCTAAGGCGTAAATGACTATGTTTTTTCTTCTTAAATACAGTTTATGAATTAAAAATTTTTTAATAGTTTATTTTTAACAGAAATGAAATAGTTTATTAGGTCACTTTATGCGTTAAAATTTAAATAGCTTGAAACGTACGAAACCTACAATATTCAATTACAAAAATATGGATAGCAGGATAAAATAATAATAGCAATAATAATAATAATTCTGACATCGGTAAAAACTAAGAAAAATGTTTAGTATTTAAGAAAAAAAAAAAAAACAGACATCAATTTCCATTGGGTATATTTTAATTTTGAACAGTGAGCCTCACATTCATGTTTCTATGAAATGTTGCATTTAATTTAGGCGTATACACCTACAAAATACAATATGCAAAGATAGAGATAACAAGATTTAAAAAAAAAAAAAAAAAAAAACTAGGAAAAGATATTTAAGAAGCATTCTTATTTTGAAAGTATGCCTCGCCTTTATACGTTCAAATTGTTTAACAAATTCACGATTAAATAACTGAAATTTTATAGACAACAATCCAAACGGTAAATAACATATGTTTATATAATACCAGCATCCTAAAAAGATTTGAAAATAAATAAATAAATAAGCTCAAAAAGTAAAAAAAAAAAAAATCTTTAAAATAAACTGTTATTTCACATGAAACCAGAGGGCGAGGTTTATTATTCTTTAGGAATGATATTAAAATTTCCTGCCTGATAAATATTAATTTTACAAAAATAAGTTAATTTGTATAGTAAACGTCGAAACATTACTTGGAAAATAAATCACACACACTTACAAAGAAAAAAAATCTGGAGTGACTCCACTCGACTTTCCGAACATTGCGTAATTAACAGTTTTGTAGATAAAGTAAAGAAAGAGGAGTTGTTAAACAAACAAAAGAGAGAAAACCATAATAGAGTGTTGAAGTATTTTTTTCCATATATTACACGATGTTTTATTTAACGCTATTGAACTTTGAGCCCATAGATCATAATGATAAAGAATTTTTCGTTGTGTCCCTGTAAAAACCTATAAATGCTAGATTCACCAAAAGGCTTATAGTAAGTGCAACAGTGATTTATAATACTCATATAAATTTTCAGCTCAATTGAATAAGGCGTTTAGATGCTATCGTACTTTTGAAATTTTCGTCCCGTAGGCCATAATGATAAAGAATTTTTCTTTGTGTCCCTGTAAAAAAACTGTAAGTGCTAGATTCACCAAAATTTATACAGTTGGTGCAACTGTAACCTATAATATGTGTAAAAATTTTTTGCTCAGATTAATAAGGCGTTTAGATGCTATCACACTTTTAAAAACTTGGCCCCATAGGCATAATGATAAAGAATTTTTCTTTGGGTCCCTGTAAAAAAACTATAAGTGCTAGAATCTCCAAAATCTATACAGATTGAGTATTTGTGACCTATAATATGTGTATAAATATTTTGCTCAATTGAATAAGGCGTTTAGATACTATCGCACTTTTAAGATTTTGCTCCCATAGGCCATAATGATAAAGAATTTTTCTTTATGTCCCTGTAAAAAACTATAAGTGCTAGATTCACCAAAATCTATAGGGTTCGTACTATGGTGACTTACAATATACGTACCAACTTTCAGGTTATTCGAACAAAGCGTTTAGACGCTAGCGTGTTCACTCACAGACATACGCACATACATACATCATCGCAAAAATAGTGAAAACGGACTCATTGGACCTCGAAACGTATAGAAACATCAAAATCTCAAATTCGGATTTTTGACATGATTGCAATACTTTCCTCAGTATAGTGCTCGGAAAGTAAAAATAAAAATATATTAAGAAATTTCCGGACTGGACTGAAATTGCATAAATTGGTCTGATAATGTAAGATTTTTATAGTATGGTGTAGTATCTATCTTTAAAAGTGATAGGGCATATCACATTGTTTTAAACTATTTTTCCATAATAAATGTGAATTTTACGCCATGATTAAAAGTAATCGAAATAATATTGAGTTTTTATTTCAGTAATAGATTTGGAAAGTTAAAAAATTAAGCTTAAAAAGCAATTACGCAACATTTGATAACTTAAGGCTTGCAAACGGTACAATAAACAAATACAAAAATATGGACAACAAGATTAAAACAGAAAATTCTCGAAAAAAAAAATCTTTTAAAAATTATTAAATATTAATAAAAATAAACGTTTATAGAGTGTATATTACTATTTCAAATAGCAAGACTTACCTTAGCGTGCCTCTAAAATAAAACATTATTTTAAAAATTAATTTTGTTTATTCGTGTTTAATTCATTGAGTGTTATCTGTGTTTATATTTTTCGGTTGCAATTACCCAGTCGATTGCCGAGAATAAAACTTAAGCAATTTATACACTAATACAAAAAGTTCTTTTCGTGAAACAGTATAACTTTTAAAGAAATAGAAAAGGGCGGAACTTAGAAATAGAAAATAGGAAAATATGCGGTCAACAATGTGTTAACATCGGATTTGTTTCTATCTTGTAAAGTAAGCTCCTCTTTTTCCCCTTTTCCTAAAACATTACATTATCATAGCTGCCAAGTTTTTTAATTTATTCCGGAATGTTGTTCGCCCCGCCCTTTTTTCACACCGTAACCCTTTTAGAGTAATTTTCATGCTAGTTAATCATAATTATATATTGAAGAAAATTTTTCTACAAATATTACGGTGTAAATAAAGAGCAGGGCTTAACCAGGGCCTGATTAAGGGGGAAGCTCGCTCATACCGGAATATTTTTACAATTATTTTTTACTTCATGCCATAGAAATTCCACGCTTTGACGAGGAAATATTTTTTATAAAAAATGAACGGTGTAAAACAATCCAATTTACTCACCGGTATTAGACACCAGAATTCTTTTAAAATAATTTTTAATGAAAATTTTCTGTTTATTATAGCAGGAAAGTATTTGTTATAAAATAACGGTGTAAGTATAAATAATGTGTGAAGAGCGAGCTTCCCCCTTAATCAGGCCCTGGGCTTAACATCATTCCGGAATAAATTAAAAAACTTTGCAGTTATGCATTAAAAAAACGAAATGATTTTACATATTCTCAGTTAAATCGTTTAAATTTTGTCTTCGGCAATCGATGTATATAGTAAATGCCATTGATGTTTATGCATACCAACGTCACATATAGAGTCAAATATGAATATGCAAGTTATAGGGTGTCCACAAATCGATTTAGGTAGATCCTAAATCCCCGATTTAGGTAGAGGAATAAAAAAAACGGCATATTTATTTTGAATGCTGTAAAAATATTTTACAGGACAATCAAAATGTCTTACAAGTATTGTCAAAAGGTGGCGCTATTGGCAATTTACGTTGCCATTTACGTAAAAATGTATTTAGTCCGTGAACCATATGCATCCAGAGTCGAATCTATTTTTATCAATCAATTCTCCTTTATTGCACAGTTCGAGCAGGAATGGCGTGATGACATTGGATCTTAAACGGAAACATTCATAGATTATTTTTCAGAATTAAATGGTGATTGATTGCTTCAATCTGATTTTGCTGCAATTCTTCTTATGGATTTTTTCGGATATGTGTGCGTAGTATTTTTACAGCTTTCAAAATAAACTTGCCGTTTGCTTCATTCTTCTATCAATCTTTGTTTAGGAGAAACTTAATTTTAAAACCGGGAGCCTATTAGTAGACACGCTGTAGTTTTCTTTTCTTTTCTTTTTTTTAATATTGTTTTAGCGATACAGAAGGCCGGACTTGTTTCCTTTTGGAATTCTTTAACAATCTCTCGCCTGCATTGCGGTAATTTTACAAAAATAAGCTAATATGTATAATAAACATCGAAATGTTGCATATGAAACAAAAAGAATAACATAAAAGTAAATAAAAATAGGTTTCTGTCTGATTGCATACAGATATTTATTTATGGATGATACAAATGATAACAAGTGATGCCCCCCCCCCCTAAAAGCAATAAAAAGTGAAATATTACTTAACTCGAAAAATATTAATAGGAATGGGTTTGGAAACCCAAATTTTTGATGATCCTGTTCTTTTCGTGCAAAAATTAACATAGATCATAATTCATAATTTTTTCGAATATGAATTTATTAATAATTTTCATAATCTAGAGAATATTTTATAATCAAAAATATGCATGAAATATGTTTGGTTCACTTCACACTAAAGCATAAAGAAAGCAAACTTGAATATAATAATTTTTCTTGAAAATATAAATTAAAGTTTGTCACAATCATTTAATATTGGCATCTCCATACTTTAATAGCTTATAACTCTATGAAAAATTGAGCAAAATACATAAGCTATACCAGTTTCGGGATGATTCGATCCAAAGAATTAAAAAAAAAAAATTATAAAAAATGGGAGTTGCTATTGAAAATATTTGAATTGATGCCAGTTTCAGTATGTAGACGACCCCCTAAACAAAATCTAACTGTACTGTTATAAACTAGACGTTATTATAAATTGATTGGTACCAGTCGCATGTTTCTACGGTAATTTACGGCAAAATTAGGCGAGGGGCTTTTTTTTTTCTCGACTGTACATTAAATTATTGCAGGATTCGTACAGATCCACTCTTTTGTAATAGTTTTTTCACCACACTATTTATGTAATAAAATTTTACTTAATAAGTTTATTTTATGACAAAAATTGCTATAAAATTCTACTGATGCCGAAAAATAAGGACTGTGCGAATCTTGTATTAAAGATAGACCTGCTAACTATGCTAGTTTATCCGTAATGGAATTAAGCCCCGCCTTTTCTTCACAACAGAACAGCATACTTTCCAATCATCTCATTAATAACCGTACAATTGTTAACGCCCCCTGAAAAAACGCCCCTTTTCTCACACCAGTATATTTTTAGAGTAATTCTCGCCAAATGTTGTTACAATTAAATAAGACAAAAATTACTCTTAAAAATTATTGGTGTGAAAAAAAAGGCGGGTACTAAAAATTGTACGGTTCATAATGAGATGGTTGGCAAGTATGGAACAGTTGTAGAGCAATAGTCTTCTTATTTAATCACGAGAACATATTGCTGAATATTACTCTATAACTATTCTGGTGTGGGAAAAAAAGGCAGGGCCTAATACCATTACGGATAAACTAGCATAGTTAGCAGGTCTAATTAAAGATAACACGTTATAAATTACTAAGTTATTAAATAAAGATTGAAGCTGATATCAGTCTTACAATTTTGTATACAGCTGTTTATTTGCTGAATTCACCGATTCAGATTTGTTTTGTTTGTTAGTTCGTTAGTTAAGTTAGTTAGTTAGTTGGTTGTTTATAAGTTAGTTAAACGCCTAGTAACTTTACTAAAAGAAAACTGTTCGGAATGCCTATGTATACAGAATGTCATTAATGAAGTTGATATAGGAAGAGCAAAAATATACAGCTTATGAAGTAAATTATTTTTTTCTATTATAATACAACAAAAAAAAAATTATAATAATAATAATAATAATTACGTTGTCTTACAAATATAAAGAATTGTTTGTTAGGTTAAAATTAACTAACACAGACTAAAATTAATTTTAATGTATATATATATATATATATATATATATATGTATGTATGTATATTTTTTTTATTATTTATTTAATAACATGTTTTTATTTACGCCGTCTGTAAATATAACACTTTTTATGAAATGTGGGTTAGGAACATTTGAGTATACAAATTTATTGAGTATTATAATTGAGCAATTGCATTCATTCCCTGTAAGTAATATTCTAAAATGTTCCCTCAAAATTTTGGGTGATAAGTTGCTCAGTATTCATCAATTATGTTGCTATAATAGAACAGTAACAATCAAATGTATCAGAAAAAATATTACTTAATTCCTAGAACCAGAAACGTTTTAACAATAAAAAATTTGTTATTCTTACCAAAAACCTAATCAAACTTACAGAAATCAGGATTGTTTGCGGTATATAAGAGTAATATTAATATATATATATATATATTACGCTGTTTATTGCATGCAGGTCTACCTACAACAATGTAAGTCTTTTAAAAAGCACTGCAACGTGATGGAAAAACAAAATTGTACTATGATTATTTAAAGTACTTGAAAATAATTTTGCTTAAAAAAAAAAAAAAAAAAAAAAAAAAAAATTAATTCATATGATAAAAAAAATCATTGTAAACATCTCCATAAATTAGCTTTGAGTTATGTACTAAAATTAAACATTTAATGCTTGAATATATGTTACAATTCATATACGTGCAATTCATGAATTGTAATATAAACATTAATGAGTTACAATTTAATACTTGTATATATGTGTAAATTCGTCAATAATAACAGAAATTATTGACAAATTTACACAAAAACTATTATTGATCTCTGACTGATAAGTATTTTTCTTATTTCAAAGCTTAAGTCTTTTTCGTATTCTAATCATGTCGTGATTTAAGGACTGACAAGATGAGGTATCCAAAACAAAGAATGGAAATGAATGGAAATAAATAAATAAATAAAGCAGTTCAACTTGCCTCGAAAAGGTAAACTGAATTCAAACTCATTTGAATTAAACCGACTAACTACATTGAATCGCAGAGTGTCTTCAGTTGAAATTTAAACACTTTGAACAGCAACATAATCACATTCAAAAAATTCAGAAAATTGGGCTTTCCTCCTTATAGTTTAAAAGAACCAAGAGGATTTGTTCGCGCGCACGCGTACTTTCTTTCTCTCTTTCATTTATTTATTTATTTATTTTAACAGTCAGTCGGGTTACTTGAACAATTTGTTAAAAATTCGGTAGTATTATTTTTCTTCAACTCTGCTTATTAATCAATTAATGCCAATGGAAAGATTTACAAAATCTATAACAGACAACAATTAATCTACAGGGTGTTTATAAAGTCCCGGACCCATTTTGATGTTTAATAACTCATAAAATAATAAAGATAGATTAAAATTAATAACATAAATGGTTAGATAGACTCAAAAAGTTTAATGACCCTTGTCAATGATCTTCCACGTGTGCCCCCTTCGTCGCACGGAGAATATCAAGTCGATAGTCAATTTCACGCCAGGTAGCGGCAAGCATGTCGGCATCGACAGAGGCTATTGCGTTTGTAATTCTGACTTTTAGGTCATCAATGTTCGACACTAACCTCCTGTAAACATTGTCCTTTACAAATCCCCAAAGGAAAAAGTCCAGCGGCGTTATATCAGGTGATCTGGGTGGCCAAGGAATTGGACCTCCTCGCCCAGTCCATCTTCCTTGAAAATGGTCATTCAAAGAACTACGAACGATGGTACCCCAATGAGGTGGTGCACCATCTTGTTGCAAAAAGACATGTGGCTGAAGCTCTTCTTAGTTGTGGAAATACGAAGTTTTCCAACATGTCTAAGAATACAACTGATGAGACCGTCTTTTCTGTAAAAAAGAAAGGCCCAATGACTCGGTCGTGCATTAGTCCACACCACACATTAACCTTTGGGGAATCCCTTTGTGCCTCACGGTATAAGTAAATATAACATTGCAATAGTTGCCAAAAACAAAAGAGAGAAAAATGCAATTAATAAGCAGACGATATTTAGAAAAGTACAAATATTTAGACTGTAAAATGAAATTATCTGAAATTAACCACACGCGCAGACGATATTTACAAAAGTAAAGGTATTCAAACCTGAAAAGAAAATATATGAGTTATTTCATCAATAAATGCCATAAGTTTGTTTATATCTTCATTATTTTATGAGTTATTAAACATCAAAATGTGTCCGGGACTTTATAAACACCCTGTATAAGACAACAATTAGGGAGGATTTATTGATTAACACATTGTTGACCGGTCACGAGTTAACTCGTTCCTTTCAAAAGTCTAGCTCCACCTTCAGGCGTGCCTCAAAATAAAATGTTACTTTTAAAATTAATTTTGTGTACTCGTGTTTAATTCATTGAGTATTATCTGTGTTCATATTTTTCAGTGGCAATTACCGTGTCGATTGCCGAGGATAAAACTTAAGCGATTTATACACGAATACAAATAGTTATTTACGTGAAAACTTTTAAAGAAATAGAAATGTGCGGGACTTAGAAAATAGGGAAATAAATAGATCAACAATGTGTTAAATTACGCATCCTTCTTATACGATCATACAATCAAAATTACAGTATTTAAATTTTGTTTAGGAATTACAGTATATTGCCGTAATTGAAAACGACTGAGTTGTCCAATTATTGCTTCCCTTCATAGATAACCAGAAAAATAAATAAATATAATAAGATTATCTCTTGTACAAAATAATTTATATATAAGCTTTTCATTTCTTTTTGTTTTCTCCCTATTTTGTGTTTAATACTAAACTTTCTTTTATAAATAATAGCGTTATTTTAAAATAATAATAATAATAATGTTTTAATAATAATAATAATAATATTTTTCGTTTATTTAAATGTGAATTTTTCATAATTCCTGGTTTATTGTAATTTTTCATTCTATTTTTTAAATTTCAGATATTTTAGAAGAACCAATAACAGATGAGGATTGCAATGCTACAATCAATGCAAAAAATCTCTACGCATCTTGTATGAATGAAGGTATCATTTTACTATTCATTTAACTGTTCAAATATATTAAGATGAACTGACCACTAATTGACCATTCAGTGGAAAATTCTCAAAGTTTTATCTTATTTTCTAATATTACCATTGACAACACTTGAAAACTTCTTTTCATGTATCAATCAATATAGGAAGATTAATAAATGAGAATATTTTTTTTTTCTATAGTTTATGTTATTTACAATAATAGTTTCGAAATGAGATTTTGCTAGTAATTGACCGCTTACATGAAGCAAATGCCCGTGGACATATAAGTAATTGACCATTTCAACTTTTCAGTTTAAAAATTGCGTGAATAAAAAGCATTGATAAAAATCATAAATTTAAATCATATTTCAGTGTAAATATATAAATATACATTAGTGTGCATTTAGAAGAAAAAAAAAAAAAAAAAAAAAAAATACGTGTGGCACTCGAGGACTGCCGCGGTAAAGCTATTGCTTAGCATTTTTTATCAACTTATGCAATTATAATTATTTATTTATTTTATTTATGCAGTATTTTTTTTTTCTTTGATATTAATTCAAGTTTTTTCTTTGATATTAATTGAAGTTACACTTTTTGAGCGTGGTGACCGATAAGAAAACAATTTTTTTTCTTTTATTGAATAAATGAGAATATATCCGCAATGAGAATATATCAAAAATATCCGCAATCGATTTGTAGGTATCGAAAACCTCGATGTACCAAATTTGAATGATCTAACTCTATTTTTTGAGAAAAGGTGTTTTAATAGGTTTTTAAAGGCCTGCAAGTCGAATGGGGATATTCAAGTTTTTTCTTTGATATAATTCCAAGTTACACTTTTTGAGCGTGGTGACCGATAAGAAAACAAATTTTAATAGAGAAAAGGTATTTAATAGGTTTTAAAGGCCTGCAAGTCGAATGGGGATATTCAAGTTTTTTCTTTGATATAATTTCAAGTTACACTTTTTGAGCGTGGTGACCGATAAGAAAACAAATTTTAATACAGAAAAGGTATTTAATAGGTTTTAAAAGCCTGCAAGTCGAATGGGGATATTCAAGTTTTTTCTTTGATATTAATTCAAGTTACACTTTTTGAGCGTGGTGACCGATAAGAAAACAAATTTTAATAGAGAAAAGGTATTTAATAGGTTTTAAAGGCCTGCAAGTCGAATGGGGATATTCAAGTTTTTTCTTTGATATTAATGAATAAGATAACAATAATGATAAGATAACAATAATGATAAGAAAACAAATTTTAATAGAGAAAAGGTAGTTAATAGGTTTTAAAGGCCTGCAAGTCGAATGGGGATATTCAAGTTTTTTCTTTGATATTAATTCAAGTTACACTATTTGAGAGTGGTGACCGATAAGAAAACAAATTTTAATAGAGAAAAGGTATTTAATAGTTTTTAAAGGCCTGCAAGTCGAATGGGGATATTCAAGTTTTTTCTTTGATATTAATTCAAGTTACACTTTTTGAGCGTGGTGACCGATAAGAAAACAAATTTTAATAGAGAAAAGGTATTTAATAGTTGTTTTAAAGGCCTGCAAGTCGAATGGGGATATTCAAGTTTTTTCTTTGATATTAATGAATAAGATAACAATAATGATAAGATAACAATAATGATAAGAAAACAAATTTTAATAGAGAAAAGGTAGTTAATAGGTTTTAAAGGCCTGCAAGTCGAATGGGGATATTCAAGTTTTTTCTTTGATATTAATTCAAGTTACACTATTTGAGAGTGGTGACCGATAAGAAAACAAATTTTAATAGAGATAAGGTATTTTAATAGGTTTTAAAGGCCTGCAAGTCGAATGGGGATATTCAAGTTTTTTCTTTGATATTAATTCAAGTTACACTTTTTGAGCGTGGTGACCGATAAGAAAACAAATTTTAATAGAGAAAAGGTATTTAATAGGTTTTAAAGGCCTGCAAGTCGAATGGGGATATTCAAGTTTTTTCTTTGATATTAATTCAAGTTACACTTTTTGAGCGTGGTGACCGATAAGAAAACAAATTTTAATAGAGAAAAGGTATTTAATAGGTTTTAAAGGCCTGCAAGTCGAATGGGGGCATTCAAGTTTTTTCTTTGATATTAATGAATAAGATAACAATAATGATAAGAAAACAAATTTTAATAGAGAAAAGGTATTTTAATAGGTTTTAAAGGCCTGCAAGTCGAATGGGGTATTCAAGTTTTTTCTTTGATATTAATTCAAGTTACACTTTTTGAGCGTGGTGACCGATAAGAAAACAAATTTTAATAGAGAAAAGGTATTTAATAGGTTTTAAAGGCCTGCAAGTCGAATGGGGGCATTCAAGTTTTTTCTTTCATATTAATGAATAAGATAACAATAATGATAAGATAACAATAATGATAAGAAAACAAATTTTAATAGAGAAAAGGTATTTTAATAGGTTTTAAAGGCCTGGAAGTCGAATGGGGTATTCAAGTTTTTCCTATGATATTAATTCAAGTTACACTTTTTGAGCGTGGTGACCGATAAGAAAACAAATTTTAATAGAGAAAAGGTATTTAATAGGTTTTAAAGGCCTGCAAGTCGAATGGGGATATTCAAGTTTTTTCTTTGATATTAATGAATAAGATAACAATAATGATAAGAAAACAAATTTTAATAGAGAAAAGGTATTTTAATAGGTTTTAAAGGCCTGTAAGACGAATGGGGATATTCAAGTTTTTTCTTTGATATTAATTCAAGTTACACTTTTTGAGCGTGGTGACCGATAAGAAAACAAATTTTAATAGAGAAAAGGTATTTAATAGGTTTTAAAGGCCTGCAAGTCGAATGGGGATATTCAAGTTTTTTCTTTGATATTAATGAATAAGATAACAATAATGATAAGAAAACAAATTTTAATAGAGAAAAGGTATTTTAATAGGTTTTAAAGGCCTGTAAGTCGAATGGGGATATTCAAGTTTTTTCTTTGATATTAATTCAAGTTACACTTTTTGAGCGTGGTGACCGATAAGAAAACAAATTTTAATAGAGAAAAGGTATTAAATAGGTTTTAAAGGCCTGCAAGTCGAATGGGGATATTCAAGTTTTTTCTTTGATATTAATTCAAGTTACACCTTTTGAGCGTGGTGACCGATAAGAAAACAAATTTTAATAGAGAAAAGGTATTTAATAGGTTTTAAAGGCCTGCAAGTGGAATGGGGATATTCAAGTTTTTACTTTGATATTAATTCAAGTTACACTTTTTGAGCGTGGTGACCGATAAGAAAACAAATTTTAATAGAGAAAAGGTATTTAATAGGTTTTAAAGGCCTGCAAGTCGAATGGGGGCATTCAAGATTTTTCTTTCATATTAATGAATAAGATAACAATAATGATAAGAAAACAAATTTTAATAGAGAAAAGGTATTTTAATAGGTTTTAAAGGCCCGCAAGTCGAATGGGGTATTCAAGTTTTTTCTTTGATATTAATTCAAGTTACACTTTTTGAGCGTGGTGACCGATAAAAAAACAAATTTTAATAGAGAAAAGGTATTTAATAGGTTTTAAAGGCCTGCAAGTCCAATGCGGATATTCAAATTTTTACTTTGTTTTAATTCAAGTTACACTTTTTGAGCGTGGTGACCGATAAAAAAACGAATTTTAATAGAGAAAAGGTATTTAATAGGTTTTAAAGGCCTGCAAGTCGAATGGGGATATTCAAGTTTTTTCTTTGATATTAATTCAAGTTACACTTTTTGAGCGTGGTGACCGATAAGAAAACAAATTTTAATAGAGAAAACGTATTTAATAGGTTTTAAAGGCCTGCAAGTCGAATGGGGATATTCAAGTTTTTTCTTTGATATTAATGAATAAGATAACAATAATGATAAGAAAACAATAATGATAAGAAAACAAATTTTAATAGAGAAAAGGTATTTTAATAGGTTTTAAAGGCCTGTAAGCCGAATGGGGATATTCAAGTTTTTTCTTTGATATTAATTCAAGTTACACTTTTTGAGCGTGGTGACCGATAAGAAAACAAATTTTAATAGAGAAAAGGTATTTAATAGGTTTTAAGGGCCTGCAAGTCGAATGGGGATATTCAAGTTTTTTCTTTGATATTAATTCAAGTTACACTTTTAGAGCGTGGTGACCGATAAGAAAACAAATTTTAATAGAGAAAAGTTATTTAATAGGTTTTAAAGGCCTGTAAGTCGAATGGGGATATTCAAGTTTTTTCTTTGATATTAATTCAAGTTACACTTTTTGAGCGTGGTGACCGATATAAAACAAATTTTAATAGAGAAAAGGTATTTAATAGGTTTTAAAGGCCTGCAAGTCGAATGGGGATATTCAAGGTTTTTCTTCGATATTAATGAATAAGATAACAATAATGATAAGAAAACAAATTTTAATAGAGAAAAGGTATTTAATAGGTTTTAAAGGCCTGCAAGTCGAATGGGGATATTCAAGTTTTTTCTTTGATATTAATTCAAGTTACCTTTTTTGAGCGTGGTGACCGATAAGAAAACAAATTTTAATAGAGAAAAGGTATTTTAATAGGTTTTAAAGGCCTGCAAGTCGAATGGGGATATTCAAGTTTTATCTGATCTACTTTATACACAAATTTTATGCGTACAGCTATTCACTGTTGTACATAGATGATAGATACCTATACACCTATATACTTTCTCACAAACAGCTGCTTACGTATTCGTCCGATTTCGGAGCAGCTCGTCTCGATCTGTGCGAGCTTCGTACAGCCGAAGTCTACCGAAGTCTGCCGAACTGTGTTAGGTTTTTTTTTCGTTACGGAATTTTTTGATTCGGTTGCCGCGCTCAAAGCCCGCGATAAAAGCTATACAATAGCTTAAAAAAGCCAACCCCCTCTCCCCCTCCTTCGCATCTAATTTTGCCGTAAATTATCGTAGAAACATGCGGCTGGTACTGATCGATTTGTTATAAAGTCTAGTTTATAATGGTATAGTTAGATTTTACTTACGGGTAGTCTACATATTAAAATTGGCATAAACTTCATTTTTTTCAATGGTAACCCCCACTTTTTTATAATTTATTTGAATTATTTGGATCGAATTTGAATTATTTGGATAAATTTCAATTATTTAATCATGAATTTGTTAAATAATTTGGAATTTTAAAGAAACGTATAAAGGAGTGACTTATTACTCAAAATAGGAATGCTTATCAACAGTATCTCCTTTTTATTGAATACTAAATATCCTTTGGCAGCTTTTTGTTTCAGTCTTGTTATCTATATTTTTATATATTGTTTATTGTAGGTTTGTACGCCTCAAATTAAATTTAACACTTTATAGAAGCACTTTCATGCGGAGCTTACAATATAAAATAAAAATATACCCAACAGAAGTAGATAAATTAATTTTTCTTAAATATTAAACTTTTTTTTTTTTTTTTTTTACCGCTATTATTATTATTATTATTATTACTATTATTATTTAATTTTACTATTTACATTTTTTTTAACTGAATATTACAGGGTTCGTACGGGCCTTATTTTTTTCCTGAGTCTCACACCAGTATTCTGAAACAATAAAATTCATCTTAATCAGAAAGACTTATTTTATAACGAAAATCGTTCTAAAACATTTACTGGTATAAGTCTCAGGGAAAAAATAAAGGACCGTACGAACCCTGTCATATGACTCAAGTTAGTTAAATTTTAACGTATGAAGTGACGTAATAAACTATTTCATTTTTATTAAAAATAAACTATTTGAAATTTTTAATTCATAAACTATATTTTCGAATTTAAGAAAATAAATAAATAAATAAATGCAAGTTATTTACGCTTTAGAGGAATCAAAAATTTGATTAACTGTGTGAAAATGTTAAATTTGTCTTAAGCGTTATACGGGACTTTTTCTCGCCCTGTATGAGTTCTAGTCTCTATTTATTGGTCGTGTTTTGTCTTAAGCGTTATACGGTTGTCAACTGTACGTAGTTATTCAGATAAGTTTAGAAGCAAACGCAATACGTTCTGAAACACTTTTCGAGATGCGATGATGCGTGCCCAGTGCCCGGGGCCTATTATTTGCCCCACAACCTCAGCGAACCAGACAATAGATATCAGACAAAAAGTTAGTATCCAGATGTAAAAAAAAAAACTGATTTATATGAAAAAGAGAACTTTTCTTTTTAATCAGTTTATCCTAAAGTTAAAAATTCCACTCACCGTACCTCTTATTATGAAAGTATTTCCGAAAATATCTCTAAATTGCTTAGAACAGTCACTATCTCTACTTGCTTTAAACCTCAACTCCGTATTAATAACTTTCTCTCAAACTTTATCATTTGCATGTAATCCTGCGCGCAAGGCTTATGCCGACAGAATATTACCTCTGATATTTTTAAAAATAAATAAATAAATAAATAAAATTAAAAATTATTTGAACAGCTTTAAAGCTTTTCTTAACAATCGTTGAAAATTACAAGTTTCAAAAGTAATTATTTTTCAAGTTATTATAAAAAGAATCGTGATCTTTTTTTTTTTTTCTTTTTTTTTACGGATATTCCTATTGTTTAAAGGTACCTGACCTGACCCCTTTACTAGTTTTAAGGAAATAAATAATTATGTTGGATAACATTTCATGTTATTTAAAGATACTTATTAAATTAATTTCAATTTGATATATTAATTTATCTGTTATCATAAACTCTTTCATAAGTAATCTTGTTTTTTATAAATATACAATTACTGTGATGTAAAGCTTACGTTATTGATCAATTACATTTATAATACCTGTCTAAAAAGTTGCCGATTTCCGGGGTTATTCCAAACACGAAACGAAATTAGTTTGATTATGAGTTAAACGATTAAACACTCCAAATGGAAGGATTTCAAACTCCTAACTTCCATTCAAATTAATAAGAATTTTCTCAACTATTAATCTCAATATTTAAATACTAATCAACTTAAAAGGATTTACTCACTCCATCAACAAGATTTCCTCACGAAGCACGAAGAATAACTCTTGACCACCACACAAGGACAAGAATTTCCATTAGCTATGAATCGTAACTATAATGATGATTTATTGACTTTACTACAGATTACATTTTTAATCATTTAATTTCTATTCCTGCAGAGCACACCTCTGTTTAATTAATAATAAGAATTATGCAGAATAAATTGTCTGGCTTTAGGCTGTAAGTACGAAAGGCCGCTTAGATAGCGAGCTCATCCTTTAAGATTTTTTCTCCACAACTTTTTGAGTTCGACTGAATATATATCCTGCGCAGTAGAAGACGGGAAAATAATCCTTCCACGCAATACTGGAAATGGAATCAAGAATCACTCAACTGTATGGTATTGCCTTCTGTAAACAGTTTCTGATTCACAAACTATTTACTATTTTCACCAATACCTATTTAAAAGCTGAAAGAGTTATATAAATACATAAATGTTACATACTAGCGAGAATTTAATGAGAAATTCATCACAAAGGTCAATTCCACTATTATAAAAAGGCGGGTTTGGCCTAACTCTTTCTGGGAGTAGTTCCCCATTAATTGCTGCATAATGCACAATACATTCGTGAACCGGTTTTTTTTGTAGGCCATTAATTGACCAAAACTTTTGCCTGACTGCTTTTAAAAGACCCTGTGGGCCAAAATGCAAGTCACGTTTATGAAAATACATAAAAATCAACCTACTGAGCATGTCCTTGGCAGGTAAAATTATTGTATGGCGTTCGTCAAAGGCTTACTTGCCAACATACTAATTAATATTACGTAGTATTGCTAGCCCCGTCTTCTTTTTGACACCAGTATCATTTTAGATTATTTATCTTCTTATTTAATCGCAATTCCATTTGGAGACTATTACTCTACAAATTTACTGGTGTGAAAAAAAAGGGCGGGATTAACAACACTATAGAATATTAATTAGGATGTTGGCAAGTATGGTCAAATGCGACGTACATGTCGCAAACGTCCACCCACGCGAAGGACTTCACTTTCATCAAAAAAGGGATTTAAATATTTTAATTTACTACTTACGAGTACAGGAAGTCCCATTTTCAAAGCTTGAATTTCAGGCTGGAAATACTTTACTTGAATGGCCTTGACTATTTTTATTTCAGCTTCCGTGATTTTTCTACGGATTTCAAACTACCCGTTCTCTTCGTATCTGAATTCTTGCAATTGAACAGAAATCTACAAACAAAAGGAAATATACGTATTAGTTTCATATAATTATTGGAAATACTTGAAATTTCATTCCATATTGAAACATTATTATACATAGTGAGAATAGAGGCATTTTAAATTCTGAGCGATAGGCATCGTCCTGTGAGGCAAGATTATAAGGTGTGTCCAACTTAACATTCAAGTTTGGCCCTTGCTATGACACTTTATTTTTTATTAGAAATTCAGAATCTGATCTTCGCGACAACGTGTCATCTGGGGTATTGTCGGACGCTATGTTTGACTCAAAACTTCTCTTTTGGTTGACGAAGAACTCGAATCAACTACGATCTCGTACACAAATCGGTCTGTGCTGCTATTTCATAACATACCCAAAGTTTTTGTTGTTACTTCTTAGCCTTTGCGGTTGAAAGTATAATTTGGAGATTTTTCCGTTGAACAATTCGAAATAGAGCATCATTTGTGTAAAGTCATACAACCACGTAGCAATAAATTTTTTAGCTGATCCTTCACTAAATTCCTCAGGATTGGATGCTCCGGAAAGTCAGTCATCCATGCAAAAATCCTAGAATACGACCTTTGAGGCAAGAGGAATTGCTGGAGCGTTTTTGTCGCAAAATAAGGTGCTGAGGCAGTACCGTACGTGACAGTTTTCAGGTGATATACTGAAGGTGGATCCTCCCGTCACTCCTTCCACAAAGTTTTTTGGAATTTAGTTTGTGGGGATTAATTAAAATTTGCCTAAACATTTTATTTATATCGCATGTAAAGGCTAGGATATGTTTCTTAAATCTAATCATTATTGAGAAGAGACCAACCTGAATGACACCCCTTTACATAATAAATCTTTTAAAGATTTCCCATTTGTTATGGTACAACTCGCATTAAACACGACTTTTAATTTGGTGGAACTGCTAGACAAACGCAATACCCCATGGTGCGATAAATAATACCCATTATCATCTTCGTGAATTTTTTCCATATGATTTAATGATTCGCCTTCCCTTAAAAATTCTATATACATCGATTTTAACTCAGAATTACGATCTAAACGACTTCATAATTGATTTAATCCTTTTACCGATATCTGCTTAGATATACCTAATTGTGTGCTTTCCTTTAATTCAGGTTTAAACAGCATTTCGACTATGTAGTATCTGCCTTTTTCATTTCGATAATGGGTATAGAAAAAGTGTTTATTACAATAATGCAATTCTTTGCAAGGCAATGGTTTAATATCCTGGACGTTTTCAATCTCCCAAAATAATTTTAAAAGATTTATTCAAAGTTTCTACAGACAAAAAACATGCCCCGTTATTACTTTGAACTTCTAATTATCCTGCTATTAAATAGCCAGATTTATTTTCTACTAAACTGAGTTGTGAGTTTTCCAAGCGAATTCTATTTCACCCAATATTAATTCAAAAAATAATTGTCCTCCGGTAATTGCATCACTATTCCTTTTTTCTAAACCACTGTTTATGTTTATCCGCGGAAACTAAGTTTTGTCATAGGTTAATCTTTGTTTGAATGATCAATGTAATTTATTGGAAATTCAGCTGTTTTTGGAACTATAATAAACTCAATCTTCCATTTATTATTTCCTTTCTGATTTGACAAAACTTTGTTGATTGAATGTTTGGCACTAAACAACTATCCTTTAGCCCAGAGATTGCAGTGTTTATTTTATTTTTTTTTTGTAACTCCAAAGCTGTTGCAGCATATGTTGAAATAATATTGTTTGTATTTAAACTATCGAAAGCTACTACCATCTTTCGATAATTTCCTGTAATATCTTTTAAATATATTACTGTTGAATTTAATAAAACACACTTCATGTTATCGTTATTATTATTAGCCATAAAATTCTGCCTGTTGACATCTATGGTATCATTATTACTACCCATAAGATTCTGCGTGCTGATAGCCAACCCGTCATTGTTATGATTATACACTCCTTGGTTATCTATTTGTAGAGGAAGGAGGAGTAGCAAAATGTTGCTGATGGAAAATCGTAATGAATAAGTGAGTTATGATCTTGAATTTGACTCTGATTACAATGTCATTTCGATTTGCAAACATTTGGCGCATGATAATTTAAACATGATTGACATAAATTCGTTTTTTTTTTTTTTTTTTTTTTTTTTACAAGCATTAATCTCTCTTTTACTGGCATAGCTTTGAATTTATCGTATCTATAAATCTTATGTATTCCCACCCATCCTAAAATACAAGTTTTCTTATTTTTTATAAAGAAGTTTTTCTTTAAATTCTGTTTTGTGGATGTGTTTTCCTTAGAAGCGACAATAAGTTTATTTCTATTATATTGTAAATTTTACTATATTCTGCTTTCGCTTTTCAGGTGCGAAAACAAATCTTCCAGTTTTGGAATTTCATTTATGGTTAATGTTAACTTGAAACTCTTTCTCACTTCAAGATCTAGCATTCTTAATGTTATATTTAACATCATTGCATTAGATAAATTATTTCTTGATAATTTTAAAATGGCTAATGCTCTACGATTCCTTTTTACACTATCTATTAAGGCGTTAATTGAAACCAGGTTTCAGAAATCGGTTATACGTTTAACAAATTATTAACATGAGTATTAATAGCAGCTCTGTTATTTTCATACCTTTCTGTCAGTGAATTAAACAAAAATTCAGATGTATCTTGTAAGAAATCAAGTTGTTTAACGTCTCCGCGCAAATAACTTTTTAAATAACAGAGCTTTTGAGTTCCTTTTAAGTTGTCGTTTTCATCAATTATAGACATATATTGTTTTTGGAATTTTGAAATTCGTCAAATTTTACTTCAAATTGTGGTAAAGGTAGATCAGGTATTTTAAAACTAGTGGGTTTTATATAAGGTACAGAGTCATTTTCTAAAAGAACTTTATTAAAGTTATTTTTATTAAGTACGATTTTAAATCTAAACCCTGAATGTCATCTCCATTTTCTGGCAAGACATCCAGAACATCTTTAAAATCCGTTTCGGGAGAAAAGCTAATATAACCCTTCAAGGTTTCGTCTAATGAATTTTTTATTTCTACTAGAGAAAATATCTTCTCACTTAGAGTTATTTGTAAGCCTTCTTTATCATAATCTTCAGCTTTTAATTCCTCCATAAATTTAATGTGCTCATTCACTTTGCTTTTTATCCCGCCTTGTGCGCGATTCAATTTGATTAAAGAAGTCATGTTATTATTTAATTAACTATTTAATTGGGTTTCCGGCTCGTGAGGGCCAAAATGTCGAGCATAGTACACTATTTTTGGAAGCGGACTGTAGTATGAAATTTTTAGTATTAATTTACTAAATGTGTATAAAAGTAAAAATTTATTATCAATTAACAAATTGTGAGTCCAAAGCATGTCAAGGGGCACGAAACATAATACACTCTAGTTGAGAGTTAAGATAGAAGTGATACAGTCCTGATAGCGCTGATATACCACAGTGATACACAGTGATGGTTCTGATACACAGGGGCGCAGCAGCTCTCAGGGGAACAGCGAATCAAATTTGACTTTTGAGAAGACGCGCACGCAGGATCGAATTATTGGTTATTATAAAATATTAGATAGGCTTGGATGAGGCTTGAAGCCGACAGAATCAACAGATGATGCAAAGTGCTAAAAGTGAGGCGGTACTATCACAAGCAATTAAGCAAGCCTTGAAACATGATTTTAAAAATGTTTATATATTTGTTTGATTAATAGATAATAACACTGTTCGTATGGATCTGCTCTTCTGTAAGGATTCTTCCACCACAATATTTATATAACAAAATTGTACTTAAAATTATAAGCTTATTTTATGACAAAAATTGCTATAAAATTTCACTGATGCTGAAAAATAATGAATGTATACGAACCCTTAATAAATTTACTATTCAACTGGATGGCATCATCTTTTTTTATTGTAAAACTCCTTTCTAAGTAGACAATCATAAGAAAACATACTAATTAGTCAGAGATACTTATTGGAATTTCATTATAATAATAAAGTATGTTTCAAATATTTAAGGTTCGATAAGAGCACTCTGTTACAATTATTTATAATTTTACATCTGTAGTTATAATTTTCATTATATTATCCATCCGTTAACATTAAAAGCACATGATAAATTGCAAGGTTATTGGAGTCTCTGTATTAGTAGTGATTAGAACATTAGCCGATTATGCGTATGAAACAGGGTGACTATATCATATAAGTATATTTTTTCTACTGATTGTCAGTTTGAATGTTCACGGGGAATTTTCCATCATAGCTATTGATTTAATACATAAATACATAAATACATAAAACAAAAAATGCACCTCTATGTCGTAAAATGTAAATCACAAAGCACAAGTTTTAGTCTAAATTCTTAAGTGATTTTTTATCGTATAAAATCGATAGACAATAAGCCATCTATATGGTTAGATATGTACTACATGAAATTCTATAGGAAATTGTGAAGAAAGTCATGTGGTGGCTACAACATACAAATTTATTAAGCTATTGCCACTTAATCTAGCAGGTTTGTAAAGAATGAAACAAATATTTTTTGATGGAGCACATATTTTTTTGAAAGCCCTTTCGATAACATTCGATTATGAAATTAATTATAATTATTACATTTTACTTCTATAGGGCAACATTTTTTGTGTCTATTTTACAGAAGCTATTGAAGAACTGAAAGAACAACCTTTAGTTATATTACTAGACGATCTTGGTGGATGGCCTGTAACTACAGCCAACTGGACGGAAGATGATTTTGACTGGGTATATCAAATAGCAAAGCTACAGCTGTACAGTAACAATATTCTCATAAGTCAGTGGGTAGGACCAGATGGTAAAAACTCATCTATGCACATCATACAGGTATTCTTATTTTTCTCTTTTTAAATTTTGTTCAAATATTCACAGACAAAAATAAAACTATGCTAAGCGTTGCCAATTTTTAAGGACTTTTATATTCAATGTTTACCACTAATTTATTGTATTTTATTGTATAGTATTATTATTATTATTATTATGTACCGAGGATTAATCGCCTATCATGTATATGAGGCATCACTCCCAGAGCTGCCAACCTAATCCGGTAAATTGTTAGTACCGCCCCTTTTTCTACACCAGTTAATTTTTAGAGTATTTTTGTTTTCTTCATTCATCATAAATACAGGGTGATTAAAAAAAAACTACCCCGATATATGAGACCATAGGTACAATACCGTTCCGAGAAACTGAATAAAAATTTGGTGGAAGGTATTTTGAGGTATGCGCTCAAGAATTATATTAAAAACAACATTTAAACTGTAACAGTTACAGTGAGAAAATTTCGAAAATTTCAAATTGCAACACCTATTTTTTTTATTGAAATGGAATCTCCATAGTAAAAAACCATAAATAGCGTTAGAACGGTACCTCTAGCACGAAAATCGGCATCGCCAGCAGGCTAACAAAAAAGAAAAGAAAAACGACTGTTACGTGCCTACCAGAGCACCACTTTCATTTTTTTAATGACGTCGCATTTCACAGTGAGTCTTTGGTTCAGACTAAAGTCTACTGATTCTGCTTCGAAACGAAAGGAAGAGACCAATGTATCCTTAATTTCGTGTAAGACTACTGAATAAAGGTTTTAATTTCGTTGTTAGTCGTAAGACGCTTTCATGATGACGTCATCACAGTAAGTGAAAAACAAGGGATTGTAAAAGGGCAATCAAAAGAGATTTTGATGATGATAATGATGTTTCCCAGTAAGCAGCATATTGTTCACAGAGCAAGAAAGCAAGATACACATCACGCATTTCACAATGCCTTATTTTTTACTTAGTGTGATGACGTCACTCATGACGGTGTCTTATAACGAACAACGAAATTAAAACCGTTATTCAGTAGACCTACATGAAATTAAGGATATCGTCGTCTATTCTTCTCGTTTCGAAGCAGAATCAGTAGACTTTAGTGAGAGCCGAAGACTCAATGTGAAATGTGGCGTCATTAAGTAAATGTAAGTCGTGCTCTAGCAACACCACCTGTAATAATGCCTCCGAGCTGAGCTCTACGTCATGGAAGATCGGCCGATTTTATCCAATTAACACTTCATATGATACATGTTGGATCGTGGGGATTGGATGAAATCGGCCGATCTTCCGTGACGTTGAGCTCAGCTCGTAGGCATTATTACAGGTGGTGTTGCTAGAGCCAACACCTCCTGTAATAATGCCTCCGAGCTGAGCTCTACGTCATGGAAGATCGGCCGATTTTATCCAATTAACACTTCATATGATACATGTTGGATCGTGGGGATTGGATGAAATCGGCCGATCTTCCGTGACGTTGAGCTCAGCTCGTAGGCATTATTACAGGTGGTGTTGCTAGAGTGCTTAGTCTGAATGAACTAAAAATTGGTATTACGTTGTTGATTTCTATCGCACAAACTATATTAATTTTGATATGTGTAGGACGATTGATTTTTTTTACAAGTACATAAAGAAAATTCTATATCATTACTTTCTATGGACTCAAATTAAATTATTTAAAGTGCAATGGCGTTTAAATCCCTTATCATAGGGGTCGTATTATCACAAGAACTACATAAATTAGTTCTTTAAAAAAAATAAAAAATAAATAAAAATCTTTATCGTTATCATTATGACCTATCAGGTCAAATTATTTGAAATACGATAACGCTTAAACGCTTTACCCGATTGAGCTAAAAGTTGACAAGTATGTAATAGGTCACTATTTTATACTAATATCATTTTTGTTAATAATATAGGTGGCAGAATAAGTAGGGTTTTTACTTTCTGCATCCACTTATTCATCTTTTAGTACATTTTTAACTACTCAACCTCTTCGCACCTGAAGCTACAATAACAACATAAACAAAATAATATTTGAGGATTTTAGGCACATACGTTCACATTATACATTGCAAAAAAGTGTATTTTTCTTAAATTTATAATTTAAAGTGTTAATAATATATCGTGTATGTCTTTGAACAACTAAACTCTAAATTACTCTTCAAAAATTCTTGGAATACTGAGTAGACAGTGCGTTTCAGTAACTGAAAAAAGAGCTACTTAAAAACTAATCAAAATTTCTGAAGATGCTGTGCAGATATTCAAAATATTTCTTATCAATTGATACCTTTTCCATTAATTATCTGCAAAAATTAACACCGCGACCCTTCGAGGATCGTACTCACGAATATCACGTTATCAACATGACGTTCTAACCAACTGAAACAACAAGAATGAATTGCTTACATTTTCCTTAAAATGGAGGTACTTTGTCTTTTAGCGTGACACGAAGACAAAATCCAATTTCAATAAAAAGTTTCTAAAAAACTTTTAATTTCAATAAAAAGCTTCTAAAAAAAATTATTTATTTTAACTTAAATTTTTATTTTGTGCTCTTTAGTAACAACATAAAAAGCTGTTTAAAAAACTCTTCAAAAATTCTTAGGATACTGAGTAGACAATATATATATATATATATATATATATATTTACTTATTTTTAATCAATTGACACCTTTTCTATTAATTACCTGCAAAAACTAACACCTCGGCCCTTCGTGGATCCAACTCACGACGTGACGCTTTAGCCAATTAATCCAACCAGAGATGAAATGAATTGCTTATATATATATATATATATATATTTAAGTGGAAGTACCTTGTGTTTTAGCGTAGTGTGACACAATGACAAAATCCAATTTCAATAAATAGCTTTTCTAAAAAGTAGTATATTCAAAATACTGACTGCTTAGAACCTTGGGCTGTCTAAGAAATTTAATTTCGATAATAACACATCAATTTAAAATTCCAGGTGTATTTGCAGTTTGTTTAATGGTTTTATTTAATTTATCAAACTAAGGTTTAATACATTATGAAATCTGTATAAAATTTCAGAGGCCTGCGTCAAAGAATGTGTATGAATTTCCTTCTATTATACGTAATTAATCCGACATACTAGTATTACTTGTGGTCTTAGAATTTTGTAACAGTTATTTTCGATATATTTTTGTTATATTGATGTTTTATCGTTTTTCAATTAATTTCATTTATTACGTGACATAGAATGCTTTTTATTTTAATTAAAATATTTTTCTAAGCAGCAAAATATGTTATATGGTTTTGTAACAGACTATATATTACAAGAGCAAATGTATTGCTCTTATGTTCTAACTATTACATTTCTTCAGCTCTTTTATCAATTTCTTAATGGAATACTGCTTTTTTTTAATGCAGAAATCTTCTTAGTATTAAATCTAAAAAAAAAAAAAAAAAAAAAAAAAAAAAAACAGAAAGAAAGAAAGAAAAGAAAAAATAATTCTGAAAACGATTATGCTTTAACCACATTTCTTGCGACCATGGAAGCCTCTGCGCAAGTGCGGATTGAACGAGTCCAGTGTTAAAATAGGGGTGACTTAGAGAAAACAAGCGATAAGGGAACACCGAATAACTGGATGTTTGGCAAATAACTCTCTCGGGCAAAACAAGAACAAAATAACAACAACAACAGTAATAATAGTCATAATAACATGTGGCTCGCATAGATTATGAACATCTTGCAACCGCACATTCTCGTTGCATTGTTTAAACCTGAATGTACTTTGCCTACGTGATCACGCAAGGAACGGTCAGAAAGGCAGGCAAATAGACTAGTTCAATCCATAATCACTTTTAAATAGTGTTGTAAAGTGTTAAAAAAGCCCAACGCAAACGGAAATACAAATCAGTAATTTTCCATAGAGTCATTAACGAATCTGAACAGTTTAGTATAACCTTTTAAATCCTTAATGCTAAATATACCTTGTTTTATAAACAAAATTTTTCTTAAGCATATGAATAATAATTGTCAATTTCTTTATGATTTGTGCAGTACAAAGTTATTTAAACATGATTTTTAAATGTCTGTCATAAAATGCAATACATTGTCGTTCTTTTAAGTCTACCTGTACACAAACTATTTGCGCTATTTTTACCATTTTAAATAGGTAACATGGTATAGTGAAATTGAATAACATATATCATTTGAAGAAATTCTGAAAATATTTACGGATGCTAAAAGCGGATAGATGGACAGAGAGACACACGGAAAAAAAAGACAAATAGACTAATTCAAATCATAATCACTCTTAAACATAAAAATTGAAGTGGTGAAGTGTAAGAAAGTGATAAAAACACTTAATAAAACGAAAATACTATTACAGGGATTTCCAATTATAGCCCTTAATGAATATAAATATTTTTTGCGTATAAATGGTAATCATACTATATTTTATTAAAAACATTTTTTTTTTTTTTTTGGTTGATGTCATGAATAATAAATGTAAATTTCAATATGATTTGTACAAAATAAAGGTATTAACATATGGTTTATTGAAATACCTTATATAGAACGCAACAGTTAATTCTTTCGTGTGCCACTGTACCCAAACCAACGGTAGTATTTGGCTCTATTTTCAGTAGGTAACATCCCACTGTGAACTCGAAAAACATATATATCAGTTTCAAGAAATTCCATGAATATTTATCGGAGTTAGAGCGCGGGTGGATAGACAGAGAGAAAGACAAATCAAAGTCATATATACATTTCAAATGTGTTTTGACTTTTTTCTTTTGAATTTAATAGGATATCAAAGATTAGAGAAACTGCAAAATCATATTTATTAACTTTTTCTAAATTTTGTTATTTATTAACACTTTGAAAGTTCAAAAGTGCTTTTGACTTCGATTTGTCTGTCTATCCACGCTGTAACGCCCGTCAATATTTATGGATTACCTTGAAATTTATATATGTTATTTCAATCCACTACTGGATGTTACATATTGAAAATAGAGGTAGATACCACACCACCATTGGTTTGTGTACAGGGACGCCCAAAACCAAAAAAAAATGCTTCAACAGTGTCATTCTGTTCATGTATCATGTTTTACGAGAAAAAGTTTAGAATTCATATTTAAATAACTTTGTACTGCACCAACCATAATGAAATTAATATTTATTATTCATATGCTAAAAAAGAAAAAAAAAAGAATAAAATGTGTGGTAATGTGTAATGTTAATATTTACAGGTCCACAGTAGAATATTAAGATATATTAAAGGTTACAAAAGGAAAATGCTGGAACTGTATTTCCGTTTGTGTAAACGTTCTAAAACCAGTACACACAAATGGAAAGTGTTAACAATCTATGCACGCTACATGATTTTTCGTTTTTACTTATATTGTAGTTTGATTTTTTTTTTTTTTTTATCATAATATTAGTAATAATAAAAATTTAAAATAAGCAAAGGTATATTTGCTTTACTTATTATTATTATTATTGTTTTCATAAAGGCTGTTTATGAAGACTACTAACGCCTTTTATAACTCTAATTCTTCTGATTCTTAACCATTTTTTTTTCTTTTTTAATCTAATTCTGAAAATAATAATAATAATAATAATAATAATAAAATAAAAATTAAGGTAATAAAAAAGTATTTTTTTTATTTAAGTGCCTATACATGTGTGCATATTGCGAGTTTCCATACAGTATAAATTAATAGTTCTAGTTTAATAGTCTGTTTTTATATTATCTATTGATTATTTTTCAATAATACTACTTTCAATGTGTTTAAAAGGCTCCACTTCAATTAATTATAACTGAATTTTTTTTCTCTTTTTATCTCAATTAATACTGGAGTGTTTAACTGAATATTTATTACAGTGGTGGGATTAAATTTACATATTAATAAATCATAAATTAGAAATATATGTATGAAAAAAAAATTCTTTCTTTTTTTTTTTTATACATATATATCTTTTTTTTTTTACACACAGTCTAGGCAAAAACCAAAGAAGGAAAATCTAATTAACGTCTATATATATATATATATATATATATATATATATATATATATATATATATAATGGGAGCATTAAATTTTTTCTCACATACATTTGCTGAATAAATTGAGCAAAGCCGAATTAATAAAATGTTAAAAAGAAGAAAGAAAGAAAGAAAAAGATTAAAGATGGAAAAGTGTTGAAAACTGAGAATTTAAACTTTAGAATTAATTAAACTATAGCAGGAGACTGAAGTAGAATTTCTAATTTAAAACGTGTTATCTTTCAGATTTTTATAAAATATTTTTAAAAATATTTATCACTTATTACTGGTACCATAGGTTTTTATTTTTTGGTGAGAAGAAAGTTTTAAATAAATTTTAAAAATACTTATTAAAAACTAGTATGTTGTGGCCACCACAAGACTTTCTTCTATATTTTCCTATACATATTCAATCAGTAACAATATTAAAAAAAAAAAAAAAGATTTTTTTTTTTCTAATTTTTTTTTTTTTTTTTTTTTTTTTTTTTTTGTAAAAATTAATACATATTTAATCACTAACAATATTTAAAAAAAAAAAAAAAAAAAAAAAAATCGAATTTTTTTTCTAAGGTTTTTTTTTTTTTTTTTTTTTTTTTGTTAAAAGTAAAACTAGTATGTTGTGGCCACCACAAGACTTTCTTCTATATTTACCTATACATATTCAATGAGTAACAATATTAAAAAAAAAAAAAAAAAAAGTACGATTTTTTTTTTTTTTTTTTTTTTTTTTTTTTTTTGTTAAAAGTGAAAAAAATCGATAACTTTGTTTAAAATTATCACAGATTTATAGTTCAACCATTCGTTTTAAAGGTATTGACGAGACCTTTCGAAAGATACCCATCTTGAAAATTTATCCCCCCCGGGGGGGTACTTCCCCCCCAGGGGGGGGAAGCGATGCCCCCCCCATGCAGAAAATTTTTTTCCTAGTTACATACTACTATTATCAATAATTCATATTAGTTTTACAATCACAAGTTTAAAACAACTCTAATTATGCACATTTATACGAATTTTTGTCCTATTCTGCCATGTTAAAAATTTAGATAAAATGCTATCACAGCGCCACCTGTTGAGCTATTGATCCCCAAACATAATCAGCACCAGTTTATGTCGGGGACCAACTAAATACCAAGTTTGGTTAAATTTCGTTAAAAAAAAAAAAAAAAATTGCGATATTTTTCTGTTTTTTTTTTGTTAAAAGTAAAAAAAATCGATAACTTTGGTTTAAATTATCACAGGTTTATCGTTCAACCATTCGTTTTAAAGGTATTGACGAGATCTTTCGAAAGATACCCATCTTGAAATTTTGCCCCCCCGGGTGGGAACTTCCCCCCCCGGTGGGGGGGCAACCGATGCCCCCACATGCACAAAAATTTTTTTCCTAGTTAACTACTACTATTATCAACCTGATCTTTCGAAATATACCCAATGTGAAAATTTACCCCCCCTGGGGGGGTATTTCCCCCCTAGGGGGGGGGAAGCGATGCCCCCCCATGCAGAAAATTTTTTTCCTAGTTACATACTACTATTATCAATAATTCATATTAATTTTACAATCACAAGTTTAAAACAACTCTAATTATGCACATTTATACGAATTTTTGTCCTATGCTGCCATGTTAAAAATTTAGATAAAATGCTATCACAGCGCCACCTGTTGAGCTATTGATCCCCAAACATAATCAGCACCAGTTTATGTCGGGGACCAACTAAATACCAAGTTTGGTTAAATTTCGTTAAAAAAAAAAAAAAAAAAAAAAAAAATTGCGATATTTTTCTAAGTTTTTTTTTGTTAAAAGTAAAAAAAATCGATAACTTTGGTTTAAATTATCACAGATTTATCGTTCAACCATTCGTTTTAAAGGTATTGACGAGATCTTTCGAAAGATACCCATCTTGAAATTTTGCCCCCCCGGGTGGGAACTTCCCCCCCCCCCTGTGGGGGGGCAACCGATGCCCCCACATGCACAAAAATTTTTTCTAAGTTAACTATTACTATTATCAACGAGACCTTTCGAAAGATACCTATCTTGAAAATTTACTTCCCCGGGGGGGGATTTTCCCCCCCAGGGGGGGAACCGATGCCCCCCCATGCACAAAATTTTTTTCCTAGCTAACTACTACTATTATCAATAATTCATATTAATTTTACAATCACAAGTGTAAAATAACTCTCTTTATGCCCATTTATACGGAATTTTGTCCTATGCTGCCATGTTAAAAATTTGCATAAAATGCGATCACAACGCCACCTATTGAGCGAGTGATCCCAAAATCTAATCAGCACCAGTTTATGTCAAGGTGCAACTAAATACCAAGTTTGGTTAAATTTCATTCATTGGTTCGTGAGATACAGCGTCCACAAAAAAATGATACAGACAGACAGACAGACAGACAGACAGACAGACAGACAGACAGACAGACAGACAGACATTTTCTAAAAACTATTGATTCGTGTTCTCCATATCCCAAAACATGTAAATCCATCAAAAAGTGGCGAATCCAATACTTTCTCTATATTACATATAGAAGAAAGTAAAAAATCGATAACTTTGTTTTAAATTATCACAGATTTATGGTTCAACCATTCGTTTTAAAGGTATTGACGAGATCTTTCGAATGATACCTATCTTCAAAATTTAACCCCCCCGGGGGGGTACTTCCCCCCCAGAGGGGGAACCGATGCCCCCCCATGCACAATTTTTTTTTCATAGTTAACTACTACTATTATCAATAAATCATATTAATTTTACAATCACAAGTTTAAAAGAACTCTCATTATGCCCATTTATACGGAATTTTGTCCTATGCTGCCATGTTAAAAATTTGCATAAAATGCGATCACAGCGCCACCTGTTGAGCTATTGATCCCCAAATCTAATGGGCACCAGTTCATGTCAGGGTGCAACTAAATACTAAGTTTGGTTAAATTTCATTCATTTGTTCGTGAGATACAGCGTCCACAAAAAAATGATACAGACAGACAGACAGACAGACAGACACACAGACAGACACACAGACAGACATTTTTTAAAAACTATCAATTCGTGTTCAGGACATCCCAAAACGTGTAGATCCGTCAAAAAACGGAGGTCGAAAATTTTCGCGAATCCAATACTTTCTCTATATTACATATAGAAGAAAGTAATAAATAAATAAGAATTTTTAAATTATTTCATAGGTCATTTTTCCCATAGTGAAATTTTTAAATTTACGAACAACAAATTCGAATAGTAATGAATTGTGTTTTTATTTCATTGAATAAAATATGTGATTTCTTATATTTTTATTCAGCAGTGGTGTTGTTGATGTCACGACTATGACAAAACCACCAGTTTTATCATTTAAATGTAGGGATCAAATTGATAGTAATTTTCCTGGATATCGAATATCTATATCGAATATCTAGAGCTCTGTTGCCTGCTCAATACGGATATCAGATATCCAGTAAAATCATTGTATGATTCATCTCTATCTTTAAATGATTAAATTGGCCGTATTTTAAAGGTAAAGTAAACAAGAGCGGCTTCTTTCTTTCTTTCTTTCTTTCTTTTTTTTTTTTTTTTTTTTTTCTGTCCCTTAGTATATATATATTGTGTCTAAAAAGTTTAGTGAATCAGACAAATACAACTCAATAAATAAATAATAAATGATAAAAAGTTTTGATAGTTGCCTCCACTAATGCAAAAAGTTAAACATGTCAGCTCTATACACACACACATATATATATACAACTCTATAATCAAAAATTCAAAATCTGAATTCAAATCTTTAAAGCACAATTTTCTACTGTATCCATCCGAACGGAAAGCATGCGAAATCTCGTGTCATAATGCAATTAAGGAACATGTAAACAGCAAGTTTTGCTGTAAATGGGAAGAAACAAGTTGATAGAAGCCCATCCAATGTTACTGAATTCGAATAGAAACAGTGAGTAAAAATCATGTTTACGAATGGACCTCATGTTTGTTTGTTTTTGGTCGACCCTAATATGCAGCTCATAAGCAACAGTTTCATTTCCGTCACAAAAGCAACTGACCTGCTTTAAAGTTGTGTTTCACCAATAAGAAACATGTGGTGGCATATGTCTTTGTTTGTGCAATTATTGCCTCGCTTTTTCAATAACCGCTTTTCATTCTCGCTCTCTCGCTCTTTTTTTCCTGCACAATTTATTACACTTTTTCGAAATCACCTAGTATAATAAATACCCATTGCTCGCTGTGTTGCCAGATTTTGCTACTTTTTTATTCAGTTATCACCAATAATTTTGATAAGTGATATTTAATATATATGATAGCAGACGATTAATTTTGGAAGTGATTAAGCAATTGTTGCATTTAAAATTTAGTGGTGGATAATTAATATAAAAAAAGAGTCGCAAAATCTGGCAACACTGGTTGCTTGTCATCCTTTTAACTGTTATTTATCTGAGTGAGAAACAGACCTTCTTTCATTTAGATAGACCAGGCTGATCTCGGACTTCCAAGTCGCGAATATTATGTTCAAGGAACTCAGCAACTCGAGGCTTATGGTCGCTACATGACAGATATAGCACAACTTCTGGGAGCAACATCCGAGCAAGCAGAAGCTGATATGAGGCAAGTGCTGGAATTCGAAACCGAAATAGCAAATGTGAGCATTAGTAAACCTATACCACATTAGGTAGATTTGGCAGTTTTCATATTTAATTAAAATCTTCTCAAGCTATTTTAATTAAAGACTTGTTTCATAGAAATATCCATTATAATGTTTCTGATATACAGTCAATCATGGCCCCTGAAAAGCAGTCTATTCTAATTTCAAAATGAAAATCAGCCTAAAAATCGCACTAATAAAAGGTTTTTCGTTATTATCATTTTTATTTATTTTTTTCCTTTTATTTATTTATTTATTTTTAATCTCACTTTTCTTACAGAGTCACAGCTATTACACTAAATACTTTTTTGATAGGCACGACTATAACTTCCATATATAACAACTGTAAATTGTTAACTAGCAAAAATTTAACTGACTAATCATCATATTAAAACCGAGTAAAGTGTTCTAGAAATGACAATTTAAGACATTCACGAGCATACTACAAACGTCAATAACCTTAGACATAGAAAATCAGTGTCACTCAAAATGAAATGCATTAGAATGTAAAATTATTATTATTATTATTATCATTTTAAGAATTTTTATAACAGTTAAAGTAACGATTGTTTGCCAAAGTTAATTTTCTGTATTTCCACATAATATTTAAATTATAATTTTGAATTTAGGAACTTTTTCCTATTTCATTAATATACAAAATAAAAGAATTGACTGAGACAATATTCGATTATCTATTAAAATTTCTTATCAGTAATAGCTTATTATTTTCTCAAAACAGTAAACCTGGAAAGTTGAATTGTTCTTTCTGTAATTATAATATATTATGTATATACAAGAAAGGTCAAGAGTCTCTGACACATTTTAAACTTTAAAATAAAACCAATTAAATGGTCTAAGAAAGTGCAGTTTGCACTACAATGTTTTTAATGGTAAAAAATTTTTATTAAGCAAATAAAAACTAGTTCAAAATTTATCCCTCAAATGGCCCTACTTGTGTGTTATGTATATACATACAGTATATACAGACTATCTTAGTAACTGCTACGTTCCAAAATTTCTAGGAGAGGTTGAATGCCACCCAACAACTCGGAATTTTTCAGCAATGCAGGGACGGAAATGCTTTCTTGACACGTGGTGTACATAGAAACATCAGGAATAAAAATATGTTATTGAATATTCGTTTTAATAATAAAAATACATTTAAATATATATATATATATATATGGTTCAAAGACAGTGTTTGATATTTCATCTACAGCTTTAAAAATAGACCTCAAATCTACGGAATTGCAATTATTCTGGCAATTACTCATGCTTATCTCGAGTTTTCCTCTCAGATACTGCGTATCGTACAAACAGCTAAAAGAAGCTGGCATAGGCCAATTTTTTCATATGTCCCTAAAAATGAATTGAAGACATAATTTAAAATCGCTCCATCAGTCTTCTCGATGCAGAAATATGTTCGCCAACCAATATTATGAGGCCGATGTTTCTTTTGTTCCTGTACATTAATTATTAAAACGAATATTCACTTACGTGTCGTCTTTTTATTATCATTTTTATGTTTCTGTGTGCATCACTGCGTCAAGAAGACATTTCCGACTGTACATTTCTATATCATTCCGAGTCTTCGGAATGTACCCTACTCCTCCTAGAAATTCTGAAAGATGGTATTAAAACACCCAGTATACATCTTTTTTTTTTTTTTTTTTTTTTTTCAGTTTTTCAATGGTGAGTTCTTGATTCCCAGACTTAACATCTCTTGATTTCTTCTTCTGAGACTATCTCAAAAACAAAATGTATGTTTAACCTGTAGGAGATTCTGAAGTCATAGCTGCCAACATAATTAATTATTCCGTAGTATTGTTAGTACCCGCCACTTTTCTACACCACTTAACTTTTAGACTAATTCTCTCCATACGTAATTACGATTAAATAAGAGAGAAGATACTCTAAAAAAAAAAAAGACTGGTGTGAAGAAAAAAAAAGGGGAGTTTAGAGCACTAACAATACTACGGAATATTAATTAGGATGTTGGCAGCTATGTTTCAATTGAAGTACTGAAGAATCAAATAAATAATGCCTGTAACATAGTCTAAAAGAATTAAAAAACCGTACGTCTAGTTGAATTAAAAATGTTTAAAACAATTTAAAAAATTCCGCATCAAAGAACACAAACGTGTTTAAGTGTTAGTTTTCGTTCAAAACTGATCAACTATATAGCTGAAACAGATCTTATTGCTGACTTGGAAAATATGAGAATTCTTATCTCAGGCTGCAACAGTGGTCATTCGCATATTTTCTTGGAAAGATGGCTAACAAAGATTTAATCCAATCCAATTAAGGAGGTATGCGTTCAAGCGAACGAATTAGTCACGAGTGTTGCGAACAAAGTGATTGCGAGCTTATTGCAATTTATGGTATTTAAACAAAGTTTTTTACTTATTACTATTTAACACCTGTCCTCCAGTCCATTTTTAATATAATCTGTTTTTAGAATTTATTTAAAGTTTTCTGTATTTATATTGATTTTAATAGGCAGTATACCAGACATGTTCATTTATTTATTGTGTGTGTGTGTGTGTGAAAATAACGCTATGTTTAATAAAATAAGAAATAATTCTTCAAGATAATATTAAAAGTGTAAGACAACACTTCGAAACACTGAATTTTTCTTCAACGGGTGCAAATAAAATAAAATGAAATAAAGCACGATTCTCTTATCACTGTGTTCAATTGTATTTTGGACTGGCTATTCAAATTTGTACTGGCTGCATTTATTTTATTTTATTTTAATCTTTTCTTTAAACCTTTTAACGGGCCATTTATTTCTTGTAATGTAACATTAAAATATTTTTGGGACTGAGATTGATATAAGAAAAGAAATTTATTTAGCTTATTTAGTAAAATTAATTTGAATTTTAATCCTTTATAAGGTCATGAAAAGTATGCTTACCATCCAGTTCATCAATTTTATATAAAAGAGGCGTGGTTAGTAACTTGTCAACGCCCTACTATTTTTAGCCTAAGCACCCATTTTTGTGGTAAAGTTATTTACCACCAGTGTCACCGAATTGTAAAGGCTTTTATTAATTCAAGAGTCACCATTAATTTTGAAGAATAATGTTTGACATATATTGGCCGTTTAGACAAACATACAATTATGCAGATATTACAATTAAGAATTATTGATGGCTGCAGAATATAAAAGTCCCTACAAGTTGGAAACATTGCTAATCACGGTCTTAGAAGGAGGTGCACAATCAAAATTTACACTTGAAAACTTCTTCACACAACATGAAATTAATGAAAGCGCTACCGGTTTCTAAAGGACGGGGTCTTTCTCCTTCAGATGCAGAATATGTGCTAGTGCCTTGGATTCAAAACCAAGATTTTTTTTTTTTTTTTTTTTTTTTTTTCTTTTACTCAGGAGACCTTAAAACATGAACAACTCACAGTCGAAATTATTGATTCTTTTGTTCAGACAGAAAGAAAAGTCATTACTATTTGTTGTAGACTGTCTTGAATGAGTCTGAATGTCCGGCAACATCCAGTTAAAAAAAAAATACTCTCATCCAGAGATGAGACGTTTCAACTCTTTTTGTCCCTGTTATTTTTATACGATAATACCTATCCTACAAAATCACAAAAATTTGCTTTAAAATAACATAAAATCTTCTGTATATAAATAATAAAGGTAAAAAAGCGAAAAATTCTCATTTTTCCTCTCGTCCAAAATTAAATCTTATTTAGGGAGGAAAAAATAATAATTTTCTTCTCTTTATTAATGTTTTGCATAAAACGGTATTTAAAAGAATCATTTAATCTGAAATATATATATATTGTTTTAAACTATTTGATTAAGAAGCCTCTTAGACTTACCATTCTTATGGTAATTTAAATTTGTTTTATTTCATTTGTTTATTTACTTTTCTATTTAGTGTTTATTTATTTATTTATTTATTATTATTATTATTATTTCAGTTTACTATTCCAAGAGAAGAACGAAGAAATTACACTGCTATGTATAATAAACTAACTTTGTCTGAACTTCAAGAACGAATACCGTTGGTAAATATTCATTTATTGCAGCTTTTAAATATATCACGTTCATTTTCATACATTTCCTTGTATTTCGGTTTATTCATGATATCTCTAACCCTCTAAAAATGCTCAATATAAATTAAAAGAAAATACAAAAATGATCATGTTAAAGACAGTTCCTTTAGACAATTTATCAGAAACTGACACATGCAGTCTGTTACAAAAATATAAGTACAATGCATGTGTACTATTTAGGTAATAAAAGAAATATTTTAATGAAAATCAGAAATATTCTATGGCAGTAGTGTTTATTAAAATGAAGCAACTAACATTATTGGAATTAATTTAGAAAAAATAAAACACCAATCAAACAAAAAAGTATCAAAAATAGCTGTCACAAAATTATAAGACTACATGTAAAAAAAATAGAAAAAAAGTTTTTGTCAAATTTAATAAGGTGCTGCCCCACCATTTCTCAAAATAACCTTAAACAAACGATTTGGCATCGATTTCATTACTTTTTTAAGAAAAGCTTCGGAAATAAATTGTCCCATTTTTCCATTATGATCACTTCTAATTCATATGTTAAATGATAACGTTTATTATTCTTATATACTTGACGAGACAAATAACCCCACAGATATCGCGTTTAGCTCAAAGCTTTGACTTGACCAAGATATAGTATCAAACTTTTCTCTTTTAAGCTACTCTTTTATTGATTTAGATGCATTACTGGGAGCATTATCTTATTGAAACTTTCAATTTTTCATCTCCTAAAAGTGGTCAGAAGGGTATCAGACTTCGAAATAGCATCTGTTGGTAACTGCCCAAGTCCATTTTCCCCTTAACCCTTTGGAGATCGTATTTTCTTGCATATAAGATAGCGCCCACATCATAACGGAACTGTCTTCCATATCTCTACTCTAGAATTCACGAGGATTTTGACGTAAGTCATGTCTTGGAACTCTTCATGGAGAAATACATTATTTTAGTGCGAGAAAAAAAAAAAATTTAATTAGTCCAAGTGCAAACAGTAGGCAGATGGAAGGCATTTCCGTTCTGGTGTGGAACACTATCTCATATGCAGAAAAATGCGATCGCCAAAGAGTTGAGGGGAAAATGAACTCAGACAATTACCATCGGATGCTATTTCGAAGTCTAATACCATTCGGACCGTTTTAGGGGGTGCAAAATGAAACTATCAAGAAGATAATGCCCCCAGTCATACATTTTAATCAACGAAAGAGGGACTTAAAAAAGAAGAGATTGATACCATACCTCCAAGTCAAAGCCTTGACCTAAATGCCATAGAAAACATGTGCATGTGTGGTTATTTGTATCGCCAAGTATAGGAAAATAATAAAAATACCATTCAACATATGAATTAGACACTATGTTGGAATGGGACAATATTCCCGAAACTTTCCTTAAAATTTCATGAACTGAATGTCAAATCGTGCATTTCAAGTTATTCAAATAAATGGTGGAGCAACATCTTGCTAAATTTGCAAAAAATAAACTGTATCTTTCAGAAATGACAGTTCCGCCATAGAAAAAAAAAAAAAAAAAAAAAAAAAAAATCCAAAACGAGATCTTGAATTTATACCGGAATAAACATCTCATTTAAGCACATTTACTTTAAAACGTGATCTGTATACAGTAAAGGGTCGTACAACGCGGTGGCAGAGATGACAAATAAGTAAAACAGTTTTATTTTTTAACACCACTAAATTTTTAGAGTACCAATCTATTGGTTCATACACTCGATCTAGATTTTTGTATAAAGTAGTTGCTTTGGTATAAAATTAGTGCTGATAAAAAATAAAGTTGTAATATTCATGAGGCAAACTTGCACCCGCTTTGTACGAGACTTTAATGTATTGATATAAATGTATTCAAATGAAAAGTTTATCCCGTTGTGAATGCAGGAATTCGTGTTCGTTAAAAAATAAGGATAACTTTCATCTCTGATATTTTTACAAACGGTTTTCTAATTTTGTAACAGTTATTTCTGACCCTTTTTTCTCTTATTGACGTTTAATTTTTTCTGAATTAATTCCATTTGCGTTAATTGCTTTATTTTACTAAAAACTTGATGTATTGACAAAGAAAGTTTTTGTTTTTCATAGAAATATTTCTTTCATTACCTAAATAGCAAAATATGTCGTGGTCTTATACTTTTTTAACAGACTGTATTTTTCTCTGCAATATTCGAGTAAAAGGTACTGTGGTTCTTATCATTATTGCAATTATTACTTACATTATTATTAAGTTTTGCTTTATTACAATTGCTTTCTCTTATTTATATGAATGGTAAAGGAAGTATTATTAATATACACTTATAGTTTTTTACAGGGACACAAAGAAAAATCCATTATCATTATGGACTATGGACCCAATTTTTTAAAGTGCGATCACGTCTAAATGCCTTATTCGATTGAGCTGAAAATTTATACTCATGTTTTAAGTCACCGTCGAACGAACTGTATAGATTTTGATAAATATAGCACTTATAGTATTTTTTTTACAGGGACAAAAAGAAAAATTCTTTATCATTATGGCTTATAGGCTAAAATTTTTTTAAGTGCGATAGCGTCTAAACACCTTATTCTATTTAGCTGAAAATTTATACACATGTTCTAGGTCATCATTTCCCGAACTGCATCGATTCTGGTGAATCTAGCACTTACAGTTTTTTTTTTTTTTTACAGGGGCACAAAGAAACATTTTTTATTATTACGCCCTATGGGCTCAAATTCTTTAAAGTGCTATAGCATGTAAATGCTTTTTTCGATTGAGCAGAAAAATTGTATAAATGTTATTGATCACTATCATAAGATTCTGTATGAATTTTAGGAAATCTGGCACTTATAATTCTTTTTACAAGGATACAAAGAAAAATTCTATATCATTATTTCTTATGTGGTAAAATTATTTAAAGTGCTATAGGAATTAAACTCCTTATTTGATCGAGGTGAAAACTTTTATTTAAGTTATAGATCATCGTAACACAAACTGTTTAAATTTTGGAGAATCTGAAACTTATAGATTTTACAGGAACACAAATAAAATTTCTTTATCCTTATGGCTCATGGACTTATTAACATACTAAACTATTTAACGTACAATGGCAACTAAACGCCACATCCTAATGAGCTGAAATTTTATATACATGTTACAGGTTACCGTCGCATGAACTGTATAGATTTTGGTGAGTGTAGCACTTATAGATATTTACAAGGAGATAACGAAAATTTCTTTATCGTTAGGACATATGGGCTCAAATCATTTAAAAGACAAAATCCTTAAAATAAATAACTTACTATATACAGAAAAATATTCAAACATCCTATAATAGTATACTATTTCGTTTATTTAACGACTTCTCATACCTTAATTTATTTATAAAACCGTTAATTACTTAATGTTCGGAAAGTTGAGTGGAATCACTCCAGATTTTTTTTATATGCATAAAATCATGTTTTGTATAGATTATGGTATGTAAATTCTTCCCCAAACGTTTACAAGGCTACCTAAAAAAACCTAAAGTATAATGGGACGATACATAGTAAAAAATTGCTGGGAGTGCATTTCAGGTTGTGGTGTGTGTTATTAACCCTTTGCGCTCGGCATATTTTCCGTAAGACACGCCTTTTGGCGTTCCTTTAAAACGTCACACGTATAGTTTCCAGCTTACTACCTTTTGGCTACCGAAATATTGTAATAATTTTTTTTTTATTTTACTTCATCATTTAATAAAATAAATCTTTCTGTTAAAATTTTCCGGTAGCCGAAAGGTAGCCTATAGTTACACGTTTTAGAAAAATAACATTTCATTTTCAGAGGAACACCTTAAGGCGTGGCTCGATCTTTTAATATCCCCTCAGAAGGGACATACGAGCGATAAGGGTTAATATAGGATTATATTTAAGTACAAAATCATATATACACAATTTACAGAAGACATACAGAGCTACCAAAAATTTTTAGAATTTTTTTTTAATGTAATGAGGAATTTGCACGTTTTCTGATTTTATTTTTATATAATAGAAAATGAAAAGGTAAGAAAATAAATACATACATTTTCTTTATTTGAAATCTAATTACTGATTTATAACAATTTTATTTACTCTATCGAGAAAACGCAGTATAATATATCGTGACGTCACTTTTTATGACAACAAACGGGAATAATCGTTGTTTACATTCGATTTCGTGCTTTGCTTTGCTTCTTGAATCAATGAAATAGGTTTTGTATTTTATAATAATGACGGATATTAAAACAAGTCCTTCCGGCTTATTCGGAAGGGTAGGTTGATTTCTTTTTCCTTGTCAAGTAGCCGTCAATTTGTTTCAAAATGGCGGCTACAAACAATTAATGCACTTGGTAGAAATATTGATGTAGGCTATGCACATATGGAGTTTTAAGCAAATCGGCTCAAAAAAACCTTTTTATGTGAATTTAAAATTTTCAAGTGGCCGCGGAACAAGTTAGGAACAAGTTGGAAACAAAATGGTGAGTTAAGTTGACAAATATATGAAATGTATTTCTGAGATAAGTCTACTTACTGTACACATACATCTCGAATTAATTCAAAATCTCAAAAGTCATCGTGTTGAAAAATTAAGTGGCTGCCACTTCGATCCAAATGGCAAAGAAAGTTGCTCATCTAAGATATCGTTGCAAATTTGAAAATATTTTTTTTTTGTAGAAATTCTTTCAAAGAGGCTTAGTAAGTTGATAAAATGTTAGTTTTCTGCATGACTACTTTGTTTTAGCATTAAAATAGCCTAATTTTTCCTTAAAAACGAGTTAAAAGGATCCAGTAACGCAGGTAATGGATTTGGCGCCAAATTTGGCGACTTTTCCCCTATGGCGATTTTTTTGGCGACTTTTGGCGAGAAAATACTTATTATCGATATATCAAAGATGGACGCAATAACGTGATTGGTTCACGAGTTACTTGAATTTTCTAGATTTTGTTGTTTGAATGATAAATCCATTTTTCAACTTTGATTTGAATTGATTAAGCATTTCTAAAGTTACCATGATAACAAATATTCAAGTGGCCGCCAGTTGGAAACAATACAGTGGAACAAGTTGCCCAGCAAACATATCCAAGATATTTGAAGCATAGGTTCACTGTCCAACTGTGGTTTAAATCAGTGCCGTGTTTCAAAAGTTAATTTTATGGCCAATTTTCAAGTGGCAATCTAAGTGGTTACAACTTGGAAAAAAATGGCAAAACAACTTGCCCAGCGAAATCATCCACTATACTTGTATGATAAGTTCCTTGTCCAGTTCTAGTTCAAATTAAATCAGTATTTCAAAAATTGTCGTCAAAAGAAATTTTCAGATGGCACCACTTGGAAAAAAAAGCGGAGTTAGATGTCCAGCGAACTTATCTGAGATATTTGAAGGATAAATTCACTACCCAAATTTGATGCGAATTGATTCTGTATTACTAAAGTTACCATAATGACAAATTTTCAAGTAGCCGCCACTTGGAAACAAAATTGCGGATCAAGTAACCAAGTGAACTTATCCTAGATATTTGAACCATAAGTTCACTATCCAACTTTTATTTAATTCAGTTTAGTATTTTAAAAGTTATCGTGATGGCATATTTTCAAATGGCAATGTGATTTCAAGTGGAACTTAGAAACAACAGTTCAAATTTGGTTCGATTTGGAGTGTTATTTCAGAAGTTATCGTGATTTTAAATTTTCAAGTGGGAGCCTGATTTCAAGTGGTCCTGCTAAACTTATCTGCCACTTTATTAAAAATGGCGGATGTAGTTTACTAATAAACTTCATTGAGATCCTTATGTTGTCTGTATTTACATCAAAATTCAAACAATTTCGGAATGCGCTTTTTACAATTTAAATTTGAAATTTTCAAGTGGTCTCCACTTGAAAACAAAATGGCGGAGCAACTTGGTTAACAAACTCATCTAAGATATTTATAAGATAAGGTAAGACAGTGTTCAAATTTGGTTCCATTTGGAGTATTATTTCAGAAGTTATCATGGTTTTAAATTTTCAAGTGGTAGCCTGATTTCAAGTGGTCCCGCTTAACTTATCTGTCACTTTAATAAAAATGGTGGATATAGTTTACTTATAAACTTCATTGAGATCCTTATGTGGTCTGTATTTACATCAAAATTCAAACAATTTCGGAATACGCTTTTTACAATTTAAATTTGAAATTTTCAAGTGATCTCCACTTGAAAACAAAATGGCGGAGCAACTTGGTTAACAAACTCATCTAAGATGTTTATAAGATAAGGTAAGACACTGTTCAAATTTGGTTCCATTTGGAGTATTATTTCGGAAGTTATCATGGTTTTAAATTTTCAAGTGGTAGCCTGATTTCAAGTGGTCCCGCTTAACTTAAATATCCGCCACTTTATTAAAAATGGCGGATACAGTTCATTAATAAAGTTATTTGAGACACTTGTATAATCTATGTATGCATCAAAATTAAAAAGAAATTCGGAATACGTTTTTTACAATCTGAATTTGAATTTTTCAAGTGGTCTCCACTTGAAAACAAAATGGCGGAGAAACTTGCTTAACAAATTCATTTAAGTTATTTATAAGATAAGTTAAGACACTGTCCAAATTTGGTTCAATTTGGAGTATTATTTCAGAAGTTATTGTAATTTTAAATTTTCAAGTGGTAGCATGATTTCAAGTGGCCCCGCTTAAATTAAGATATCTAACACTTTATTAAAAATGACGGATAAATTTCATTAATAAACTTCATTGAGACCCTTATGTGGTCTATATTTACATCAAATTTCAAACAAATTTGGAATACGCTTTTTACAATTTGAATTTGAAGTTTTCAAGTGGTCTCCACTTGAAAACAAAATGGCGAAGCAACTTGGTTAATAAACTCATCTAAGATATTTATAAGATATGAGTTAAGACACTGTCTAAATTTGGTTCGATTTGAAGTATTATTTCGGAAGTTATAGTGATTTTAAATTTTCAAGTGGTAACCTGATTTCAAGTGGCACCGCTTAACTTAAAATATCTGCCAATTTATTAAAAATGGCGGACAAACTTCATTAATAAACTTCATTGAGACCCTTATGTGGCCTGGTTTGAAATTTTCAAGTGGCTGCCACTTGAAAACAAAAAGTCGGAGCAACTTGGTTAACGAACTCATCCAAGATATTTATAAGATCAGTTCACTGTCCAAATTTGGTTCCATTTCGAGTATTATTTCGGGAGTTATCGTGATGACAAAATTTTCATTATAGATATATATATATATATATAGATAGATAGATAGATAAACGAAGTGATTGCAATAGGTCGATTTCTAAGGCTTCCTTCAGAGACTAGCTACTATGCAGCGCGTCAAAACTCATAAATTATCCACTGTCCGAAAGCGACCCTTGACATTTTGCACACATTTACAATGAAGGACATTACTTTTTATTGCTCTTTTACAAAAGAGACACAATTTCGATCGCAGTAGGGGGTTTGTCAGCAGAGGGAAACTCTCTCCTGCCTCGCGTCAATTCGATTCCCCACATCAAAGGAATATCAAAAGAAACCGAACTTGAAGCCAGTCTCTGAAAGGTCCTTAAAGAAATCAACCTAAAACCGTAGTTTAAATATTGTATTGTACCACTCTGCACTAATACAACGGCTAATGCTTCTCAAAAGCTGTTCTTTAGTGTTCCACTGGATCCTATTAAACGAAAATATTGGACAACCGCCATGAAAAGAAAACAATTGAAAATAATGATAATGATATTAAATGATTATAAGATAAAAAAGAAATGCTCAGAAATCACATAAACGATTGATAATTACGATATTTAAAACAATTACCGCTTGCTAACTCGGCTAACAAAATGTAAACATTGAAGCATCATAAAGTGTGACGTCAGGCAGCATTTTGAAGTCACGTGATTTTTGGTTAATTTTAAAGTTATTTTTTAAACTAATGAGAACTTTTTTTTTTGCATTATTAAGACACTTTTTGAAATTTATGGGCCTAACACTACCAGAACAATAGGATTTTGTTCAAATCCTCCATGTGCGCAAATTCCTCATTGGCGAAAGTGTTTTACTGTATTTTATCATCTCCAGGAAAACTGACCAGGAATGACAATTAATCCTTTGCCTGGCTAACTTAATTTCACTCTCTAGTCCTTGCTGCCAAATTTAGTGTATTTTTTTATTCAATACCACCACCAAATTTCAATTGTAACGGCTGCCTAATTTCTTTAAAGGTTATTCGTCCTTTATGTATATGAAATGTCACGCCTCAAAACTGTGTTAGTTGAATAAAAGAGTCCCCAATATTGGCAACACAGTTTGAAGCGTTTTATAGTGTTAGAGCCGGAAGAGGGTTAATGCCTCATAACCCTAACCATACAGTAAATAAAGTATTTTTTAAGTTAAATTTTCAGTGCTTGCTTTTTTTTAAATGTATAATCTTTTTTTAAAGTTCCATGTACACTAAAATCAAGTTTAGGTTGTTCTTTGTGTATTGTGTATTTTATCAGCGTAACTTAAAAACAAATAATTGCAAGCAACTCAAACGAGGTACTTTGAAGTGGTTGATACTCTAACAGTTTGATCAAGATTGATTAGTTTGAAGAAGTGATGTAGATGAAAGTTGTCTGAATAATTTGGAATAAAATTTTAAACGTAAAAATACCGTTGAATTCTATATAAATGTAGATATTACACTTAAACAGGGGTTACATAATTATTTGTTAAATAAAATTGTACCTAAGCCTAGTTTGAATTCTTTTTAAAGTAGGTTTATATACGGTACTTATCTCAGTACACCTCAGTCTGCAATCTGTCTTTATGGACTTCAAGTTCAGGGTAACAAAAAGTCCTGTGTGTGCCATACCATATTATTTTTCAATATTTTTAAAAACTTTGAAACCTACATATTATGAAATATACGAGTGAGGTTTTAGTGTTATTTTCACTCTCTCAGAAAATATTTACAGTATTTAAAATTAATTTTAAAAAATCTGGAGTGACCCCACTCGACTTTCCGAACATTGAGTAATTAACGGTCTTGTAGATAAAGTAAAGTAAGAGAAGTTGTTAAATAAACAAAACAGAGAAAATTATAATAGGGTGTTTCAGTATTTTTCTCCATATAGTACACGTAGTACACGATGTTTAATTTCACGCTATTGTACTTTAAGTACATAGATCATAATGATAAAGAAATTTTCGTTGTGTCCCTGTAAAAACCTATAAATACTATATTCACCAAAATGCTTATAGTTAATGCGACAGTGACTTATAATATTTCTATGAATTTTCAGCTGCATCGGATAAGGCATTTAGACGCTATCGCACTTTAAAGTTTGATCTCATGCGCCACAAAGATAAAGAAATTTGCATTGTGCCCTGTAAAAAGAACTATAAGTGCTAGATTCTCTAAAGTTCGTGTGATAGTGACCTATAACATGTATATAAATTTTCAGTTCATTTGAATAAGGCGTTTAGTCGCTGTCGCACTAAATAATTTGAAACTGTAGGCCGTAATGATAAACAATTGTTAATTGTGTCCCTGTAAAACTCTGTAAGTGCTAGAGCCACCAAAATCAATACAGTTTGTGTGATGGTGACCTAAAACATGTATCTAAATTTTCAACTCCAACGGATAAGGCATTTAGATGCTATCGCACTTTAAATAATTTCACTCAATAGGTCATAATGATACATAATTATTTGTTGTGCACCTGTAAAAAAATGACAAGTGCTAGATTCAGCAAAACCTATACAGATCGTGCAACAGTGACCTATAACATGTGTATAAGTTTTTTGCTCAGTTTTATAAGGCGTTTAGACGCTATCGTACTTTTAAAAATTTGGCCCCATGGGCCATAATGATAAAGAATTTTTCTTTGTGTCCATGTAAAAAAAACTATAAGTGCTAGATTCACCAAAATCAATAGAGTTTGTGCTATGGTGACTTACAACATACGTACCAACTTTCAGCTCATTCGAGCAAAGCATTTAGACGCTATCGTGTTCATTCACACACATACATACAAACACACACACATACATATATCATCGTAAAAATAGTCAAAAGGGACTCAGGGGACCTCAAAATGTATAGGAACATCAAAATCTCTAATTCGGATTTTTGACATGATTACAGTACTTTCCTTACATAAGTATGTTCGGAAAGTAAAAATGGAAAAATATTATACGCTCACTCATTGTTTTAATCATTTAATACAGAGAAAGTAAAAAATACCTTCTAAAATGAAACTTTCCCTCGGGATTTAAAAGTTCATATAAGCAATTGTAACAGTTGAAAATTTTTTGAGCTATAAATGCTGATTCCCCCAACCCCCTCCATTCTACTCGTAAAAGAAAGTTAAAAGTCAAACATTCGAAAGTTAAACACTTGTCACTAAAGATAAAAGTATTAAAAAAAAGGGAAAGAAAAAAAAAAAAATTGCAGTTGAAATTATATTAAAAGACCAATCAATCAGAATTAAATTTAGAATGTCATTTTATTCTGTTACATTTAGCACATTATGATTGATTTAACATTTAGAAACAGCATATAGCGCGATCAAGCTTTTTTGCTTAAGTAATTAAAAATGAATTATATAAAAGCTCGCTAGAAAATATATCTTTACAAACAAAAACAGGCTTTAAGAAAAGATTTTATTTGTGCTAAATTAAAAACATGAACATTCATTAACAAAAACTCTTGAATCTGCAATATAAATATAGTTCTAATTTACTTTTAGCAAATTATTATTGCTTTTCTTTTCTTTTCTTTTCTTTTTTTTTTTTTTATGTGTGTGTACTTTTGTTTGTTTTTTATACAATAATATATATTAAAAAATATGAAACATACTAAAGTATATATGCTATGATTAAAAGAAAAAAAATGTAGCCATCACAAAACTTTTATCTCTGTCATTCTATATGACAGCGCTACTTATACATACAAAAATTTAACCATAGCTTCTCATGATAAAAATTTTACAAAAGGAGTTTTGCTGAATTTTAATCAACAGTGTTGCTGAGATGTAGCCATGTGAAATATCACATTAGCAGCTACACCTATCGGCCGATATACATACATGTAAATCATATTAGCACTCGTTTTCATGATGTTTATTTCACAAATCAAGTTTCGAATATATATCAATTCGAAATATGACATAGAAGTTGAGATTTAGCCTTCCTATTCGCAAGGTGTATTGCAGTGCAGAATCACACCTGTTAACCGATATACCCCCAGATTAAATCAGTACATAATAACATAATGCTTCTGTCATATATCAAGTTTTGTGCAATTATATGCAACAGAACTTGAGATATAGCCTTCCCATTCTCAGAGAAAATTGCAGTATAGCAACGCCACCTATTGGCTAATATACACCCAAATTGAATCAGTGTAATGTCTTATAATCGCATTTTTAGATAGTAAGATTTCTTAGATTACACACAGTAGAACTTGAGATATAGAAATAAATTGCGGAAATCACTATGTAGCAGCGCCACCTGTTGTAAAGTTGGCACAAAAAGTTGATAAACATTAATGTATGCCAAGATGCATCTATAGAAAGATATTGAAACTTCTTCACACACCATAAATTTTAAGTCAGCAAAACCGGTTTCGAAAGGACGTAGCCTTTCTTCATCAGGTGCAAAAAACACGTGCTACTGCCTTGGAGGCAATCGAAAGGACGTAGCCTTTCTTCATCAGGTGCAAAAAACACGTGCTACTGCCTTGGAGGCTTTTGCCTCCAAAGCAAGGCCGAAAGGCTATATCTTTTCGAAACCGGAGTCTTGTTTTTGCCTCCAAGGCAGTAGCACGTGTTTTTTTGCACCTGATGAAGAAAGGCTACGTCCTTTCGAAACCGGTTGTGCTAACTTAAAATTTATGGTGTGTGAAGAAGTTTTAATATCTTTCTATTGATTGTACGCCAGTTTTTGATTTTAGTTTTGGCAAGATGCATCTACATATAAATTTATATGCATTTTTGTGCTGCAGTTTCCAAGACATAGTAACCACAAAGGTTTTTGCCCCCCCCCCCCTTTAATTCCGCAAGATTCACGCAAGACAGACATTTTCTAAAAATGATCAAATCGTGTTCTGAACCTCTCAAAACGTGTAAATATAACCGAAAGTTGCAACTTTTTATGATTCGATTATTTTCTTCCGCTGAATATAGAAGAAAGTAAAAAAGTGCAAAGTCCATATCTCTGAGAGTTGTAAATTTCATTCAAATGTTCATACGCAAAAAGTTCATACTATATGATATCTAAGTTTCATATTTCCCATTTATGATCGAATTTTCTATAGCAACGAAAATTTATTTTAATATAATCAGACATGAAAATATTTTAACTTATCCCAGCATAATGTTATTACCCGCCCTTTATTAACACCACTTTATTTGGAGTGAAATTTTCTCCAATGCATTAAACAAGAAGAAAATATATAATTGAAAAAAAGAGGTGTGAAAAAAGGCGGGTACTGATAATGCTTCAGAATGAATTAAAATGTTCGTATGTCTGTATTATTATATACGGGATCTATCAGCGATCGTATACTCCTCTCTTTTTTCAGGTCACTTTTAGGAATGAGAAATTTCCGCCTTTACTTCTACTAATATTTTCATACAGAAATCTTTATCTTATTTTTATAGCAATATGCATCATTATTAACCCTTTGCCCGTCCTGACGCTCTAAAGCACTCTAAACAGTATTGCCAATTTTAGCGACTCTTTTATTCAGCTCCCACCAATAATTTTGAAAAGTGATATTTAATATATAAAATGGACAAATAACTCTTGAAATAATTAAGCAACCGTTACAGTTAAAAGTTGTGGTTATTAAATAAAAAAGTCCCGAAATTTAACAATACTGACCAGAGAAAAGCAATTAAATAAGACCGGCAAAGGGTTAAATAGGATAGACATTATTGTAATAAATAGTGATAGTAAAAATGGCGGAAATTTCTTATTCCTGAAATTGTTCGGAAGAAAAGGGCAGAATGTACGATCCCTGGCATTATTTAATTTTCGATAAATAAGTAAATTCAGAGTTGCCAACATTTTATTTATTCCTGAGCATTTTTAGCCCCTCCTTTATTCCATACCAGTTTTATTTTAAGAGAAATTTTTTTCTTAATTTATTGTAGTCACATACCGGAGAAAAATAATCTATAAATATAGTGGTGCAAAATAAAGGCGGGGCTAAAAATACTCCGGAATAAATTAAAATGTTAACAATTATGGTAAATGTCGCATGTATTTAAATAGTTAGACATGATTATTTTTTTCTGTATATTACAGGTAAATTGGACCCTTTTCTTTAACGTTGCAATGCCCTTAGAAATATTAGACGATGAAGAAATCGTTATTTATGCTATATCTTACCTGGAAAAAATGACAGATTTTATTGTTAACACTCCCAAAAGGTACGTAATATATTTTAAATATTGTTAATTAATGTTTATGATCTATCAGAATCATTATTGCATATATTTATATTTTACGTGGAGCCACAGCCCTCGAAAAAACGTTAAAGCCAAGACAAAAAATTTATTATTTTCACAACTTTTCATTCGAAAATTATGTAATTTTAAATTCAATGCAAGAAATGATAGTTTTAATTACACATATAAAAATATTATTGGAAATTCGGTTATTTTTTATTTAAAAATTAATTTTGTTTTTATACACGTGACAATCTGGAAAAAACTAGTATGTTGTGCCCACCACAAGACTTTCTTCTATATTTTCCTATACAAATTCACTGAATAACTAACAGTTAAAAAAAAAAAAAAAAAAAAAAAAAACGATTTTTTTTTTCCTTTTTTCTTTTTGTTAAAAGTAAAAAAAAAATCGATAACTTTGTTTTAAATTATCACATATTTATAATTCAACCATTCGTTTTAAAGGTATTAACCAGACCTTTCGAAAGATACCCATCTTGCAAATTTACCCCCCCCCCTCAGGGGGGGGAAGCGACGCCCCCACATGCACAATTTTTTTCCTAATTAACTACTACTATTATCAATAATTCAAATTAATTTTACAATCACAGGTTAAGAATAACTCTTATTATGTACATTTATACGAAATTTTGTCCCATACTGCCATGTTAAAAATTTAGAAAAACTACGATCACAGCGCCACCTGTTGAGCGATTGATCCCCAAATTCAATCACCACCAGTTTATGTCAGGGGCCAACTAAACACCAAGTTTGGTTAAATTTCGTTAAAAAATTAAAAGAAAAATAATTTTTTTTTCTAAGTTTTTTTTCGTTAAAAGTAAAAAAATCTTTGTTTTAAATTATCACAGATTTATAGTTCAACCATTCGTTTTAAAGGTATTGACGAGACCTTTCGATAGATACCCATCTTGAAAATTTACTCCCCTCAAGGGGGGACTTCCCCTCCCCCCCCCCCAGGGGGGGTGACGAGGCTCCTAGGCATACAAAAATTTTTCCCAGTTGACTATCTCTATTAGAAATAATTCTTGTAAATTTCATAATGATTACTGAAAAATAATTCTCTTTATGCACATTTATACAAAATTTTGTCCTATATCACCATGTTAAAAATTTAGAAAAAGTGGGATGGCAACGCAATCTGTAAGACAATTTTTACCAAAAGTTGGTAGGCACTAATTTACGTCAAGGTGCAACTGCATACCAATTTGTATGAAATTATGTGCAGTAGTTCCTGAGATCAGTTGCCACAAAATTTTGTCACACACACACACAGACAGACATTTTCTAAAAATGGTCAAATCGTAATCTACAGCTCTCAAAACGTGTAAATCCATCAAAAACCCGAGGTCGAAAATTTTTACGAATCCAATACTTTCTTCTATTGAATATAGAAGAAAGTAAATAATAAGGCCATAAACTCAATTTTTATGCTTTTTTCGAATTTTATTAATTTTCTGCGGTATGTTATTGCCGTCTGTGGAGCTGTCTTAACAATTCAAGACTTTGTCAGGATGAAATTTGAATTATTTTTGAAAATGGAGAGAAAGAACAAGAAATTAACAATGATTAAACAATGATTAAGAAATTAACAATGATTAAACAAGGTATAATTCCTAGTTTTAAAGAAATGCGCTTTTAAATCTAAGGGAATATTGATAAGATTGAGTTGAGCTGACTCCAAACATCGTTATTTTCACATTTACTCATCCGAATTTAATGCGCATTTAAACATAATGCAGAAAGTAACACCTTAATTTAAACATAAAAAATATATATTGACAGTAAAGTTCCATGACGTCATGAAGTGGTATTTGACAGGAGATAGGTGGCAACAGCCAAAGAAGAGAGAACGGAGTTTTGGATGGAACGAGAGAATGACATGTTTAGTTAATTAGAGAAGAATATTTTTATTTGTGTTCTAAATGTTTATCTATGTTTTGTGCGTTTTTTTTAGTAGTGTTTATTAAATGTTTTCGTCTCTAAGTACGAGGTGTTTTATTTCAAAGCCACGTCTGAATTTATTTAATATTAAGTGATGGTGTCTCCAATCAAGCAGAGACCAGGATCGAATTTTACTGGCGCAGCCTTTTATAGGATTGAAAAGGATACCTAGGAAATGGGGAAGGTAAGAGCTTTCGTGTATATGCCCAAATATTTTAAGTGTACATTCTAAAAATGTTTTTTTTTCCTAACAAAAAATGAAAATAGAACGTCAGTTCTAAAATTTTGAATACATTCGAATAAAGTTCACGCCAGTGAATGTCAATTTTAATACAATGTGAATGTATTAAGTGTATTATATTTTACGCTGGTAAATAACAGCATACAATGTCACGCCAGTGATTGTTAATTTTAATAAAACGTATATGTATTAATTACATTTATTTACGACAGTGAATAAAGGTTTAATATTTCACGCCAATGAATATTAATTTTAATACAATGTGAGTTTTTTTTATTTACTTCAAAAAAATATAGAGTTGTTTATCTGTTAAATATCTACAACAGTAGATCTTGATATTTTCCCCCTCAGTTTGATATATATACATATCTATATATTTTGTTTGTTTGCTCTCCGAAATAAGAGTTAAAAGTGATGAAAGTGTTAAGTGATGAAAGTGTTAAGTGATGAAAGAGTTAAAAGTGAGTTGTGTGATGAAATAAATAAGAGTAAATGTCGTATTTTGTTCCTGAAATTGGAAAATCTATTTTTCTTTAGAATATTTATATTTTAATGAAAGTACCTAATATGAAATATATTATGAGAGTTGATTCATTTTAGTTATTAAGTGCTGAAATTACACAAATAGTGTTTTGTTTATTTCATTTAATAACGAGCCATAATAAATTAGTTCTTTTTCGAACGAAATAGCTAATGCTGACGAAAATCGTCTGCGTTATTATTATTTTATTTTTTTTGTTCCATTTCATTATTTTATAGAAAGAGTAATTTTTTTTTTCTTTTCTGTGTTTATGCTTATGACACATGGTAATTATATAAAAAGTGTTAAAGAATACATTTTTTTTATTGTTTATTTATTTATTTTTTTTTACAAACGTTGAAGTAAGCTTATGATAGAAATGTTTGTTTATTCATTTCATATGAAATAAAAGTGTTGGTTTCAATAAAAAATAAATTGGATAAATAAGAAAAGAATTTTATTTTATATTTCATTGCGTAAGGAAATGTAAATATGCACGACAGTGTGTTTTAAATTATTTCTAATGTGTGAAAATAACATTCATGTATTTTTAAAGTCAATTTGATTCATAAGCTAAGTAAAGAAATTTATATAGATATCAACTGCTTTAGGTATAAATTATTGGTTTTGCGTATGGTATATAATTTTATTTCCATTAATATTTAACAAAGTGTTTTAATCAGCACCAACTTGAGGAATTTTTGCTAAGTTTCTCGTTCAGAAAATTTTAGGTGTATAAAATGGCATATTTGGGTCGCGCAAAGAAAGAGGATTTGAAATTGTTGGCTGTGGAGTTGAATCTTCAGGTCACAAATGAAATTACTGTAAGCGATTTACGAAAATTAATTACCAAAGATAAAGAATATGACGAAGAATTTACTAAGAATCAGCTCGAGATTTTTATCGAAGATAGGAAGCTCCGTGAGAAACAAGATGCTGAAAAGCAATTCCAAGAGCTAGAGATTGAAAAATTACGTGAACAGCAAGAAAAACAAAAACGCGAATATGATTTTGAGTTAGAAAAAATCCGTTTGGAAGCTGAAAAGTTTAAAGTAGCACCGATTTCTGAAGCTAAGAGTAGTACGCAAGATTTAACAAAAATCGTTCCAAAATTTGAAATGAGAGATGGAGATATAGCGCTGTTCTTGACTTTGTTTGAGCGTCAAGCCAAGAGAATTAATCTAGATAAAGGTAACTGGGTGTCAGCTCTTTTAGCTCTTATGCCAAAAGAAATCACTCACACGCTCGTGAATCAGAAGAAAAATTTGACGATTATGATTATATTAAAGGTTTATTATTAAAACGATTTAAATTAGGCCCTGAACATTTCAGACTAAAATTTGTGAAGCATCAGCGAAACCCTACTCGATCTTGGCGAGACTTTGTTTTCGAAATAACAAGCTACTTTGAGGAATGGCTTGAAGGAGTTGCAGTAAATGATTTTGAAGGATTGAAGAATCTTATGATTACGGATCAGTTAAAAAGACGCGTTCCAGGTGATATCCGAGAACATTTCGTCGATGACTGGGCTAAGTTACTTGTTCCGGGTATTTTAGCTGATAAGTTGGATGAGTACGAAAGTGTACGATTGAATGCTAAGGGATCCGGTTTGGGTGATATGAAACATAGAACAACTAGTAATTACAAACCTGATTTTAAAGACTTTAGCAACAAACAAAAAGACGAACAGCCATCTCGGAAATTTAGGACATCATTTCCTCCAAGAACTGATCAAAATACAAGTTTTAAACCTACTTGTTTTACGTGTGGATCTGTGGGGCATTTATCTAGAGTTTGTCCCAAGAATTCCAAGAAAACATCAATTCGTAATGCCGTAAGTAATGTGGTTGAAGCCAAAGACGTTAAGCCAAGGACAGCGAACGAAGTTGTAACTGCGAAGGTGTCAATTCCTGTGTCAACCTCTATGCCGATTAAAGATAGAATTGATGATTTGAAATACGTAAATATCAAATGTGGAGAAAAAGTTTTGAAGGCAATAGTGGATACTGGAGCACATATTTCAGTCTTACGTGCAGATTTGGTCGATACCGACTTTGGAGAAGGGGAAGGAACAATCCAAATTATTTCGGCTTTCGGTGAAAAAGAAGTAGCTGCTCTAAAGATTTTTGACCTAAAGATAGATGATGGGAAACATGGCAATGTACCTGTAACTTGTGCAGTGTCGAAGAAACTTGTGAATGATATGCTAATTTGTTCAACTGCCTATGAAGTTTTAATGGAGAATGTAGAATTAAATGGATGTATGAATCATGTACTTGCAAATTAAATGAGAGCATTGAAACAGAAAATCAGGAAGAACATGATGAAAAGAAAAACATCTCAACGTCCCTTCAACTTAATGCTGAGATTACCGATGATGAAAGCAATGGAAATATAGAAGATTTTATAAAATTACAATTAGATGATGAAGATTTAAAGAAATCTTGGTCTTATGCCGAAAATGGGAAGAATTCATTTAAAATTAGTAATGGAGTTCTTGTCCATTCAGAATGTTTATGTGGAGAAAATGTTGATCAAGTTGTTCTGCCCACATGCAAAAGAAAAGAAGTTCTTAGGATGGCACACGAAATACCATTGACTGGTCATCTAGGCGAACAAAAAACAAAGCAGAGAATAAAATATTCATTTTATTGGCCAAGTCTCAAAGAAGACGTTAAAAAATTTTGTGAAAGTTGCAAAACCTGCCAATTACGCAGAACAGTTTCCTATAGGGATCGTATACCGATACAACCCATCGTTAGGCCAGAAATTCCATTTGAAGTCTGGAGTTTGGACTGTATTGGACCTTTAAGAACCCCCGTCTCGAAGAGGACATAAATATGTGATTTGTGCAGTTGACTTATGTACTAGATGGGCTGAAGCTATTCCCGTGACTAACATCAATGCTAAAACAACTTGCAATAATCTTATGAGAATATTTACACAGACAGGGTTCCCCAAAGTAATATGTACAGACCAAGGTACTAATTTTACTGCTAAATTAAGTGAAGCCTTTGTGGAAATTCTTGGAGTTTCTCCGAGGTTTGCAACGCCAGGTCATCCAGAAAGTATGGGTGCCGTGGAACGTTGGAATCGAACATTGAAAGATATGTTAAATAAAAATATACAGGAATATGGATCTAACTGGGATTTGCATCTTCCATATCTACTTTTTGCTTACAGAGAAGTTCCTCATAGTACGACAGTTGTTTCTCCGTTTTAGTTAGTTTATGGGCGTTTGCCTCCTGGACCATTGTCACTATTGAAAGACGTATGGACTGGTGAGAGGAAAATTCCCACTTCAGCTTCCGCATCAGTTGAAAAATATATATCAGAACTAGTTGAGAAACTAAGAAAAGCACATGAAATTGCATCAGAATATGCTCAGGATTCTCAAGAAAGATATACTTCGCGGTATAATTTGAGAGCAAGAGATAAACAGTTTAATGTTGGTGATAAAGTACTAATACTAGTTCCTTCATCTTCGCATAAATTACTTAAAACTTGGATTGGCCCAGCTACTGTTGTTGAAATCACTAGACCACATTCAGCCTTAGTTGAATTAGAGAATGGGTCCAGAAGAGAACTGCATTTTAATAAGCTCAGACCATACGTTGCTCGAATTGATCATGTTGGCCTAATATTTGATGAAGATAAAGATTTTGGTGATATTCATTATGCACCATTCGGAAATGGATGCTTAACCCCTAAAGAGATAGCGGACCATACTGATAGTTTAGATTTAAATTTTGAAAAGAAAAATGGTTTGAAAAATGTGATATGCAAATATAATAACGTCTTCAGCACTAAACCCAGAATCGCTAAAGTAGAAGGACGCAGCGTCCGCGTTACTAGAGATTGCTGTCCTAAAAGACTACGTCCATATAGAATACCGATAGTTATGCAAAAAGAAGTGGATCGACAGATTCAAGAATTACCTACACTTGGACTAATAGAACATAGTGACAGCGAATGGGCTAATCCTGTCGTTTGCGTTGCCAAAAAGGATGGAACTGTCAGGCTATGTGTTGATTTTCGTTTATTGAACAGCTATACCATCCCAGATGCATACCCCATGAAGATTGCCAATGATCTTATTTACTTGATTGGTAATTCGCAGTTTATTTCTGTTCTAGATCTCACGAAAGGGTACTGGCAAATACCTATGAAAGAAGACAGCAAACATTATACTGCTTTTACTACCCACTCAGGGCATTTCCAATGGAATGTGATGCCATTTGGTATGAAGAACGCTGGCAGTACATTTCAAAAATCTATAGACAAAGTTTTAGAGTGTCATAAAGATTATTGTCGTTCCTATATCGATGATGTTGCAGTATTTTCTACCACTTGGAGTGAACATATAACACACTTGAAAGTAGTTCTCAAAACATTCCAAGAAGTTGGTCTTACAGTTAATTTAAAGAAATGCGATTTCGGAAAGAATGAAGTGAAATTTTTAGGCCATATTATTGGATCAGGAAGACATGCACCCGATCCCGAAAAAACCGAAGCTATAAGAAAAATTTGCAGGCCTATCACCAAGAAAGAACTTCGTAGTGTAATTGGTTTGGCTAATTATTACCAGGAATACATTCCAAATTTTGCTTTAGAAATTCTTCCCTTGACTGAATTAACAAAGAAAAGCGTACCTAACGAAATTCCCTGGTCTGATGCCCAAGAAACAGCTTTTCAAAAATTGAAACACCATTTAATGAATATGCCATCTCTATATACGCCTAATATAACAAAGCCATTCAAACTGCACACTGATGCTTCGAGCAAAGCTATAGGAGCATGTTTATCTCAGTCGGACGATTCTGGCAAAGAACATCCGATTGCTTTCTTTAGTTAAAAACTTTCTCCGTGCCAAGTCAGATGGTCAACGATCGAACGAGAGGCTTACAGTGTGCTGACTGCTCTACGAAAGTTTGATACTTGGCTCTTCGGTGCAGAAGTCGAAGTAATTTCCGATCACAATCCTCTGACTTTTCTGACCCAAACAATGCCACACGGTGCAAAGTTAGCACGTTGGGCTTTAGCTTTGCAAAGATATAATCTAAAAATTACGTATAGGAAGGGGAAAAATCATGGCAATGCCGATTCTTTATCTAGACTTCCTTAAAATATTTTAATAGTATTTCAGTTATATCTAATTATTCAAATTTAATTTACCTCGTGATATACTATATAATTCATGTGCATATTATAAGGGTTGTTTGTAAGATATTTAATGTTAGATCAATTATTTGTGTGTATTGCTGTTGTTGTTTATTGCTGAATATACTATGCATTTAATTTTTTTTTCTTTGGGCATATGCAGAAGCTCTTCCTAAAGATTTTATGATATATGCATTTTTTTTTTATAAACTCTTGATATAAACTTTTAGGATTTACATATATGAACATTTATTTTATAAACATTTTCTAAAAAGAATTTTTGTGGTACCTACGTGAACATTTTCTTAGAAACTCTTAGTATTATATCAAAAACTATTCAGCATTATCATGAATGTGAACATTTGTGTAGAAACTCTCTATATCATGAAACAGTATCTAAGTTTGGTAGCATCATAGTCACTCCTGTGACGTATGAGCTCAAAAAGGAGGGACGAGTAAAGTTCCATGACGTCATGAAGTGGTATTTGACAGGAGATAGGTGGCAACAGCCAAGGAAGAGAGAACGGAGTTTTGGATGGAACGAGAGAATGTCATGTTTAGTTAATTAGAGAAGAATATTTTTATTTGTGTTCTAAATGTTTATCTATGTTTTGTGCGTTTTTTTTAGTAGTGTCTTATTAAATGTTTTCGTCTTTAAGTACGAGGTGTTTCATTTCAAAGCCACGTCTGAATTTATTTAATATTAAGTGATGGTGTCTCCAATCAAGCAGAGACCAGGATCGAATTTTACTTTGACAAATTCAGTCACTTTTTACTTAAAAAAAAAAAAAAAAAAAAAAAAAAAAAAAAAAAAACAGTTTTTTTAATAAATGGACAACCGGGGAAAAATAATAGGACCAAACTCAATTTTGATGTTTTTTGTCATTTCATTTATTTTCTGCAGTACTTTATCGTCGTCTGCGGAGGTGCTTTAAAGAATAATTTTCGTATCAAAAATAAATTTTAGTTTTACAAAATGGGAAGAAGTAAGAAATTAACACTGATTGAATAAGGTAAGATCCTTGGTTTTAAACAGTGGGGCTTAACTTCTCGAGAAATAGCTAAAAGAATAAGAAGATGTAAGACTGCAGTGAATAACTTTTAAAAGAATAGCGATAATTACGCTTTATGGAATGGTACAGGAAGACCATCTGCATTGACTTCTCGACAAGTGACAACTATTATCGTCAGCTGAGCAACGAAAAAAAAAAAAAAAAAAAGAAGAAGAAGAAAAAAAAAAAAAAAAAAAAAAAAAGAAAGAAAATTTTTCCTCTTCACAAATTGTAAAGTAAAGTTTTCTTGTACCAGCTGAACTGGGCGCAATGTGCTATCAATAACTTGTAAACACCCATACGTAAAATTTAGTAAAATGAAGCATCAGCCACCTCTAAGTAAGAGGCAGGAAATAGCGCGTCTAGGTTTTACAAAGAAGCATGTTACTTTTGGTGATAAATAAAAAAAAACCTTTTTTTTTTTTTTTTCTCATGAAAAAAAATTTAATCTCGATGGGCCGGACGGTTTTTGGTATCACTGGCATGACTTACGGCGAGAACCAAGTTGTTTTTCAAAGCGTCAGTTTAAGGGTGGATCCGTTATGTTTTTGGGTGTTTTTTCTGCTAACGGTACAGCACAAATTTCTTTTTTAAAACCAAAGATCAACTCAGAAGCTTATTAAGGTAGTCTTTAGGTAAAATTTGTTGCCAGACACGCTTCTCATAACATCTGGAGACTATATATTTCAGCAAGATAATGCACCAATACACACATCAAGCAACTCAAAATCCTGGCTTCAAGCTAATCATGTTCAAGTGCTTGAATGGTCATCAAGAAACCCTGACCTGAACCCAATAGATAATTTATGGGGTGACATTTATGGAAATGGGAAAACTTATAACACCGCTGGTGAATTGAAAATGGCTATTGAAAACAGCTAGAATAGCATACCAAAAGACACTTTGAAGAAACTTTCTAAATCTATGACCTCGAGAATGATTCAGTTAATTAAAAGGAAGGGCAGATTTTTGGATTATTAGCAGTTCTTTCAAACTAATCATTTCTTCTAGTTTTCTACAGGTATTAAAGAAAGAAAAATCTGGAGTGACTCCACTCGACTTTCCGAACATTGAGTAATTGACAGTTTTGTAGATAAAGTAAATAAAGAGGAGTTGTTAAACAAACAAAAGAGAGAAAACCATAATAGAGTGTTTGAGTATTATTCTCCATATATCACAAGATGTTTTATTTAACGCTACTGAACTTTGAGTCCATAGATCATAATAATAAAGAATTTTTCGTTGTGAAAATACTTATTCACGAAAATGCTTATAGTTAGTGCAACAGTGATTTATAATATTCAAATAAATTTTCAGCTCAATTGAATAAGGCGTTTAGATGCTATCGCCCTTTTAAAATTTGGTCCCGTTGCAGTTAAAAATATGTTGCCTTAACTCACAAAATGTTTGAAATTTAAAAAAATTTTTGAAATTTAAAGTTCAAAATGTTTGAAATTTGGATAGTGTTTAATAATGTTATAACGTATAGATATGCGGGAAAAGTTAGGATACATCTTTAAGATATTTAAGATTTAATATCAGTCTATAGATTTGAGTATAGAATTAAAATTATTAGTTATATTTCATATCTTTTCACATATACATACATGCAGTGTTCAAATTTCTTGGTGACCCATTGGTTTCAGACTACCAAATATTGGGCTTAGAAAGCAGAGCACGCAAAAATAATGCATATTGATGAGTCCATATTAAAACGAAACACTTTTAATTAGACGAACACTCACATCACATAGTTACATATACATATAGAGAAACAAATATTCAACAAGTACAGGTAAAAGATGCGCCGTACGAACAGTTCAAGTGGTGGCGCGCCAGTCGTTATTGGAATGATCTATTATACAGTGAAGGAGGGTAAATACAAGAGGCATTGGTAATAGAAAATAAATGTAATCTAACACCCCCCCCCCCCCACACACACAATGTCGACGTATTTACCCAAATAACAATGTTATATCTTCCAATCCCATAACTTTACAACAGTTGTAATGTTTTGATGATGTTAATGCTTTTGTAAGAATGTCAGCCCCCATATTTTCAGTAGACACAAAATTTAAATCAATAATTCCATTTTTCAGTGCATCCCTTATGAAATGATGCCTAATATCTATATGTTTAGTGCGCTTATGAAAGATCGGATTTTCAGCTAATTTAATAGATCCTAAGTTATCTGTAAATATACTCACTTTTTCAATTTTGCCATCAGATAACTCATTTAGTAATTTACATAAATATATCCCTTCCTTAGTGGCATCGGATAATGCCATATATTCGGCTTCCGTTGATGAGAGAGCTACGGTACACTGATTACGGCTTTCCCATGTAATTGCACTCCCGCAAAACATAAAACAGTAACCTGTATATGATCTACGGTCATCCAGGCAATTCCCCCAATCCGCGTCAGTGTAACCGAACAAAGGCTCATTACTTTTTCTAAATACAAGTCCAAAATTTATTGTTTTCTTTAAGTATCGTAAAACTCGTTTAGCGGCAGTCCAATGAGTTTTATCAAAACAAGTTAGAAATTGACTTAATTGACTGACGGAATTTGCAATGTCCGGCCTGGTGGAAGTTGCAAGATACATCAAACTTCCGACTAATTCACGGTAGGGATTCGTTTTCACAACATTTTTCGGCCTTTTTTAATCGAATGCTTGTATCCATAGGACAAGATACGGGCTTGGCTTCTGTCATGCCAAAACGCTCTAAGAGCTCTCTAATATAACTATGTTGACTCATTGTTACAAGGCCATTTTCTAACTGAAAATTTATCGCTAGACAATATTTAACTATGCCCGAATATTTAACATCTAGTTTTTCATTAAGATGAATTTTGAAGTTTTCTAACATATCAGGGTCCTGTGACATAAACAATATGTCATCAACGTAAATCATTATAAGAGTCAACCCTTTATCACTTTTAATATAATATAAACATGGATCTGCATTTGTTTGTTTTGCTCCGAAATAATTCAAAATTTAATTTAACTTAGTGTTCCAACATCTCCCGGCCTGCTTGAGACTATACAGCGATTTTTTTAACAAAAGAACTTTATTCCCTACATTTAGATATTTAAGAATCTCGGCTGCTTTATCAGATATGTCCCTATCGCAATTTTCATTTACAATTATTTGAAGTATTTCTTCAAAGTAATCGGGGACTTCCATAAAAATTTCCTCATCTAATTTTCC
>OZ005649.1:223378746-223504746 GCA_963930645.1 Salticus scenicus | reverse complement strand
ATTCAAATATGCTGACGTTATGTCAAATTGATGTATTTTTATTCCTAATTTAGCAGCATAACCTGCCAAGACTCTAATAGATCCCATTCTTGCTACCGGAGAAAACGTTTCACGAAAATCTATGCCTAATTTCTGACTAAAACCGCGGGCTACTAATCTCGCTTTATATTTCAAAAGAGATCCATTTTGATCATATTTATTGGTAAGGACAAACCTACCTTTAATGCATTGTTTCTCGGGCCTGTCTGCCACTTCGAATGTATCATTTTTTAATATTACTTTTACTTCGTCAGTCATAGCTTTATACCAGTTAAAAGCTTCGGAACCCTTCAAAGCATAATTTATTTCTATTTCCGAATTAAAACTATAAACAGCATTTGCAATTGATTCCGGCTGGCGAATTATTTCGCGATTACGCAATGATAATATATTTTTCTCTTCTGAAGCTTCGAAAGGCGCAGTTACAAGGTCACGTGACAGTTCATCTTTTTCATTTTTTATTTCAAGAGGAGGAGAAATTTTTTCTTCTGACTGCTGCATGTGTGACTCATTTTGCGGTTCGCTTAATTGTATTTCTCTCTGAGAAGCATCTGGATACAATTGACCCATTTTTGAAAAATCGTTAGATTTCGCTTCAAAGAATTTAACGCTACGGGATATAATTACTTTGTTTTATTCAGGAAGATAAATACGAAATGCTTTAGAATTTTCTGAATAACCCACAAATATTCCCTTTTTAGACCTTGCGGAAAATTTATGTTTAGGCTGATTATTGAAATAAGAGATGCAACCAAAAGATTTAAAATAACTAACATTTGGTACTACATTATTCCATAATTCATATGGGGTTTTTCCATTTAAAGCTTTTGTTGGGCATCTATTTCTTATATAATTAGAAGTGTTAATAGCTTCTGCCCATAAATTTAAGGGTAAATTTGATTGTGATAATAGACAACGGCCCATTTCGACAAGGGTTCTATTCTTCCTTTCAGCAACGCCCGGTTGCTCCGGGCAATAAGGGGTTGTTAATCTATGCTGAATACCATTTTCTTTCAAGAAATTTTCAAATTCAGTCCCAATAAATTCGCCCCCATTATCACTCATGAATTTTTTTATTTTTATAAATTTTTCATTTTCCCAAAGAACTTTGATTTCTTTAAAAGCATTCAATGCCTCATCTTTAGTTTTTAAGAATTTTACTGCACAATAACGAGAATAATCATCAATAAATGTAATAAAATAAATAGACTTACCTATGGAGGGTATCCTAATAGGGCCACAAATATCCGAATGAACTATTTCTAACATTTTTGAAACATGATCTGAATGCTTAGGGAAAGGCGCACGGGTCATTTTATTTAACGCGCACACTTCACAATTGAAGTCGGATACTTTTTTAATATTTAACCCCCTAATATGACCCTTTAAATTTGAATCAATCAAATCTTTTACATTTAGATGACCCATTCTACAATGCCACTTTTCCACATCGGCAAAAATATTTTTAGAACTATCGATTGATTCACTAGAAAAATTAGCTGCATTATTTATATTTGCATTATTATCCCGCAAATAATAAAGTTCATTTTTTCTGTCCGCAATTAGAGTCACATTTTTCTTTCTGTTATTTATAATAGCACATTTGTCTTTAAAAGTTACAGTGAAACCTTTGTCGCACATTTGTGACACGGACAATAAGTTCGTTTTCAATTCTGGAACCAATAGAGCATCATTGATCTCAACATTTCGAAGTTTTGAGTTGACTTCTGCTTTAATTAATATTTTACCAACACCGGACACATCAGTTGTTTCATTATTCGGTAAATTTACAGATTTTATATCCGTATCCTTTAAATCGTGAAATTTTGAGTCATTTTTCCCCATATGTCGAGTGCAGCCGCTGTCAACACACCAAAGATTCTCGGATTGTTCTTTGGATAATATGTACGTATTCGTTGAATTTGTGCTGGCCAGTAGTCCTAGACTACTTTTGTCTATATTTAAATGATTTGTCTTTCTCACACTGATTAGCACGGTGACCGATACGTTTATATTTCCAGCAGGTAATTTTTGAATTGTCTTTTTCGTTCTGAGTGTACTGTTCCGTAATTTTTGGATATCTTTTATTTTTATTCCACGGAGAAGGTTTCTTCCGAAAATTACCAGTCATGAACGCTCCATCGCTCGGTCTGTCATCATGGCGTCTGGCGTCGTTTTCTTCTACTATTTTTATTCGGAGTACTTCTGGTTTAGGTAGCTCATCCCTGGATTCTATTGCGCACCGGAAATTTTCATAACTGGATGGTAGGCTGTATAACAACATCATAGTTAACAAGTCATCATCTATTTTAATATCCATTTCAGAGATTTTATCGACTATGTCAAAAAACTTTCGAAGATGATCTCGAATGCTCACAGAAGAGGAATCTGCCATTTTATGTTGAATAAGCGATTTTAACAGTGACGCTTTTCTAGCGGGGCCTTTAGATTGATATATCTCTTCTAATTTTTTCCATATATCCAGAGATGTTTCACAGTTTTTTATTTGTTTTAATTCTGAAGGCGATATACACAAAATTGTGTCGGCTTTGGCCTTTTCATCCATATCAGTCCATATATCGAACGCTTCTTTTGATTTCGCATCACTTGCCACGAGCTCTGGCTTTGGTTTCGAGCCAGATACATAAACCCAGGATTCATTTTTTATCAAGAGTGCCTTCATTTGTATTTTCCATGTTTCGTAATTGTCTTTGTTTAGCGTTTCTATACGTAATGTTCCATAAGACGCCATTTTCAAACGTGGTCGTCTGCTAACAGATAAAAGTCTATTTATCGTAAATAAAAGTTAATTTCCTCTGGGCCCATAACCTATTGGGCTTAGAAAGCAGAGCACGCAAAAATAATGCATATTGATGAGTCCATATTAAAACGAAACACTTTTAATTAGACGAACACTCACATCACATAGTTACATATACATATAGAGAAACAAATATTCAACAAGTACAGGTAAAAGATGCGCCGTACGAACAGTTCAAGTGGTGGCGCGCCAGTCGTTATTGGAATGATCTATTATACAGTGAAGGAGGGTAAATACAAGAGGCATTGTTAATAGAAAATAAATGTAATCTAACACCAAAAAACCAGCAATGAGTAAAATCGAGTAGTCTTCGGGACCAGCAGCCATGGATGAACGAACGATAAAATTTACCGTCCTCCGATGTCACAAAACGGTCGCAACACTTGGTACAGTCCCGCTTTTTATCCCGTTTCTCCTACCTGCAAATATGTATAGAAATTTTCACTTATTAACTTATTTTAACTTGTCGTAGAAACATATTACAGAAGATTATAATATAAATATAGTGGTATTAGAGTCAAAGGGAAAAAGGCAAAACCATGTGTTGGAATATGATGTCAGTAGGTGAATAACGTATTTAAATTTTTGTGATGATTACAAGGTATGTTTGATATAATATTTATTTCAATAATTTCTTTCTAGCTATGTTGATAAATTTTATGCTAGCCTCTAAAACAATATATTATTTTTAGAAAGAATTTTATGAGTTCGTGTTTAATTCATTAAGTGTTATCGTTGTACATATTCTTCAGTAGCAATTACCGCATAGATTGCTGAGAATAAAATTCAAGTGATTGAAATACGAATACAATAAATCCTTTTTGTTAAATAATGAAACGTTTTAAAAAATACCAAAAAGACCACTTAAAAATACAAATAAGAAAATATGCGGACATTAATGTGTTAACTGATGCTAACTGTTTATTACTGTTTAATAGAAGTTACGAACATATTTAATATTTAATTTTTATTATTATGTTTTATGGAATGGCATTTGGAATGAAGGAAAAAAAAAAAAAAAAACTGAAATTTTTTTATTTAGGTTTTGAAAATAGTTTTAAAGATTTTATTTGCCATCCATTCATGTCTATAATCTTACTTTAAAGTCTAATTTCCGATAACTGTTTGAATAATGCTTGAGGCACCTGAAAGCAGAAGCTGCTATTAAGAAAAGAAAAGAAATTTCCATGGTATGAATAAGAAATATGATTTAACAGCCAGCAAACAAAAATAATTTTTGTCTAAGCATATATTACAGATTTTTTGAGCAAATATCGCTAATAAAAACTAATAAAACTAATTTATAAATATCTATCTTTTTTTCCTACAGAAATAAAATTGTTCTGAATTTTCCTTTCAGAGTTGTTGCAAACTACATTTTATGGCGATTTGTGTACAAGTTTGTGAGTAATTTGGACAAGCGTTTTCTAGCCAAACAACAAGAATATTACAGTGCCTTGTACGGTACGCAGTCCATCCCTCCTAGATGGAAAACTTGTACCCTCTACACCAACAAAATAATGGGCATGGCTGTTGGTTCCCTTTTTGTAAGAAAGCACTTCAACGAGAAAAGTAAAGAAACGGTGAGTCTATAAGTTATTATTCTTATTACAAACATTCAATAATTACAGACTATCCAGGAATCATGTATCATATCAATACAGAAACTATTGTTTTACTCAGTGAAAGTTCAACTAATATCTTGAGCAGCGCTCGAATACCACATGCCTGTGGCAGAGTTGACAATTCGTAGGGAAATTTTTATTTCATAATTACCATGAATTTTTAAGAATGATGTGTGATATATATAACAATCAATAATACAAACATTACAATTAAAAAATAGTGATGTATATTGGATATAAAAATCCCTTCAAGTTGGCAACATTGGGCTGTGACTGATATGAGCCACTAAGCAACTGCATTCAATGATTTTTTTTCTGATAAATCTACTTTAATTTCTCATACCATTGCATATAAGATGGGTAAAAATAACACATTAGAAGAAGTATTTTACGGAATAATTTAGGTTGGCTGGTTGGTTGATTGGGTTTAACATCGCACGCAGCGCTATGGGTAATCACAATAACTTAGGAGAAATTCTATTGCATATATATTATGATATAACTATAAAACTCATCGTGATAAAAAAGTATTTTGTTACTACTACACTGTAAAAAACAGGTTCTTAAAAATAAGTATATATTGTCTCAAAATAGCCCCGAAACAATATATACTTAAATTTGGAAACCCATGAACTCATTTTTGAGTACATTGACATGTCGAACATGGGGATATTGTGATTCTTATTGGTCAACCCCATTTTTGAGCATGTCAATATACTCAAAAACGAGTACATGGGTTTTCAAATTTAAGTATATATTGTTTCGGGGCTATTTTGAGACAATATATACTTTTTTTTAAGAACCTATATTTTACAGGGTAGCAGAGAAATATAAAGCATAGTCTCATCAGCATTGCAAGTAAACCGAGTTTGATTGAATTCTACGGCATGTATGTCTAGATACAGTTATCGTTAAAAAAGCAAAAGGTAAGACATGACACAGGGATGGAACACGGACGCTGAACTAATACCAGTATTTGATTTTGAAGTTTCTCTACCTCTACCTATAATATCGTTGATTTAAGAAGTAGAAAATTTTCTTACATTGATAGTGGTATGAGTTCTGATCCCGTGTTCCACCCCTGCATGAAAGCGTCATCTGATGAACAATCTGAACAAGATATACAAACTTTTCATGTAGGTCAATTTTGGTGTTATATTTTCTTAAATGCCGAGATACAACTACATTGTAAAAAATATAACAGTAGTGCTAGTTTGTGAGGTTTGCGTTGATGCAAACTCCATCTTAATTAATTAGATAACTAAATGGATAAGCGAAGAGCACGAGACTTGAATATAAATTATAAATAAGACTTTTATTTGAACAGATTAATGGGAGGGCGATCTGGCAATTGCGATAGCTCAGTCAGCGTATTTAAATACTTTATCAAATATATGTATAAGAATTAAATTAGATAATTTGAAATATCTCACCCCAGCAAACAACAGAAGGTGTAGAGACGGGTGCACTCTTTTACTCCACTACTGCGACTTCTTCACTGTGGATCAGCGGATTCCCGGCTGATCCAACTTTACCTTCACGAATGCTAGCAGTAACACTCACCAACACTCATCAAACTACTTAATCTTAACACAACTAAATCTCCACTAACGAAATATAACTTCATCCGAGCGCTAAGTCTAAAACTTTAGCGGAGACAGAAACTCCACTACTCCACTACTCCACCATTCGCCAAATTAAGAATCTCCACAATCTACACCACCCTTTTTTACGAAAACCATGTCCATCTTATACTACTTTCTACCAACTTCCTTTCTCTTCATTTCAATCAATACTTTTAAAATCGCTTCCAATTCATCTACCTCTCGCAACTTAATTCGTTCGTTGCAGCACCATGCCGACACAAAACTAATCCGACCAAAACTTTCGCCGAGTCACTGGCGTCGAAGCGATTTAACTGTCCCAGCTTTATACTTTGCTGGATCCAGCTTAATTTCAGACAAACTGTGATGACCTTCTACAGTCTCAACCTCACAAGTTGTAAATTGATATGCACTAATTTTTGCTGAGAGCTAACTAAACACCAGTTTCACGAAATTCTGCATAAAAATTCTACAATTTCAACGATTTTAAAACTTGTGTAAACTTACAAAATTCTAATCTAAACACAAATAACTAGTACCTCATATCACACAATAAAGCCATAAAAAAAAGTTTATCGAAGTTTTGACGTATAAACAGGGTTCTCAATAGTCACTTTTTAATATCACTTCTTTTTTTTTTTTTTTTTTTTTTTTTTAGTTATCTTCATTAATTCTTTGTAGTACAGATCTTCGGAAGAATAACACAAAGATTACTTTATATAAAAAGTGGTATTCAAAATAATGGCTGATGGGTGGTATATACTATTATGTAATATTGTAATAACGACCGCTGATATACTATTACAGGGTTGTCACTGACGATTTCCAAATAATAAAATTTATAATACATTTATGCAGGTTAATCTGCACTGTACCTGCATTTTTTTTTTTTTTTTTTTTAATTTTATGGAAGTAGTATTACGGAAAGAATATAAAATAGTCGCCAGTGGCAGCCCTGCTATTACTTCTGATGCCCTGTCCAGGGGCGTAGCTTGAAGGTGGGGGGAAGGGTAGGATATCTCCTCTCTAATGTTTTAAAAAATAGGGCGGCATAGTGAGGTTTCTGGGGGCGGTTGTTTTGCCCTTAAAGTTAATTTGAAAGTGGATCATAATTTTGTTAATTATCCTTAGTTACCAAAAACACTAAAGATTTTTATGTAACACAATCTGGTTCACCGACCAGCAAAAAAAGTTCGCATTAAAACGTCGAACTAACTCCCGTTAGGTGGCAACTGTAGCACCCATCATTTTGTTTCCTCTCTGTGAGCGCATGCTTAACAAAACGTCCAAAACGACAAGAACTTTTTTGGTTGCCTTGTATAATACTTTTAAAATTTATATTGCTCTACAGTGCCTTAAACATTATTTAAAAGCTTTTACAAAATTTTGAACTTTAATTTTAGTTCTCCTGGGTTGCAAACTTCAGGAATAGCCACTTATTTATAATGCTCCATGCAAATTTGTTTTATTCGAATACTTTTAAAAAATCATATAATTATTAATCAGAGTGTTTGTCACAAAACTAGTCATTCATTTAAAAATCAAAAATATTATTGCTTTTTCACGATCTCTCAAATTTAGATGTATGGCAAAATTTCAGAAAAATTTGAAGTTTTACACTTTTTTTTTTTGTTGTTGTTGTTTTTTGTTTGTTTGTTTGAAACCGATTCTATAAAAAAATAAAAAATGTGTCTGTGTATGTAATATAAAATATAAAATATACAGATGTATTTATTTGCATACAAGAAAAACATAATAATATAGCAGGAAATTTAAAATAAATTATAATTCGCAAAGAACATTTTGGAATAGGGCATTATTTTCAATTATATTCCTTATACAACAAGCTTTTCCAACTCTAAAATTACTTTTATCCTTTGAAACGCGATATATGCATAAAAATTACAGATTTCATTGTAGTACATTTTATAAGAAGTGATAGAATGTATAACAAAAATAGTTAATTTCAACGCCCCTTGTCCTCATTTTAAAAAAATCACCAGATGTTCCTGGTAGGATTCCAAAGTAATAATTTCTTTCTTCTATATTGAATGAAAGTATTGGATTCGTAAACATTTTCGACTTCCGGTTTCCGATAGATTTACCAGAGCCTCCTTAAGTAGATGCCCAGCGAGTCGCTCGAAAACTTGGCAACAGTACAAGAAAAACATAGCCAGTAGATGGCGCTTGATACCGAGTCGTAAAGTTCTGTTTATTTCCCGCGATTCAATTGAGTTCTTCATGGTTTACGTTTTATTAATTTAACAAATGTGGGAGTTTTTTTTTTTTTTTTATATAATATGGTGTATTGCGTCGTTCCATTTTGTAAATCGGATTCGCCATGAAAATATAAGTTTTCACGGTTTCATATTTCTAGACAAGGTATGTAAACTGCATAAGTAATTAATGCAAAATTACCAACCCTCCGGATTTTTTAATATCAATAATATTTTTCACAAAAAACATTATTTTTATTTATTATCGTAAATTCTGTGATTAAGACGAAGATAAATTTAAAAGAAATTATGATATATAAATTCGAAGGGTTGACACCTCTGTTAGTAAGTTAGATTTAACCAGAGCCTCCTTAAGTAGATGCCTTCCACGCGCAGCGAATCCCAATGTTAAATTAGGCAACATTTAAAAAACAAAACTAACGCTAGGTGACAGCACCTACGCAGAGCAATAATTTTCTTCTCTTTCATAGATAAGTTATATTTTTCATATAAAAATCTAGCTATTAATTTCAATTTAAAGTCCAAAATTGTATTTTTTTTTTTTTTTCTTTTAATTTGAAAAAATGATGTGAAAGTGCTTTATCGTAAATATTTTCAAAAAAATATTCAAATATTTATATTTAAAAAAGTATAGGGTTTAATTTTCTTCGGAAGTGAACAAGACCTATTTTAGCTTTTCAACTAATTGGATCTAATAAATAACACCTTTTTTTAAAATATATTATTAATTAAAAAACGAAATTTAAAATTAAATAAGCAAAAACATGGCATGTCTATCACGCGATTAAATTATTTTTTATATATTTATTCAATAAAAATTTCAATTTTTTTTTTTTATTTAGATATCAGATGAAAGTTTTGTTTATATAAATTAAAATCTCTGAACTTTAAATGAGTTTCAGTTTAGAATGAATAATTTATAATGATAAATTATTAAAATCATGTCTATTTTTTTCTTTTTCTTGGTCATGTCCTTTACGTTACATTTTTACCTTATTAGGTGTGAATTATTTTTCTTAAATCGAGAATTTTATATTATTTATAAGAAAAATAGACCAGCACATTAATGAGATAAGTTAACATTCAGTAATAAAAATTGGAGAAGAAAACAATCTGTTGTCTAGTCCGTCACAAAAAATAAATAAATAACCATTAAGATTTAAATTTTTAAAATTAAGGATTTATTGAGTATAAGTTTTCTCTCGCACGAAGTTTTTTTTTTTTTTTTTTTTTTTTTTTTTTTTCAAGATTTTATTAGCTTTACCAGTTTCGAGAGTGTATGCTTTCGAAACTGATAGACAGTTTCGAAATAAAGTTGTGTTATGTTTACATGTTTTGAGGTCTCCTGAAACGAAAAATAATGTTTTTAGCGGTTGGTCTGTGCGCGTCGGTTTGTCTATCTCGGATATACTTGGAAAATGCTGAAAGTGTATTTCATTTTGTGTTAGGTGTTTTTCATATAAGATTAAATTTAAATGCACAATCTGATGTGCACATAGTTTATTGAAAACATACAGGGCTATTCAAAATTAAGCTAAACGTTCTTTTCTGTAGAATGTAATTGACGAAAGTGCTTTGCTACACTTTTTTTTATGTCGACGAATACTGTTGAAGAAGGAAAATTAATTTTTCGAACCTATAATGTAAACAAAGTATTTTTTTGAAGTTCTATTTTCAACTCAGGTTTTTGAATGAAGTCACGTTTTGGGGTTCTCTGAATACAAAAAGCATTTTTTTTTTTTCTGTTTTTAGTGATTGATTTATATGCATATTTATTATCAGAATAACTTAAAAACAAACAAATGCAGAAAATTCACAATTGTATTTTAAAACTCGTATTAGGTTTCAATTTGAAAAAATTGATAAAGATTGGCAAATTTAAGGATAAATTAATAACATCCTTGAAATATTTTTACTTCCATTACCCTACTACCGTAGGTAATGAAAGTATTGTGTTCGGTCCAAAAATTCGATATCGAGTTTCCCCCTGATTTAAATTTTTAAGGTCTCATGAGTCCAAAAAAAGTAGTTTTTGGCAATTAGCCAGTATATGTGTGTGTGTGTGTATGTGAGTGTATGGATGTGGAGAATTTCTATTTCAAAAAATCAAGTCATCTTTCTGTTATACCTGATAATTTTTCAAATCAGTAATCATGATATTTAATTTTTACATGAATTTTTAATTCCATATTCCATTTGTGTGGTAAAAGGTTAATAAAAGTAATGTTATGAATCTTAAAACTTAATATTTTTAAAAAGAACAAAAGTAGAAATAAAAATGTTCTATTTTTTCTTTTCAATATTCCCAACACTTTTGTATCGATTTAACTGAAATAATCAAATTTTTATACGCATTTACACAAGTCTTTAAAAAACAGTGGTATTAAAAAAATATAAATCAATCTTGTTCCTATATTGGAGTATTTTATAGTTTTATTCATAAGTTACTAATGTAATTTATGAATAAAACTATAAAATACTACAATATAGAGTTACTTCAAAGTAACTAAGAACAAGTTATTTTTCTGTATTCCTACATCAATAAATAAAAATTTCATTTCATTTTGTAATAAGCATAACTATTTTATTTGTTAAATCAGAGCCTCCTTAAGTAGATGCCCAGCGAGTCGCTCGAAAACTTGGCAACAGTACAAGAAGAACATAGCCAGTAGATGGCGCTTGATACCGAGTCGTAAAGTTCTGTTTATTTCCCGCGATTCAATTGAGTTCTTCATGGTTTATGTTTTATTAATTTAACAAATGTGGGAGTTTTTTTTTTTTTTTTTTTTTTTTTTTTTTTAATATAATATGGTGTATTGCGTCGTTCCATTTTGTAAATCGGAGTCGCCGTGAAAATATAAGTTTTCACGGTTTCATATTTCAAGACAAGGTATGTAAACTGCATAAGTAATTAATGCAAAATTACCAACCCTCCGGATTTTTTAATATCAATAATATTTTTCACAAAAAACATTATTTTTATTTATTATCGTAAATTCTGTGATTAAGACGAAGATAAATTTAAAAGAAATTATGATATATAAATTCGAAGGGTTGACACCTCTGTTAGTAAGTTAGATTTAACAAATAAAATAGTTATGCTTATTACAAAATGAAATGAAATTTTTATTTATTGATGTAGGAATACAGAAAAATAACTTGTTCTTAGTTACTTTGAAGTAACTCTATATTGTAGTATTTTATAGTTTTATTCATAAATTACATTAGTAACTTATGAATAAAACTATAAAATACTCCAATATAGGAACAAGATTGATTTATATTTTTTTAATACCACTGTTTTTTAAAGACTTGTGTAAATGCGTATAAAAATTTGATTATTTCAGTTAAATCGATACAAAAGTGTTGGGAATATTGAAAAGAAAAAATAGAACATTTTTATTTCTACTTTTGTTCTTTTTAAAAATATTAAGTTTTAAGATTCATAACATTACTTTTATTAACCTTTTACCACACAAATGGAATATGGAATTAAAAATTCATGTAAAAATTAAATATCATGATTACTGATTTGAAAAATTATCAGGTATAACAGAAAGATGACTTGATTTTTTGAAATAGAAATTCTCCACATCCATACACTCACATACACACACACACACATATACTGGCTAATTGCCAAAAACTACTTTTTTTGGACTCATGAGACCTTAAAAATATAAATCAGGGGAAAACTCGATATCGAATTTTTGGACCGAACACAATACTTTCATTACCTACGGTAGTAGGGTAATGGAAGTAAAAATATTTCAAGGATGTTAATAATTTATCCTTAAATTTGCCAATCTTTATCAATTTTTTCAAATTGAAACCTAATACGAGTTTTAAAATACAATTGTGAATTTTCTGCATTTGTTTGTTTTTAAGTTATTCTGATAATAAATATGCATATAAATCAATCACTAAAAACAGAAAAAAAAAAAAAAATGCTTTTTGTATTCAGAGAACCCCTAAACGTGACTTTATTCAAAAACCTGAGTTGAAAATAGAACTTCAAAAAAATACTTTGTTTACATTATAGGTTCGAAAAATTAATTTTCCTTCTTCAACAGTATTCGTCGACATAAAAAAAAGTGTAGCAAAGCACTTTCGTCAATTACATTCTACAGAAAAGAACGTTTAGCTTAATTTTGAATAGCCCTGTATGTTTTCAATAAACTATGTGCACATCAGATTGTGCATTTAAATTTAATCTTATATGAAAAACACCTAACACAAAATGAAATACACTTTCAGCATTTTCCAAGTATATCCGAGATAGACAAACCGACGCGCACAGACCAACCGCTAAAAACATTATTTTTCGTTTCAGGAGACCTCAAAACATGTAAACATAACACAACTTTATTTCGAAACTGTCTATCAGTTTCGAAAGCATACACTCTCGAAACTGGTAAAGCTAATAAAATCTTGAAAAAAAAAAAAAAAAAAAAAACTTCGTGCGAGAGAAAACTTATACTCAAGAAATCCTTAATTTTAAAAATTTAAATCTTAATGGTTATTTATTTATTTTTTGTGACGGACTAGACAACAGATTGTTTTCTTCTCCAATTTTTATTACTGAATGTTAACTTATCTCATTAATGTGCTGGTCTATTTTTCTTATAAATAATATAAAATTCTCGATTTAAGAAAAATAATTCACACCTAATAAGGTAAAAATGTAACGTAAAGGACATGACCAAGAAAAAGAAAAAAAAGACATGATTTTAATAATTTATCATTATAAATTATTCATTCTAAACTGAAACTCATTTAAAGTTCAGAGATTTTAATTTATATAAACAAAACTTTCATCTGATATCTAAATAAAAAAAAAATTGAAATTTTTATTGAATAAATATATAAAAAATAATTTAATCGCGTGATAGACATGCCATGTTTTTGCTTATTTAATTTTAAATTTCGTTTTTTAATTAATAATATATTTTAAAAAAAGGTGTTATTTATTAGATCCAATTAGTTGAAAAGCTAAAATAGGTCTTGTCCACTTCCGAAGAAAATTAAACCCTATACTTTTTTAAATATAAATATTTGAATATTTTTTTGAAAATATTTACGATAAAGCACTTTCACATCATTTTTTCAAATTAAAAGAAAAAAAAAATACAATTTTGGACTTTAAATTGAAATTAATAGCTAGATTTTTATATGAAAAATATAACTTATCTATGAAAGAGAAGAAAATTGTTGCTCTGCGTAGGTGCTGTCACCTAGCGTTAGTTTTGTTTTTTAAATGTTGCCTAATTTAACATTGGGATTCGCTGCGCGTGGAAGGCATCTACTTAAGGAGGCTCTGGATTTACACATTTTGAGAGGTATAGAACTCGATTTCACCATTTTTTTTAGAAAATGTGTGTCTGGTCTGAGTGTGTGTGGCAAAAATTTTGCTCCAGCTGTATTCCAGGCACTACTTCTCAGAATTACATATAAATTTATATGTAGTTGCACATAACTTTGCACTTCAATTACAGCAACCAACTTTTTGGTATCAACCGCTAATGAGATGGCGATGCTATACAGCGATTTCCGCAATTTCAGGGTAAGCTGTACCTCATAAAATATTGCTCAGAATTGCATATAAATTTATATGTAGTTGCACCTTGACACATGTTAGTGCTTATCAACATTTGATGCCAATAGCTCAACAGGTGGCACTGCTATATAGTAATTTCCGCATTTTCAGGGATGGCTGATCTCACGAACTTATGCACAGAATTGCATATAAATTTATACATGGATTCAACTTTATATAAATTAGCGTCTATCAACTTTTCACTCAACAAGTGACACTGCTATACAGTAACTTTCGCAATTTAAGTGAATGTTATATATAGCTCAGGCTGTATTGCGCGTAATCGAACAAACTTGATACGGGGAAAGACCGTTATGAGACATTATGCTGATTCAATTTGGGTGCATATCGGTCAATAGGTGGCGCTGCAATGATGAAAATTTCTACAAGAATGAGAAAGGATCTCATCTGCACGGTAAAAATTCACTTTCGTTGGACATTTTATGTAATTGTACCTCTCTGAGATAAAAATAGTCTGCATTCAAAATGAAAAAAAAAAATAAATAAATAAATTTTACTGCGTGAATTTGCATAGGAAAATATAGAAGAAAGTTTTGTGATGGCTATAACATACTCGTTTATTTTTAAGATTATATTGAAGGGAAAAATAAAGAAATCTTATATGTACAACAAAGACTAATATGTTAAATTACAATTTTGCGAGTATCTTAAGAGATTAATCAATTGTTTTCATGAACTTCTTGCTTGTAAGATTTTAAGTGATTTTGGAAATCTTTTTCTTTATATCCAGCAAGAAAAAGTCATGAAAAAAATTGTATTAGTAAACTTTTGAATGAAATGAGAAGTATTTTTTATAATGACTCTGATATATGAAGTTTGAGACGGAGTAAAGTAATAATGCAGAGTGATCAATAACTTTCTTGCAGCTGTCAAGTTGATGATTCTGGCTGCTGCACATTTAATGTTTCGATTTTTTTTTTTTTTTTTTTTTTTTTTAAGTTAAGAGAGTATATCCTCTTTTTATCTAATATTTGACAAGTTTTTACTATTTTTTTTTTGGATATTTTTCTATAAAGTAGCTTTTGTTTCCTTTTCAAAGCACCTGAAACTTTTATTTTTTTTAAGTTCTATAATATCACTTATTTATTTATTTTTCAAATGTGTCATCTAATAATTTTCAGAGGCAGCGAAAAATTGTTTATCAAATATTCATTTCTATGGAGATAAATTACGCTTTGTGATTGTCAATGTCGTGACCTACATATTTTCTGTCAAACCTGATTAAATAATGAATAACAGTACAATCTTTATTAATGTCAATTTTATTTATGGCAACAATATATTATTATTATTATTATTTTTGTCTATAGGATTCAATAGAAGAAAGAATTGGATTCGTAAAAAATTTTCACTTCCACTTTTTGATCTATTTACACGTTTTGAGAGTTCCTGTACATGATTTGACCATTTAAAAAAAATATTTGTGTGTGTGTGTGTGTGACAAAAATTTTGTATCAACTGTATCTCAGGAACTACCGTTCAGAAAACATATAAATTTATATGTAGTTGTACTTTGATATAAATTAGTGCCTATTAGAAGTTGGTGCTAATGGCTCATCAGATGGCGCAGCTATACAGCGATCTCCACAAATTCAAGCACAGCTATATCTCAGGAACTACTGCACAAAATTGCATATAAATTTATATGTAAATGCACCTTGACATGAATTAGTGACTATTAACATTTGGTGTGAATAGCTTAACAGATGGCGCTACAATACAACGATTTCCGAAATTTCAGGGAAGGATATATCTCAGAAACGTATGCACGGAATTGCATATAAACTTAGGGAGGCAAACTATTGTAACAATCGCAGCTATCGTAGATCACAAGTCGGATCGTACACTCCGCAGCAAAAGTATCCGAGCACTAGCAATAATCCCTGTCTGAAAAAAGTACACTTAATACTGCTTTGTTAAATAAATCCTTGTTGAGTCATGTTCTTAGTCTGTCTAAAAACATGATTGCCTCCCTTATATGTAGATTCACCTTAACATAAGTTAGAGCCTAACAAATTTTGGGACAAATCGCTCAAGTGTGATGCTGTAACACAACGATTTCCGCAATTAAAAGGAAGGCTATACCTCAGGTTCTATTACATCAAACAGAACTTGATATGGGAAGAGACCATTATTACGAGACATAATTCTGATTCAAGTTGGGTGCATATCGGCCACTAGGTAGCACTGCTATACTGCAAACTTGCCTAAGAACGGGAAGGATTTCATCTGCACGGTAAAATATCACTTTCGTTGGAAACTTTATGCAATATCTCTCCTGGGTGTACTGGGTGAATTTGTATAAGAAAATATAGAAGAAAATTTTGTGATGGCGCCAGTATATTAGAGTTTTTTCTTTCTTTTTAAGTAATGTAGGCAGGAGTATTTTCCATTTCTTCAGTAACAAATATGTTTTAAATTGCTTTATTTGCCATAAAGACAGATGGCATTTAAAATAAAATTAAAAATTCAGCTAGGAAATACAACATGTAGAATATTCAAGTAAAAGATATTGTAAAGATTGTGGTTGCGAAGTGGCCCGCCAAAACAGGTTTTTTCAGCAAATCGTGATAAATTTAATTTAATTTGAATTACTTGACTTGAAAGTGAGTGCGGGGATTTTCAGTTATCGACTGCGGCGATGATTCGTATAATTAATTTCTCTTAACTTGAATATATAGTATACCCTATAGTATACCCTATAGTATACCCTAAATTTATGAGATTATGTATGTGAAGGGAAACTAAGCAAAGTCGATCTATGTTGTTAGTTTATTTATTAATTTTTCCGCCACATGCTTCCGCCCCCTCTACCCTATTTAGTGTCTATCACGCCTCACTAGAGCGTCACTGGTGTCGCCCCACAGTGTGTGAATCAAAATAATTTTTGCAGTCTTTTTTCAACAGAGACTAATGGATATCATACTGATTTGCCATTTCCACAGAACAAATGTAATTCATATAAAAAAGAGATTTATAAAATAGAAATTATAATATTGATATCTATATTAATAAAATCAGACTTTTGTCTGTAAATTTCTCAGAATCAAAAAATTTTGTTATATCTTCACATTTCACACACCATGAAAGCCGAAAATGACTTCGGAAAATTTTTCCTGTGTGTGTGTGTGTGTGTCTGTGTATCTTGGTGTCCGCATGTCTGTCCGATTTTTTGTCCGGGCATCACTTGAGAACGGTTAGACGGAATTCAACGGCGCTTGGCAGGAATTTAGGACTGTATCCAACTTAAAATTATATGTATCAACTTTTCAGAAATTCCCCCGCGATCCCCCCTTGGGGGGGGGGGGGCAAAGGAAAAAACCACGTTTGTCCAGGCATCACTTGAGAACAGGCATCACTTGTACAGAATTCAACGGCGCTTGGCAGAAACTTAAATCTTTACCCAATTTAAAATTATATCTATCAATATTTTCGAAATTCCCCTCCATTCCCCCTGGGGGGGGGCAAAGATCAAAAACACGTTTGTAAGCATAACTCGGCTCCAAATTCCTTAACAGTAAAGAAATTGCACATGGGGAGAATAGACTTGAGTACAAAGAAAACGCTACCTGTGATTTTGTAGTTTTCTATTTTTAAATGGAGAGAGGGGGAAAATCAATTTTTGGCGGGAAATTTCGCAAATTCCGGACGCCCGATTTTTGTCCGGGTATTACTTGAGAACGGCTGGACAGAATTCAACGGCGCGTGGCAGAAACTTAGATCTTTACCCAACTTAAAATATGTCTATCAAGATTTTCAAAATTTCCCTCCGTTCTCCGTGTGGATATTGATTAAGTATACGCATTATGTACATTGGTGGAATTTTGCAAAACTTCGAACTTACCCGCTGAGGAAGGGGAAGTAAGAAGTGCGTAAGTTGCTGCCGAAGGCAGTGGGGACCGAGACCGCTCACGTTGCGAGCGAGAAACACCTCTACCGATCACAGTGAGAACTTAGGTTATTAATAAAGATATGAGATTTTGACAACTCCTTTAGGTATAATGTCCAATCGCTTCTCGGCCTCTTGGCTAGATCAAAGTGTAGGTATAATGTCCAGCGAAGCGGGCAAAGCTAGCTAGTAATAAAATAAATTATTAAATCTTGTGGAAATAATTAGATAAATTTACAAGTTATTAAATACTAGCAGGCTACGCCCGCTTTGCTGGTCACTATATTTAAATGTATTTTCAAAAGAACTGAACCACTATTTATTTTTAGTTCCCCATATCATACTATAGGTATGGGGAACTTAGGTAATCGTGAAAATTTTCGACCTCGGTTTTTTTACTTTTTTACACGTTTTCAGGTGTGAGGAATCCGAAAATGACAAAATTTGTATGGTTTCTGTCTGTAGGGTGTCTGCTAGTCTGTTAGTGTGTTAGTCCGTTAGTTTGTTAGTCTGTGTACACGATATCTCAAGAACAAATTGTCGCAGAGAGGTCAGATCAGTTTTAAAATATTACTTTCGACACTGGCAAGAACCCAATTTATTTGCAACATTCGAATTTAAAAACCTCGTAAGTTATTAGAAATTTACGATTTTCTTAACATGGGAGAATAGGACAAAAATTCACTTAAACGTGCATTAAATGGAAACTTTTTACTGTAAAAATGTCAGACCAGTTTTAAAATATCAGTTTTGATGCCGGAAGGAACATCAGTAACTATAAATATGCTACTTTGAAAATTTCGCAAGTTATTGGAAATTTACGAATTTCTTAACATGGCAGTATAGGGCAAAATTTCACATAAACGTCAATTTTGAGCGATATTTTCATCGTAAAGATGTCAGACTACTTTTGAAATATTATTTAGGACACTGGTATGAATATTAATGACTATGAATTTTCCAATATAAAAATTTCGTAAGTTATTGGAAATTTACAAATTTCTTAACATGGCAGCATAGAGCAAAATTTCACATAAACGTCAATCTTGAGGGATATTTTCATCGTAAAGATGTCAAACCACTTTCGAAATATTATTTAGGATACTGGCATGAATATCATAGACTATGATTTTTCCAATTTAAAAAAATTCGTAAGTTATTTGGAATTTACGATTTACTTAACATGCCAGAATAAGGTAAAATTGAGCATAAATTTTCATTTTGAGGCTCATAAATACATTAGACAACTTCAAAATTACATTTATGATATTTGTTTGAACATGATTGAATACAAATATTCTAATAGGAAAATTTCGTAAATTATTCGTAATTTACGATTTTACCAACATAGCGAAATTGTAAATTTTTCATATAAATATGAATTTTGAGGATTATTGCATTGGAAATAGTAGCATGAAAACTAAACAACGGAATTGGCCCTGATAAAATAAATTAATAGATTAGAATAAGATAAATATATCAAAGTGAACGGTTGATAGCCTATTAGGCGGGGTTTTCATTCTGTCACTGTATTAAGCTTTGGTCAAATTCATTTCTTTTAACATGATTATATCTCTCAAACTAGAAATTTATGAGAACATAAATATGATGGGGAACTGAGCAGAGTCCACCTATGCCAACTAGTTTTACTACCGTTATTATATATTATTTATATCATAGTATAAATGAGGAAAAAAAAAAAAAAAGACCCACATTGAAATCGCTCTAAAACTCGCTTCCGGAACCCGTTGCCTACAGGATCACTTTTTCGTCCTGCACTGCATCAGGTCCAGGTTCCCACTGCCTGCAGAAAGGTATTTCTAGGGCACTTTAATTTGGGTATTTATCGAGGACAAGTGGGATCTACTATTATTTAAGAACTACGATTTTAAAGATGACTGTTTTTCAGCATCTATTAAATATTTTAGTTTTTGAATCATGTATTTTATAGCTCTCGCTCTTTACACTATATTATCATATCATTCCGAGCAATATAATAAATGAAATAAAAAGTAGATTTTCTTTTAAAAGGAACTAAATAAAAAATAAATAAATAAATTTTACATAAACTGTAATATTTTAATCAGTTTAATCCTTTCTACTATATACTATCATTTTTTCCCGATAAATATATTATATATATATATATATATTTAAAAAAAAAAAAAAAAAAAAAAAGAATTTTCTTTCAAAGGAATTAATTTAAAAAGTGAAAAATAAAAAGCTGTTATTCTATAAAAGTTATACATAAACATAACAATTTTTTTGTATTGCATTCCTATTTGATTTTCAATAAACATAATAATAAAAAAAAAAAAGGGGGGGGAAGAAAATACCTTGAAATCATGGGCGTCGGCAGAATAGGGCAAGGCACCGCTCCATTTATTTTTTATTTTTAGAAATAAAATTATATGAAATGTCATATTAAATATAGTTTCACAATATATATATATATACGCACACACACACATATATATATATATGTATTAGTAAAGTATATACAGAGTGATTTGTTACCAGACCGACAAACTTGCAGATGGTGTGGGAGTACAGAGACAACTCGGAATCACATAGAAATGCAAGGTCGAAAATGCAATCTTAACGTGATAGGCTGTATAATTATTAGAAAACTCATAACTCATTTTAAGTTTCTGGCCTTTAAATGTCATTTCACGATCACCATGTATTCATAGTTTTCATCCTATCACTTTTGTGAGTAGCTGCTGACAGTTTTGCTGTGACAGCCCTTAGTCCCTTAACTCTCGTGTACGCAAAATTCACGGGATTTGACCACGCCCCCTTTGTCTTGTTTTCTTGATATTTTAAAGAACTAGAAGGAAAATGAGCTATGATAGGCTGTATCAGCATCATACTATTTAAAATGTATTAAATAGTATCAGGTGAATGAAAATGTTTGTCATTCATATGCTTATTTTTACACAAGTGCCTTGAATTCAATAAAAATTGGAACCATTTGGGTGTGTTTTAAAACAATTATAAAGGGACAAAAATATCCCCTATCGCGTTAGGATTGCATTTCTGACCTATGCCATTCCAAGTCGTCTCTGTACCCCCTACACTCCCATCAAGTTTATCAGTCTGGTAGCGAATCACCCTGTATATTAAATAAACCTCAGTGAATCTTTAGAAGGGAAAAAAATGGTCGAGCAAAGATGTAAATTTTAAAATAGTAGAGGTTTATTAAATAATTAAACGTGCATTTAGTTTTTTTTTTCTCCTAACTGCACTTTTACTAGAACACTAGAATGTATTATGTTCGCAATTTGTACCGTTGTTTTTATTTTTATTTATTTATTTTTAAGAATAAGAGCAGGGGTCGTAGTCTCTACCTTCTTTTTCAGGCCACTTTATTGTATTTTTAAAGTACTATGTCGCGATTAAACTGTATAGAAATTATTGTATAAAAATTATGGTAGCAACAAAGGCATAAGTTTCTCATTTCTCAAAGTGTGGCCTAGTACCCTAGAGCAGTCAATCGGCCCTTAGCCTCTTAAACTAGATGCCTTCCGCGGGGCTCGGAAACTTATACTGTTAAAAATTTGAACAGAAAACTCTGTGTAATCTATTATCTTAAGTCTTACGTAAAATTACAGAGAAAAATAAACGGAGATGTTAAAAAAACTTATTTTATGCATTCATTTTAATAAATAGTATTAGTTTAATTAATTATTGGTGAGAATATATTTCGGACTTCGAATGCTTTTTCTAAAGTAGAAACAGTCATTTTTAATTTTAATTAAATAATTAAATAATAAAAATTAGGTAAAAACACCGAATAAAGAGGGAGAATCTCGATTATTCACTTTTAACTAAGAATTACTGTAAATCTGTAAATATACAGAGACTCTGGATAAATATTTACATTAAATTTACAGAAATTTTTAACAGTGTAGGGTGTAGGAACAGTTCAAACGGCAGACAGCGCCACATGGTAAAGATTGTAAGACATTTTTATTCAACTGTCACAATAATTTTAAGAAGTGATATATAATGTATATAATCGACATTTCTTCGATTCTATTCGCTATTTATGTATATCAAATCCCACTTTTAAAAATTTTTGGTGGCTGTTGAATAAAAAGTCACGCAATCTGTACCAGGTGACGCTGTCTACCGCTTGAACTGTTGCCAAGTTTCCGAGCCACGCGGAGGGCATCTAGTTCAGGAGTTTATGATAGGCCTTACTCCCAAATCCAATCCAATCCATTTCTCAAAGTGTTCTAAAAAAAAAAAAAAAAAAAAAAAGGCGGAGACTACGACCCCTATAAAAGAATTTTGAAAAAGTAAAGTGTTCGCTTGATGATACACGAATTTCAGGCACAGTTATTTACGGAAATACATAGTTGCCAAATTTTCCTGGTATATGTTTTACCACAAATCTTTAAATAGAAATCTTTTGTAAGAAACCTCTAGTTGGGTGGAGTGCGATAGGTGTAACCTCGCCTTATAACTCAACTGACAAACTAAATTTCGCCTTAATAGATATCATACTTGCTTGAACCTTTCTTTCTTAAATTTAGTCTTTGGAAACCAAATCAAATATAAATGAATGATAGTTTCAGAAGTATGAAGAATTGCATATATTTTTCCTCCCTCTCAGACAGAATGACCCTCTCAAAATTCGGAGCTTTGCAGTTGCTATATTTGTCAAGCAAACTTCATATTTTTGGGTAAGGACACTAAGTTTTGTATGCAGATTTTGAATATAACTTTAGATTCTTCCTAGTTCTTAAGTTTTTTGGTTTTTCACCCGTGGTTACACTTATCTCCGGAATTTTGTAAGTCGGAAAAGTGAAACTAGGTTATTTGTACTTGTTCCAAGTAATTCAGCTGTATCACTTGTTTATTTTTTTTTTACTTTGATTGTCAGTTTTGTAGTTTAATTTTCAATAAAACCTAATATCCAAAATTTTTATAGGGTTTTGTTGAAATGTTGAAAAGTTTAGGATGTGAAGTGCTAGTTGGAGGTACACGGTAAAGTTCACAACTCTGTAAAAAGTTGACATATTTTAAAATTTCAAAAAAAACTTAGATTCCAGAAAGTTTCCATTATCTCGTAACTCGAATAAAGTATTTCTTAATTTACTTTATATAGGGATACGTAGTTAGTTGCCAAGTCTCCCGATTACGACGATTTTATACCAGAAATTTTCAACAACAATACCCATTTCATTTAATCGTAGATTAATAAGGATCTTTGTCTTAGTAAAAATAGTGACAAATCTTATATAAAAATTCAAAATATTGGCAAGTACAGCATAGTTGTATGAGGATGCAATTCCCCAAAACTGAGGGGCAATGAGAGCATAAAACATACAATTTTCATAATTTGTTTTTATTTAAGTAGTGCATTGTTAAATTATATAAAATTCATATTTTTTCAAAGTCAATTACCTGTAAAGAGCTGTAAACCCTCCAGGTTATTTAATACCAGTATTTCTTTAAAGTTGTGTCTACTTATTTTACTACAAAATTTGGTTCTTAACCTGGGAGGACGCGCGCTCCTTTCTATAATAAGAAACGGTTTCATAATCTGAAAACAGAGGTTCCGTGTTATTTGTTTACATTTTCGCGATTTTTCTTCCTCGCCAACAAATCGAGGATACGAATTTATTACATAGCAACCCAAAAATCATTCATTTTCTCTTCAGTCGAGGTTAAATGGGTTTTACGTCTCAATAGTGCTACACTATAGGTAATTATTGACAGTCTGAGATTCACCCTTTAGGGTGGTCCCAAGACATGCCCTGAGAATTGTGATCCTCCGCGGAAGAGATGACCGCTCCGTAGCTCCACCAGTGACCGAGCGATTCTGCGCTCAAAGCTGGTAGATGGGAAATGTCGGGTTTGATCCTAGGTTACGATCGTCGACCTAGCCGTTGAGAGTTTTCTGCGGTTTTCTCTGAAATCCGCGTGAATACGGGTTAGGACCCCTTAGAAAAATACCCAAGAAGGGCATCCCCCCTTCGACCAGAGTCCCTAGTGTGGGCAATTGGACTTAACACCAATAGCAATCCCGCTTCGCATTTGCCATTCGGAATGAAATGCGTTAACGCAGACGATAATAAAAAAATTATTTAATAGCATTGATTAAATAATTTTTAACTGTAATATTTCAATAATTTACCACAAATAAATTTTCATAACCTCCATGTTTCAACAACAAAAACTAAATAAATGAAATTTCAGAATAAAAATATAACTTTAAAAATAATATTAAATAAGCAATAAAATTTACAAATGAAAATATGCAAGTTATACACCGTAAATTTAAATTTCTTTCCTAATTTCACATCATTGCGCAGCAATAGTGCGACGTTAAACCCAACCAACCAACCTATTTTCACGATTTTCACATTTTTAAATTTCTGCAGACTCCATAACAAAGCTTTACAAATTAAGCATATTCGAGCCAATGGAACAATGGCAATGGGTAGTGTTAGAGCTCCTAAATAAAATAATAGGCCGGCGCATCACCGCCATTTTTTTGCCTCCGAAGAGGACAGCATTCCCGCTTGGCGTCCTTATCGCTTCCCTAATGATTTTAAGAAATCTTGATCTGAAGCTAATCCGGTCAAGATAAGAGCAATAAGCAACAATAATATTCCTAAAAACACATTTTTTTCACAGTACATTCTCAGGATGTCATTTTATTCTGAGGATATCCTATGGATGTACGATGTGTTGTTAGGGCGGTTTCTGTTTCTTTTACGAAATGTCGCCAAAACTCAAATACACAGTAATAGAAGGTCTATGAGCACTTTATATTCACTTCTTGAATGATTATAGCAGTTTATCGCTAAACAAACTTCCATATCATAGTTTACTTAGCTAAAATTATGAAATATAATAAAATAAGTTACTCAAAAGTAACGTAAAACGATAAAAAAAAAAATGTTTGTGGTTTGTTTATCAGAGAAACGCGCTGGGTACATGTGGCAACCCTAAGGCAACAAAATGCCTGATACGCCAGCTCGTATATATAGGAGCCTTAGGTAGCGTAGTTCGTAGCAGTTACGTTTTAATTGCGTCACGGTTACGTCACTGATCGATGATAAAGCCATCTCTAAGGCTCCTATATATACGAGCTGGCGCATCTGGCATTTAGGTTTACATACAAATGAAACACTTCCAGTTGCAAAGCCGTTTGCAAGCGTTCCAAATCTATGACTGCAGTCGGCAGCAAAAGTATCCGAGCACTAGCAAAAATTCCTATGTGAAAAAAGCACACTTAACACTGTTTTGTTAAATAAATCCTTGTCGAATCGTGTGCTTAGACTGACTAAGAACAGGATTCGACAAGGATTTATTTTACAAAACTGAATTAAGTGTACTTTTTTTACATAGGAGTTTTCGCTAGTGCTCGGATACTTTTACTGCCGACTGTATTTGCAAAAAAATTGCAAAATTTACGTCATCGAAATTGCAAGCGTTCCGTTTGTATGTAACCCTTTGTTGCCTTATGGTTGCCACATGTACCCAGCGCGTTTCTCTGATAAACAAACGACAAACATTTTTTTTTATCGTCTTACGTTATTTTAGAGTAACTTGTTTTATTATATTTCATAATTTTAGCTAAGTAAACTATGATATCCCACATAACACATACGTTCATTTTACATTCATATTTCCTCCATCACGTCTGAGTTACATCTATAGACGGATTTTGAACATAGGCCTCCAGCTCAAATATGTGAAATTCTGGACATAGACGAATCTACGAAAAACGTACAAAATACGGACGGCAATATAGGCACATAAACTGAATGAAAATTGAACTAATCCAATTTACGTAAGTACTCGAGCTAAACTGCACCTGAAGGTCGCCATTTTTTTTATGTAGTGTAGATAGGGTATGGTAACCAACAAATTTAAGAAAGTTTATCTTCTACAAAGTTTTTCGATTCAAATTTGAATTGTATTTATTCAATGTTCAGAAGGCTGCTCTCTCAACGTATCTCCATGGTTCTGTGCATGGAAATTGAAGAGAATTGCATCTCGTTCAGAATTACCATGGTTTGTTTGTGTTTGTATACACGGATTATTTACATCGCCTTCAACCGTATCGCCGGCCTGGTGGCTTGGTCGGCAGGGCGCTGCCTTCTCAGTCTCCAGGTTCCGAGTTCGAATCTCGGTGCGGGCATGGATGTTTGTGCTGTCCTATGTCTTCAACAATATTGTGTGTACGTATTTCTGTGAATTTCTGTAAAAATATGGAGCAATCGAGATGAAAGTCATTGTAACTATAGATCTCAATAAATGTCAAAAATGTGTCAAATGTGTGTGTGTTCAACCGTATTTGTGTTGAAAATTGTGTTTGAAAAGTAAATATGTGTTCTGCGTAAACTACGTTCTTTGAAAAACATATTGTTATAACATTTTAATTAATATAAACAACAAACCTTTAGGCTTTTAACATTTCATAATGAATTGTTATCATCATTCAAAATATACTGTGATACGTTCACATGTTACTACGAAATTTATTTATAACTATGCTTAATATGGTATATGTTAAACTTAGTTTTGTGATACTTTAAAAATATAGCTGTTTTTAATAAGATATTATTTATAAGTATCTTTTAAAAAGTAAACAAATTTACGTTTTTGGAGAAACATTATTAACATTTTGATTAATATAAAACAAAATTTTAGGCTTCTAAAAATTCATTATTTATAAATCATTGATAGGCTATTTTGATGATAAATCAATTTATTTGTAATATAACATTGTATATTCTAATTTTTTTTAGTATTATGTATTTAACAAAAGTAAATAAATAAAAATGTATAGCCTAATATTTTGCATTCAATTATTTTATAGATTTCTTTTTTTTTTTTTTTTTTTTTTTATTTTTTTTATGAGTAGAGATTTTGCTGAGATTGTGAGTTTTTAAGAAAAAGCATTAATTCTGAATGTTAAACAAGCTTGAATTGCTTTTCTTAAATTCTCATAATTACCATAAGGCGAGAAATATAAATGCTTTCTGGACATGTAAAAATTATTTAACATTTACTATACAGATTTGTTTTGAAATTATTAGTTCAAACCATAAACAGGTACAAATATTTATACAATCAGTAATAATATATAAAACATTAATAAGTTATACATGTAATAAATATAGATTATAATTATTTTAAAATTCATATTAACTTACTATCCACTTATATTATGTTTTAGATTATTATTTTTTTTTTTTTCATTGTAATTTTAAAATATTACTTATTGTTTATAATACACTACACATAACATTTACATGTTTTAGAGTGCAAACAGCTTCAAGGATTTAAAAATGACACCCCCCTTAATTTTAGTAGCATAATAGCCATTTCTGGTACTTTCATATTAATCACATACTGACAGTTTATCCTTTAGTATTAATAACATGCCATTATATGAAATGAAATAATACAGTGCATACAAATGTTTATATAGTAAGTTTAATGTTTTATATAAGTTCAAAATAAATATTAGTTTATCATAATGGTGATTAATTGCTGGCATGCAGGTAATACAAAAATATCTCATTTGTTTATATTATTAATTTGTCATGTTGTAGTTGTAGGTGAATTCTACATATTTATTATTTTCTCCTCACGTATAAAAATTCAACATAATAGCAAAGAAAAGAATTTTCTAAAAATAGAAATTGTTTTATTCAAGCCTTGTTTTGTCGATGAATAGACACTGGAAAATCATTAGGTTATTTAAGCATCCCCCCCCCCATTTCTAACAAATGTTTTTAAATGTTGTTAAAAATTCTTGTAAGTGATTTAACTCTTTAAAAAGTTGTCAGTTGAGAAAATTATATCATTTTCATGTAGTTTAATAGTTAACTAAAAGGTAGAGCGTAATTATAGTTAAACTATACATTCTCCTCCAGCAAAAACTAAATAATACCTAAAAAAAAGTAATGAATACTGTGTCTGTATTTACAGAACAGATCAGAAGATTCCATCATTCTGAGGAGTTAATATTTTACATGTTTACCACTGGTAACTTTATTGCTAAAACTGATTAGAATCAATCAGTAATTCGATAAAGAGATGTGCGTTGATAGGGAAAGAAATGAAAAATTGTTACATTTTTATTTTTATTTAAATTTTTGCCGGAAGGAAGAAAAAACAAAGCAAGGGAAAAGAAATTTCTTCACTGGGGGAGGAAAAAAAAGTTTCAAAACGATAAATTACAATTTTTTAACCATCTGCGAGTAATGTGGTGAAAAAAAAAAAAAAATGTAATGTGGATCTGTATTTTAAAAAAAAAAGAAAGAAAGAAAGAAATATATAAATGCCAAGACAAATATTATTAAATGAGAAAATCATTTGGAACACGAGTGAATTGGGCCAAAGGACCCAGGGCATCTATTCTCCGACCAGACTATACATCAATTCCGACTGTGGCCGTCGTTAGAGCCCCTAAATAAAATAATAGGCCGGCGCATCACCGCCATTTTTTTGCCTCAGAAGAGAACAGAATTCCAGCTTGGCGCCGTTATCGCTTCCCTAATGATTTTAAGAAATCTGGATCTGAAGCTAATCCGGTCAAGATAAGAGCAATAAGCAACAATAATAATCCTAAAAACACATTTTTTTCACAATACATTCTCAGGATGTCATTTTATTCTGAGGATATCGTATGGATGTACTGGGGTAAGATGCGTTGTTAGGACGGTTTCTGTTTCTTTTACAAAATGTCGCCAAATTTCAAATACACAGTCTGTGAACACTTTATATTTACTTCTTGAATGATTATAGCAGTTTATCGCTAAACAAACTTCCATATCATAGTTTACTTAGCTAAAATTATGAAATATAATAAAACAAGTTACTTTAAAGTAACGTAAGACGATAAAAAAAATGTTTGTCGTTTATTCATCAGAGAAACGCGCTGGGTACACGTGACAACCCTAAGGCAACAAAATGCCTGATGCGCCAGCTCGTATATATAGGAGCCTTAGCCGTCGTTATTTTGATTACGTGACGTCACATTCCGACTTTTGATTTGACGTCTGTTATTGTTTAAGGAAGGTCACTCTGGCAGTCAGATCAGAGAATAGATGCCCAGGTTTAAAACCTGGCGAGATTAAATACAAAAAAAAGTCCTTCTGGTTTATTCGGAAGGGTAAATTGATTTCTTTTTCCATATGAAGTAACTGTCATTTTGAAACAAAATGGCAGCTACGATTTATTTTATTAACAGACTCGAAGTTTAAATATTGATGAAGGCTGAATTTTAAGCAAATTGGTTCATAAATGCCTTTTCTATACGAGTTTGAAATTTTCAAGTGGTCAGCACTAAAAATAAGAGAGAAGATTAAGTTTGCAAATGAACATCTCAAATGCATTTGTAAGATGAGTCTACCCTGCAAGTTTATTTTTATTTAATTCAGTACAGTCGAACTTTGTTAATTTGAATCTCAAGGGGATAAAAATTTCTTCATGGTATCAGTAACTCAAAAACTAATCTTCCTTTTGACAGGGATTGTGGAAACAGTTCATTTTAAAAGTAATTCATGTTAAGGAGGTTCGACTGTAATACGTACAAAACTTTGAATAAACGCCATAAATTGCAAGAAATTCACTAGTTTCTTGCATTTTGTGGTGTCTATCCAAAATTTTGTACCTATTTTTTCAAAACATCAGTTTTGTAGTGCTGTTTATTAATGAGGTTTGACTGTTATATTAACAAATTTTCAAGCGGTTGCCACTTGGAAACAAAATGCCAGGAGCAAGTTGCTCACTTAACTAATTCAAGATGTTTGTAAGATAAGTTTACTGTTCAACTTTGATTCGAATAAATTCAATATTTCAGAAGTTACTGTGATAACAAAATTTCAGCTATTCTTGTCGAGTCATGTTCTTATATAAGAACATGACTCAACAAGGATTTATTTAACAAAGCAGTATTAAGTGTACTTTTTTTATATAGGAATTATTGCTAGAACTCGAATAATTTTGTTGCTGACTGTAATGGCCATATCACACGAGAGACTTTCGTTCAGCATTTTACTAAACACAGCATTATACCCAACATACTCAACCTGATTTTGTTCAAGGACAACAAGTTTTCAGATGATCAACTTTTACGAAACCGTTTAGAAAAAGATGAGTATGTTGAGCGTGCTGATCAAAATTGACCAATAGGAGGAATAAACAGGATTTTTTCCTGGATTACCTTTAGAGAAGGGAATACATCACGCTATCAATTCGGGGGAAACCTACGAACAGCTGGCCGGTTTCTCGTTCGTTCAGCATAGTGAACATGCTTACTATAATGTTGTGTTGAGTATATATGCTCCCGTGTGATGTGGCCATTAATTCACTGTCCAACTTTGGTTCAAATTGATTCAGTGTTTTTCAAAATTTATCTAGATAGTGAGTTTTCAGGTGGTCACCTGATTTCAAGTAGCCCTGCAACAGTCGGCAGCAAAAACTATTTAAGCACTCATCCACACTTTATATATAAGATATATATATTAGTTTGATCGCTAATTTTTATCAACTTACTTTTTTATTTTAAATATTTGTACATGGAAAATGAAACATTAATATAGGGACTCTGTAAAGAATTTGAATACAGTAGAGCACTGATTATCTGAGAGAGCCACGGTGAGGATTATCCACGAGTGCGAGAACCGCTAAAGAAAATTTAATTAATAACCTTCAATAAAACAAATTTTAATTCACGCCAACAACAGAGAAAACACAAAGAATTGTATTTTCTCTGTTAGAATTTCTTTGACAGTTTTATGAGGAAATGAATCTTTCCACTTTACAAAAAATAGGAGTTATACTGTTCTACCGTGTATTTGTTTACCGTCAAAATTTACATATTTTTTGTACAATATAATATAGGGGTTTTGCTGAAACATATTTTTTTCATGTTTGCACTCCATATTACTCTTTCGGGTTATCTGCGATGCCATTGCCACCCAATTCTTCGAATTATCGGTGCTCTACTGTACAATGTGGTTTCAAGCATATTTTACTATATTTTCATACTGCTTAATACAATGAAAGTAAATACATTATTTAGATGCACAAAAAACATGTTTCTTACAAAATATAAAATATTGCTTATGATTGGTTTGTAGAGTGCAAAAAAACATTTTCAGGTACATTACGGGATGAAATTAGAAAGTTAGATGATGATTCCCCCCCCCCCCCCTCCAGTAAAATGTAATTGTTTGTTTATGCACACAGATTAAATATATATTACAGAAAACTTTTAAGTGGGATATGAATTAATACTTATAAATTAGCAAGCATTTTGTATTTTGCCATAAAAAAACTGGAACATATAAAACAAAAAAATATTTAAGTGCCTCAATATTAATGCCTTGTAAAAATTTGTTTGGCTTTTGTTTAAACATGTGTGTAAAGTATATAAACAAAGTTATAACTTAAGGAAGTACATCACAGATCATCCATCAAGGTCACGCAAAGCCTATATACCTATAGAATACTATGGATAAAATTGTTTATAGAATTGTGCATTACCAATTATTATTTCTAAATTTCCTTTTCACATTCTAAAAATACACAACCATTAAATTGGTACTCATTTTCCAAAAATTTAATTTTTATATTATAATTTTGAGTTACAAAATGCAAATTTTCACTAAATGCATTATTTCTCATTTTTTTAGCCGTAAAAAAAATATTAAAATTTAAAAAAAAAAAATCAATTTTTGGAAACAAGTACTAATTTAACGGTTGTAAATTTCTTGAATGTGAAAACAAATTTAAAAATTTCAATTAGATAAAGAGTAATTCTATAAACTAATTTCGCCATAGACTTACATGAGATTTGGTGACTAGAGATGGGGAAATCCCAAGAGGAAGTGAACAGCCCTGAACTTTTCTTTGCCATCATACTGTAATTGTATCTATTAAAAAAAAAAAAAAAAAAAAAAAAAACCTGTAATTCTGCATCTATTCGCATAAAGAAAAGATGAAATCTATTTCATAGGAGGGCTAAGGCAAGTCAAACATTAAAGGAGAACATCACTTAGTCGAATAATTGTGTATTGGACAAAAGGACCTAAGTTTGAATTCTAGCTACACTGTTAAAAATTTTTGTAAATTTAATGTAAATATTTATCCAGAGTCTCTGTAATTTACAGTAATTCTTAGTTAAAAGTGAATAATCGAGATTCTCATTCTTTATTCTGTATTTTTACCTAATTTTATTATTTAATTTTAAAAATGACTGTTTCTACTTCAGAAAAAGCATTCTAAGTACGAAATATATTCTCAACAATAATTAATTAAATTAATATTAGTTATTAAAATGAATGTATAAAATAAGTTTTTTAATATCTCCGTTTATTTTTCTCCGTAATTTTATGTAAGACTTAAGATAATAGATCACACAGTTTTCTGTTGAAATTTTTAACAGTGTAGATTCCATAAAAAATTTATTTAGATACATGGGTGCTGGCAATGAAAGAAATTTAAAAATATTAAATGTTTTGTGCGGAAAATAAATCATGAGAAGTTTTTTCTCTCTCTTTTTGCCTTACTCGAGATGACTTTAAAAATAATAGTTTAAAGCTTTTTAATTGTATTATTAAATTATTTAAAAAAATAAATAAATAAAAATTTAAGCTTTAAAATAATCTTTTCGGCTCTTTCTGTGGATTTCTCAGAAAGCCCATTATGTAGATTTTGCTAGGGTGACATATGACTCTTAAAAAAAAAAAAAAAAAAAAAAAAAAAAAAAAGACTGTATTCATTAAGGATTTTATTCTGCCAGCACTATATTTACATAAATCTAAAAATAACATGAATAATTTTTGGATGTAATATGAACACTAATGGACATGTCTGTATTATGTTCACATATGTCCATTTTCCGTTATTTTGTACAGCTAAAAGACGTACTTATTACATAAAAGGTGGGGACATTTCAACTTAATATCTACAAAATCTGATAAAATATAGACTGAATCTGGCTGTAATATGGACATGTCAATATTATGTTCACTATACGGTCTATTTTATGTCATTGTTTTCAGCTAAAAGACGTACATAAGACGTAACAGGTGAGGACATTTCTATATAATATCTAAAAAATCTGATGAAATATAGACTGAATCTGGCTGTAATATGGACATGTCTATACATCCAGATTACGTACTTTGACTTAATTTGGACGAATTTGTGTTGTCTGGGATGGAAGTTTGTTTAGCGATAAACTGCTATAATCATTCAAGAAGTGAATATAAAGTGTTCACGGACCTTCCATTACTGTATATTTGAGTTTTGGCGACATTTTGTAAAAGAAACAGAAACCGCCCTAACAACACATCTTACCCCAGTACATCCATAGGATATCCTCAGAATAAAATGACATTCTGAGAATGTACTGTGAAAAAAATGTGTTTTTAGGAATATTATTGTTGTTTATTCATCTTATCTTGACCGATTTAGCTTCAGATCAATATTTCTTAAAATCATTAGGGAAGCGATAAGGACGCCAAGCGGGAATGCTGTCCTCTTCGGAGGCAAAAAAATGGCGATGATGCGCCGGCCTATTATTTTATTTAGCGGCTCTAGCCATCTCGTGCTGGCGGTACCTGAACTACTCAGGCTGAAACTGCGCATGCTGGAATGGAATTTGTTTACTCGGACTCGGAAGATGCTCCATTTAAAATTAAGATAGAATTGTGTTTGAACAAATTGACATCTGACAGAAAAAAATCATGTATTTTTAAATTATTCATATTTCGCATATTTTTCCGTATTTAAGATAAGTACTATATTTTACGATAAATTTAAAAAAAAATGTTTTTTCAATACTTCTTACAATTTATATGTATAGTTATTGAAATCTTAATCTTTTCAATTTTTCATTCATTACGGATCAAGAGAAAATGTATGGAATTTAAAATTTGTTTGATTTCTTGTGAGGTTAAAACAAGTTAGTGTATATTATATTTGTTCATTCCTAAATGTTATTTTAGTTACAGATTTGGTTATAAAGTGATTACAAATATATTTTGTTTAGATGATAAAACTTTTGCGAATGGTTTCGTCTGCGTCTGATTGATTTTGTGGAGCATGATTTGTGGAGCCTTTTTTAATTAAAAAAATAATAATAATAATAATAAAGTCGTCTTTTATAAGCGATTCCTTTTCAAAAATTTTAATTTTTTTTTTTCTTGTACCAAAATTTTAATTTTGAAAATTGCGCACATTAATATTTTCTTCTTATTTTATTAATACATGAATTTTTTCGTATTTATAATGCAATTTACAACATTAGAAGATCGATTTAAAAATTATATATCACACTCATTAAATCTGGCTCTAAGTGAACACTGTAGATGCGATTATTTACTAGAAATTATTAGCATACATTTGACTTTAAATACGAAGTATATTAGATGTTAGCTAACAATAAAGTGATTGTTTACTTGAGATTATTAGCTATCATCTAATATATTTTGTATTTAAAGTCAAATGTACGCTAATAATTTCAAATAAATAATCAAATCTATAATGTTCATTTAGGGCTAAAATTAATTCTTGTTTTCATTAAAAACATAAGAGATAACATTTTTAAAGAAAGTACAATAGGGGCGGGGTTTTCACAGCTTTTATTTGGGTACCGCAGCCACTGCACAACGAGAAGCGCTAACGTCGAGTTTACTTTGCGACATTTTTTAACATTATGTGACCGAGCTTAATTTGTAAGGCTTTGCTCCATAATGCTGCAGTGGCCATACAAATACTCAACTTCGTGTTGAGTTCATTCACAGTATTTGAACGGGTTTTACGCTAGCATTATGCTAACACTTCGTGCTCTCATTCAGTAAATATTTTTTAGAGCTGTACTTCAAGCATACGTTTTGTTTTTACTTTAACAATTTAGATTTAAATTGTTTTGAATGTTGTGCGTTTCTTCTAATATAATTTCAATTTTGGTAGGCAGAAGAAATGATTGAAAATATAAAAACAGCTTTTCTTGACATTCTAGAGAACGTTGACTGGATGGATACAGACACCAGATCTGAAGCAAAGCAGAAGGTATAAAATATTTTCTTTTAAATATGATTTATTTTATACCTTTCATAAAGAAGAATTATTAAAATAATTTATAATTTTTAAATTGCAGCAGGCAATACTTTTTTATTTTTTATTTTATTTTTTTTTACCAAAATGAAAGCACATTCGATACACTTTTAATATATTTTGGGTAGTTATGCTCGAAAATCACCCTTAAATTATTTTCCTAACTTAAAGTTCTGAATATTTGCACTTTTTACATCCTATATATAACATCATAGCTGCCAAGTCTAATACTACTCCTTTTTTAGGTTGATTCGTTTAGAAATTAACCAACTACAATCACTTAGTTTATCATCTATTTACATAGATAGTATATATATACATGTATACAATGGAAAATTTGTCATCGCGATAGTTTCAGAAATTATGGAGAAAATCGAAAAAGTTCAACAGATCTTTCGATGTTAGATTATGTTGCCGAATATTGCATTCTTTTAAACCTTATAAATGTTCGATGGGGTTTAAATCTATCGATTATGGAGGACTATGCAACTGATTTTTGATATTTTACAACAAGCCAAAGCTTTACGTCGTGGTCAATGTGCTTTGGATCATTGTCTTGTTGAAACAAAAAGTTATCTCTAAGGCTCACATCTTGTATGCTCTAGTATTTGAAATTTTCTTTTAATATTTTCAGATATCCCATATTATTTAATGTGGAGCCCATAAAAGTTAACTGAGGTACTCCATTTGCTGACATTCACCCCCAAATCAGTACGCTACCTTCACCGTGTTGGCACAAGGTTAACTGTTTGCACAAGATTTGCTTCTCAAAAGCCGCATCTTGTTTCCTTTACACCAATTTATTCTCTTTTACGACAAAGATACAAAATTTGTTCACATCAAAGAATATTACTTGCTCTCAAAACTAAGGAGGTTTATCTACGTGTTTATTTATGAAATTTAAACGCTTTTGCTTATTCACAGCTGATGTGTGTGGCTTACTATGAAGTACACGGCCGTGATAGTTAAACTTTTTCAAAATTGTCCGTGTTGTGTCTTCATGAAGAGGTTTTTTTTTTTTTTTTTTTTTTTTTCTCTAATATCATTTACAATTTCAGATGAAGTAATCTGTGGATTTAAGCGTACAAATTTCAGTATGTATCTCTTTTCACAGAAAATCAGCTTAGATTGGCGGCCACTGCGAGGTTTTGAGATAACAGATTTCCATTACTTGTAATTATTGATCACTTTTTCGATAGAAGAATGAGTTCTTCCAAGTAATGAGTTCTTACCAACTGTCCGGAGAGTTTTATCTTTATTCCTTAGTCTTAAGATAATTTTCCTTTCGTTAAGGGTAATCTCTTTTCTTTTTGAATACATTTTTACTCAATTTATCTTTCAAACTTCTTGAAAATGCAATTTTGAGTTTACTTAACAAAACTAAATACTTGTTTGCAAGTGTGTATTTATGTCAGGATGGCTAAAAATTGAAGATTAGTTTGAGAAAATACTTTTATTGATACCTGTACGCAGTCTTTTTCTGGTAATGTTTTCTGTAATTTTTAATTATTATTATTAATAAAAAAAAAAAAAAATATGTGTGTTATATTTCTGAAATTGTTATTGATATTTAATGAATTGTTCAAGAATTACTTTAAATAAAAATTAATTTAATATCATCGCTATAATATGCTTTTGTTCACTCTTGAATGTTTACTGTGTGTTTGTACGCAGACTTTTTCTGGCAAGAAAATTTGTCATCACGATAGTTTCAGAAATTATGAAGAAAATCGAACCAAAGTTGGAGGGTCGATTTATCTTACAAATTAATTGGATGAGTTCGTTAACTAAGTTATCCTGCCATACCGTTTTCAAGTAGCCACCACTTGAAAATTTCAAATCCACATTATAAGAAGCATATTTAAGATCAGTTTTGCTTAAATTTTGATGCATGCATAGATCGCATAAGGATATCCAAAGTTCAGTAATGAATTCTATTAACTATTTTATTTAAAAATGGCGGATACCCTAAGTTAAGCGTGCCATTTAAAATTAGGCTGCCATTTAAAATTTTGTCATCATAATAACTTTTAAAGTACTGAATTAATTCGCACCAAAGTTCCACAGTGTACTTATCTATCAAATATTTTTTATTAGTTCGCTCAGAAACTTGCTCCGCCATTTTGTCGCCGTTAAGTGTTGGCAATTAGAAAACAGAATACCAATTGGAAATTTGTCATAATAATACCTTTTGAAATAATGAATTAATTCGAACTAAATTTGGACACTGAACTTACCTTACAAATATCTTGAATGAATTCACTGGGCCATTTTTTCCGCCACTTTGTTTCCATGTTGCAGCCACTTAACAGTTTGCCATTTGAAAATTTGTCATCGCAATAACTCTTGAAATACTGAACTAATTCGAACCATATTCAGGCAGTGGACCTATGTTACAAATATCTTGAATGAGCTCACTGGGCATCTTGCTCTGACATATCGTTCAGATTCCTAGCAGATTCTTTCAGATTAATCAGATTCCTAGAAAACAAACTTTTTTCTGTATTTTTTTCCAAGCAAAATACAGGTTGTCATTGATTGATAATTTTCCTGAAAAAAATAAGACAGATAGGTTTTTATCTTTAAAAAAAAGAAAAGAAAGAAAAAAAAAAAAACATATATATATTATATATATGTATATATATATATATATATATATATATACACATACATTTTTTTTTTTTTTTTTTTTTTTTTTTTCAAAATCGTTTCAACGATTTCAAAGAAAATTAAGCGTTGCCGAGTTTTTCCCGGATGGAGTTCGAGTTATCAGTGTACTCTTATTACCCTAAAGATGAAATTATTTCAGACCGAATTGTCATATCCAAAACACATTAAATGTAAATTTTTAGGAAAATCAATCGAATACCTTCGAAGAAAATGAAGTTTCTGCCATTTATTTATTTATTTTTTTCCAGCGCAAACCAAAAGTTACCGGTGAAAGACAATTATTCTGAAGAGGAGAGCTATTCAGACTGTAAACTTAAAAACCCCTAAATCTAAATTTTTATCAAAATCATTCAATTAGTTTCTAAAAAAACCCGATCTCTGCTATAATTTGATACAGACGGAGTAATAGCATACTGTAATATTATATTTGGTGTGAAATTGCTGTTAATTTATGGTCGACCGGATAAGTCAAATAGAATATAGAAAATAACGTGAAAGTAAGAATTATTTATATTACGTATAGCGTTATTCATATGTAATAGGTATTCGAATATAAAGGGGCTTTTTCGATTTTTTCGATACTGCCCATTTCAAATTTTCTTCTTATAAGAACTCAAAATGAATTACACGGGTAATGCACTATCGCAGGCAATGCTGTCACCTACCCCAAAGTTTTACAAGTGAGGAAAACGAGCCGAGTGCAGTGGGGACCCGAAGAGAGCTCTTGATCAATTTCAATGGATTTTCTTTTTATTTTTTATTTATAAAACGATATAAAAAAGGGTGATCTTGTTTTTTAATTTATTTAAATATAGAAACCAGCAAAGCGGGCAAAACCTGCTAGTATATATATATACAGTGCGGCGCAAAAGTTTATGCACAAGCTAAATTTTTTAATAAAATGAAAAATATACACCGGAGTGCTTCAAAAGTTTTACTGTATCTAAACAATTTGATTACAAATTCGTGTTTCGAATTCAAAGGCAATTACTTGAAAGGAAAATAATAAATCATATAAAAATCAAAATTGCGATGTCGCAAAAGTTTATGCACAAAACCAAAATAATTACATTTCACAAAGCACAAAAGTGTATTAATAATCTATGGTATTTCCATTGCACCTGATGAGATCAGATACGTGAATGTCAATTGATAACACGAGCTTTTGTAAGTGAGTCTGTACCAGTCTTTCTCGATCGCTGATTCGAGCTCTTGCCCTAAGTAATATTGCTTCTCGTTTCTATAGACGGCAAGTGAGAGTATTCCCCAGATGTTCCATACTGGATTGAGACCTGGGCTGAGTGCAGGCCAGTTCATCACACTGATATTTTGAGATCTAAACCATTCTTTTGTACAACGGGAAGTTTATATCGACACGTTATCCTGCTGAAATATCCAGTTGGACCATCTAGGAGTTCACTAAACGACAACAAATGCTCACTCGGAGTTTCCCGATACTTCTTTGAATTTCGTTTGCCATTTAGGAAGCAAAGAGACGTTTGTCCATTGTAACCAAAAGTGCACCTTACCATGAGCGGGCCACCAACTTGTTGACTTCTGAATATGTTCTGCGGATCTTTCTTCAAGTCACGCCATCAGAATGAGAACGCATCTGCACCATCTCCAAATTCCATTTTTTTTCATCAGTGAAAGTAACATTAATCCATTCGTCATGATAGTACATGTGCTGTTTTGCCCATTGAAGTCTTGCTTGTTTGTGACACTGTTTCAGAAATAGTTTACAAGCTAATTTTTGTTTTTTGATGAATCTTGTATTCGGTTATTCGTCTGCGTATGGTATCACCGGATATTTCTGATCCAAGTCGATTTTTTATCCGATTAAGAGACAAATTGTCAGCTAGAGCCATTCTTTTAATTCTTCTATCGTCCCGAAATGGTGTTTTTCTCGGTCTTCTTGTGCGATACACAATTTTAAATTATTCTCCATATTGTAAATACTGTAAATGCTATAAATGCCCGTTTGGACCGATTTAAAATAAGTGGCATTTACAAAGCTTCCGCACTTTCGCAAATTCTTCAGGCGAGAACTACAGCGATTTCTGCATTTGATTACTCGTAAAGCGGTGAGTATTATCTCCTACACTTTATTGTCTGGGAGATAAGACTCATCTATCCTCCACCAATCAGATTTAAGGAGATATTTGCATAAAACCTCATTTGTGCTTCAATTTTACGACATCACAATTTTGATTTTTTTTTAAATTTAATATTTCCTTTTCAATTAATTGTTTCCGAATTCGAAACAAGAATTTGTAATCCCATTGTCTAGATACACTAAAACTTTCGAAAAATTCCATTGTATATTTTTCATTTCATTAAAAATTTTAACTTGTGCTTAGACATTTGCGCCACACTGTACCATATACTATATGCATATATATATATATTTGTTTTGGGGGTCTCGAAAACGTCTCTAACGATTTTCATGAAAATTTGAAGTTAAGGTTTTTTTGGGGGGGGGATGAAATATCAGTTGGACTTATCCTCATCTTCAGGAAAATTTGCATTCAATGCTAATCCTTTATTCGCCAGTTGCGACATATGACAGAAATTGGGTTTATTCGGAAATGGATATAGGGATTTTGATAAACGTTTGGGATATTTTTTTTTTGATTGCTAAATTGCTAAATCGATTCGACTTATAATCATCTTCAGGGCAATTCGCATTCGATGTTCGACTTTTATTTCCTAGTGGCACCATAATGCATAAATTAGGTTTATTCCGAAATCGATATAACGATTTTGATAAAAATTTGGGGTTAAGTGTTTTTTGAGGAGCTAAACTGATTAGATTTGTTATCATCTCAAGAAAATTCACGTTCGATGTTAATCTTTTATTTGCCGATTAAAATATATGGCAGAAATTGGTTTTACTTGGAAATGGATGTAACGATTTTGCTGAAAGTTTGTAATTAAATTTTCTTTGGGTAGCAAATTTGGTTATATTTATTCTCATCTTAAGGAAAATTCCCGCTCGCTGTTAACTCTTTATTCGCCGGTTGTAAAATATGACAGAAAATGGGTTTACTCGGAAGAGGATATAATGATTTTGATGAAAGTTTACGGTTAAAGGTTGTTTGCAGGGAAAAATCAATTAGACTTAACCTTATATTCAGGAAAATTCGCACTTACATTTAACATTTAACTATTGTTTTCAAAATATGCCAAGAATTTGGTTTTCTCGAAAATGGATGTAGCGATTTTAATGAAAATTGGAGTTCGCTGTTAACCCTTTATCTGTTGGTTACGAAATATGTTCAAAATTGAAATCATTTACAAATAGGTATAGTGATTTTGATGAACGTTTGGGGTTAAGAGTTGCTTGTAATGAAAAATTACTTAGACGAATTATCATTTTCAGGAAACCTTCGTTCGGTGTTAAATGTTTTATGGTTCAAAAACCGAATGGATTTATCCTCATCTTTAAGAAAATTCGCATTCAATGCTAACCCATGAGCCGCCGGTTAAAAATTATAGCAGAATTCAGGTTTATCAGGAAACAGACCTGATGGTTTTAACAAAAGCATAGGGTTAAATATTTTTTGAGAAGATAAACCCATTGGACTTAAAATCATCTTTAGGAAACTTGATATTTACTATTTTTATTTTTATTTTTACTGTTAACCTTCACTCTGACTTCTGAAACACACAGCAAGAACCTAGTTTACTTAGAAATAAATCTAAAGATTTTGATAGAAACTTAGATTTAAGGATTTCTAGAGATGATAGACTCATTTGATTCTAACTCATAGTCGACATTATCAAATTTAACTTCATTGTTTATCCTCATTCCAACCGTTGGAAAATATGGCTGAAATTGCATTTGCTTCTGGTTTCCTCGAGAATTGTTCAAATGATTTTTATAAAAAAAATTAGAAATAAGTCTGGTTTGAGACGACAGACACATCTGATTTATCTTCATCTTCTGAAAAATTATCTTACGCTGTTAACTCTTATTCCTCCCGTAGAAAAATATAGCTGAAAATTGATTGTCTGGGAAATTCTCTAACGATTTTGATAAAAACTCAAGGTTAAATATTTTTTGAGGTGATAAATCCATTTGGCTTATCCTATTCTTCAGGAAAATTCACGTTCACTGTTAAAACTCTTCCATCCATCGCCCCCTCTCTTAAAAAAAAAAAAAAAAATAAATAAATAAATAAAAAAAATAAATAAAAATAAGAAACCTAGCCAATATATTCTCATTTTCAGGAAAATTGACGTTCACTGTTGTGTTCCCCTTTATTCCACTGTAACAAAATATGGCTGGAATTTTGTCTTCTTGGAAACTGCTATAAGGATTTTGATAATATTTAAGATTTGGGGATTTTTTAAATGACAATTCAAGCTGTCATTTTCCCCGCCTTCTGTAAAATTAACAATCCCAGTAATCCCAGTAATTTCACTCCATTGCAAACTTACGGTAGAAACTTGATTTTTTAGGAAATGGCTTAAAACTTTTCCTAAAAACTTAGCATTATTATTATTATTTATGTATGTGTATGTGGGATGAGAAACCTACCTGATTTATCCACATCTTCATGAAAATTAGCATTCACTGTTAACTATCATTTCTCGCGTGAAATAAAATGGCAGTCATGTGGTTTACTTAAAAGCTATTTAAATAATTTTCATAAAAATTTAATTTTAGGGAATTTTTGAGTTTACAATTGAACTGCAAGCACAAAAATATGACATTCTGTTTAGAACATTTAACATTCACCGATAACCTGTGCTTCCCCCAGAAAAAAATGGCAGAAACTTCGTTTTTCTTAAAGTAGTCGAATGATTTTGATAAATATGAGTTAGTGTGTTTTTGAGACGACATTGGTAACTGGCATGCCACGCGGGAGAAATACGTCATAAACGTTATTTTCTTGGAAATGGCTGGAATAATAATGATAATAATAATAATAATAAATCCTTAGATGAAAAACTAGTCTCACATATCTTCTTCCTCTGAAAAATTAACTGTAGCTGGTCTTCGACAGGAAAAATAAATAAAATCTGGCTTTCTAGGAACGTGCTTGAACGATTTTGATAAGAATTAAGAATTAGAGATTTGATATGATAAACCGATTTGAATTTCCTTATCTCCTGGAAAGTTAGCTTTCAGTAGTAACCCGCGTTTTGCCCTAGGCAAACAAATAACAAATGTAATTATCTGAAAACAAATCACTGTATCTACATCACGAATGATTTTTACAATAAAACTGAGTGAACTCGGTCATCTAGATACTGTAATAAATAATTTTATTTCTTTCATAATTTATACCACTTTCTATTTGCGACAGGCGCTGCTGATGACAGAGAAGATTGGCTTTCCGGACTATATTTTGGATCCAGTAGAATTAGACAAAGACTATGAAGGAGTTGGTGATAATTTTACTTTTTAAATCACAAAATATCTCTCTGTGTGTAAATTTGAATATTTTGAAATTCTTGCCTTTCTTTATGCGCAAAACAGTTCTTTTAAACATGAAACATGATTTTATTGATTTTTGAAGGTTAATTGATAGCTTTTTTAAGCATGAAAATTATTTTTACTGATTTTTCAAAGTTAATTATATTGATATAAACCACATTACTTTTTTCAAAATATTTCTTAATTATTAATGTTAGAAAATTTTTGTATTAAAAAATGGCCAGTAGATGGCAGAACATTCATGAAATTTTCTTTGTGACTGTAATATTTTCTTTCTTAAGATAAATGTGCTGTCAACTCTTACTGTGTAAAGGATGTGTAATAATGCACCTTCTAGGAATCTATCCCAATGTAAAAATAATAATATCCAATATCCCATATATATGACATAGATATAGTAATATATATATACATAGCTGCCAATATTTTAATTTATTCCGGAGTATTTTTAGCCCCGCCTTTACTTCGCACCACTTTATTTATAGAAAAAATTTCTTCAATACATAACTTCGATAAAATAAGAAAAAATTGCTTATAAAAAATAAGTGGAACGAATTAGAGGCGGGACTGAAATTACTCCGGAATAAATTAAAATATTGGCAGCTATGTATATATATATATATAGATAGATAGATAGATCTATCATCCCCATGTTATCGTGCAAAGATTTTTGATGCCGAAAAAAAAAAAGCTTTGGAATCAGCCATTAAGTGGTATTGAAAAAAAAAAAGAAAGAAAAAAAGAAAAAAGAATTTGAAACTATATCTGAAGTTTTTCATTCACCTTTAGTAAATAAATTATTCATAAATTTTGTTTTCTAAAATATTCGTGCTGTACCCACCAGGAAGCAACCCCCCAGAAAAGCAAGCTGTGTATCGAGGACGACGTACACAGCTTGAGGGGAAGTGTGTAAAGAAAACAAAAAAAAAAAAAAAAAAAAAAAAAAAACTGATAAAACAAACTTATACTTTTCTTCTATAACACTGACTATTAAAATAAACGTTTTTAAAGCTCTGAGTATTGCGTAATATTCTTTGTAAATTCCCCCCTTCCCATCAAACGATGTCACGTAACTTACTCAAAGAAAAAAAGAACAATGATTAACTTTTGTTTTCAGTTAGTATTGTAGGTGTTGCGTTGTGCAAAGATGTAGCAGTGGCTCTCTAGCCGATTGACCGAAAATGTTGTAATTAATCCGTATCATTTCTTTTGTAAATATTTTACTTCTTTTGTGTGTTGTGTTTCATCTATTCATCATATGTGTCCGTCTTAAAATTAAAATTGTGTTTTATCTGTAATGACGAGTCAAGTCATTTTTATATATTTTGGAACATTTTACATTCTTTGTCGAAAATAGTAGCAGTAAAAGATATTCATTTTGGTAAAATGCAAGCAAAGCATATTTTTATGCAATTATCTTTTGCCTTTGTCCTTGTATTTTTTTTACGCATTGTATACATTTCTACATTATTCATGTTATGATCAGACTTGCCATTCCGGAGGTCTTCTATGGGAGAAAATGTCCGCCTTTGAAAGTGTATTACTCACTAGAAGGCGCTTAGAGTGTGGGATGGAATTTCTTAAATGCCCATTGGATAACATGGTAGTGTAGACAAAATTGTGAGAGCAGTTTTTTAAATACTACATAAGTATTGCGTAAAAAAAAAGTTTACCTACCACAATAATTAACTAATCTTTCGAAATTATAGAAAAAATGAAAGATTTAAACATAAAATAAAATATAAATTGCGTTTAAAAAGAGACTCACAAATCCCTACAGTGTTGTCAACTATAAGAATTTGTCCCTAGACATAGGGACTTTTAGCAATATTTTCAGGATGTAGCAACGGGTTTTAACTTCCTAGGGACTTCTGTGTGGTTGTTTTGTAAGAAATTTCATGTGATTATGCATGAATTAGGTTAATTTTTCCACTTTTTTCTCAATTTTCCCTAAAGTAGGGATATTCATCGTCAGTATAGGGATATTGTGTAAACAATATCCCTAAAAGACCTGGCTGGTAGCGCCATCTACAACAATTCTTCGCGGACAAGGGAAAATCAGGGAATGGGTAGCCTGTATTAGAAGCCTTGGTTATGCCCAGTATCTATAATAATAAAAAAAAAATGTACTTTAAAATAGAGAAAAAATAAGCACATGCGTATTCTCCTTTTTCATTAAAGGAAAAGTTTCACAAAAATTTCGAAAGTGGGTTAATTTTTAACGTGATCTGTTAACTTCTGCTAGTATCTCAAAAGGCCTAATTAGTATACCAAATTAATTTCAAAAGTCTAATTAGCATGCAAAATAAAATTTTCATTTCTGAAGCAAAATACGACAATTAGAAAATACTTATTATAGAATGTGTGTTTATTTATAATATTTGAAAAAGATAATGTTGTAAAATTTATAGTTTATAGTAATGCCTTTTTCCCTTTCTTAATTTGGGGCTCTTTAAAAGTCATTTTCTGTACTTTTTAATTAAATTTTGTTTCTGAAAATGTACAGTACTTTGAATGAGCATAATTTAAGTGCTTATTATAATTAAATGATTTTTTATATTTATTGCAGATATTTTGTTTACGAAAATTTTAAATGTTTTCAGCGTGATCTAAGAGAGGTTTTTTTTTTTTTTCTTTTTTTTTTTCTTTTTTTTTGACAAAAAAACTCTCTATGGATTTTTTTACTTTTAATCTAATTTATCAAAATTTTCGAGAATATACATGGTGACCACTAATGTTCTGCCGGCATACCTTAACTTGAGAATAAGCACAGCTATTGCCTTAAACTGGTGTCCAGGCATTGTAAAGTGGCTATGGGTGGGCTGCAAGTTAAGATTCTTTGCGACGCCATCTGGTGGCAAACAACGGAATTAATGTTCTTAAATTGGAAATGACACATATATACCTTGCACTCAAATATGAAAGTCAATGCACTCAATATATACAGTGCAATTGAGTACCTTGCACTCAATATGTATAGCGCAAGGTATATATTGACATTATATGCCTTGCACTCAATAATACAGAAGACAAAACGTGTAAAATGCGAGTTTCCTTTCTTTCTTATTCTTATTCTTATTATTAGTTTGTCGTGATTTCTCTAATCCCCTCACGTTAAAAAATACCTACAAAAAGAGAAAAAATAAAAGGTATTAGAACCACAGTTTTTTCGAGCGTGAATCATGCGCCTTATCATAGAATTGCAACGCCAGCTCATTATTGTGTATAAGATTTCTTTTTGTAATAAATTAAAAAAGCTCAACTTTGTATTTGACATTTTTTCCATACCTCTTACCATTTCCGCTTTAACAACCTCAATATTTTTGTTTGCCGTCAATTGTAAGATATCGATTTTTTTTGTTCAAAGCAATAGGCTGAACTTCAGTGGACACCCTGCATGTTGATAAGATATTTAATGCATATGAAATTCCTATGTAAAGTTAAATTCGGGGAACTAAATTTTTTTCCATTTGGAATTTTGAACCTTATTAATTTAGTGATTCTGAAGTTAATAAGACTTTTGTAAAAACTGAATTGATGAAATTTTTAGTTTGTTTTAATTTCAAAAATCCGATTTACAAATTTTGCCAACACATCTGAAAATGCCTTAATTTCGCAAAGCAGTTAAAGATATTTTCTATCAGGTTTCAGCTGAAACTAATTTGAATATGGAAATTCCATGAAAGATTTTAAAAGAATGGGTTGATTACGCATTTTCGTCGTTTTTAATTATGTGAAGAAAACGAAGAGCAAATTATGTGGGAAATTTATATGTATTCCTAATTAAAATTCATTCTTAAAAAATACTGCATATCCATTAGTGGGTCCTCTTTCGAAACTAAACAACATTAATACTGAACAAATATGCTCTAAGAAATATATTATTCTTTTTCAGGAAAAATATCAAAATATTTTCCTATTTTATATTGTAAATGCTTCAATGCAGAACAAAATGTGTATATAAGAGACAGAGCGTTATATTAAGTCCTATGCATTCTTAGTTTAGTTTAGTTTTTTTTTTTTTTTTTTTTTTTTTTTTTTTTTAATGCTGTAAGACACAAAAGACAAAAATAATAAAAATGTCTGTCAGTAACAATACAACACTATAGTAAACATCAATAGTTGACTACGGCCAGGGATAAAAACATTTTCCATCTTTTATGCAACTACTATTTTCGTACAGAGATCTTTATCGTATTTTCATAGTAATGTGTCTTGATTTAATAGGATAGATATTAGTGTATAAAAATAGGGGTAGCAAAAAAGGTGAAAATTTCTCATCCCTGACAATGACGGAAAATATAATACATTGAATATAAATCTTATTTTTTAAAATTATTTATAACAATTTTGTAACTTTCACATCGATTCCCATCTTTCTTTTTTGTTTCATACTTGATGAGTTATTTTCGTTAATGACGTAAACAAACATTTTATCTATTTGCCTTGTGGCGCCATTTGGCGAAAATCTAAAAAATTCAAACTAAATAGTTTAATTTTAAATTTCCTTTCAAAATATTAACAATAATATTTCTTATTATTTAATGCCAAAGTTTTATGTTCTGTTTATTCGTAAATGTTTATTCACAAACTTTGCATAACAAAAACTTTCTTGTAGATAGAAATCAAGTCAGACAGATATTTTGACAACGTCTTACTCACTCTAAAACAGTATTCCATTAGAGAACAAATGAAATTAAGAACACTCGTTGACCGGACACAGTAAGTTATTTTATGTACTACAAGTAGTTTTATGCAATACATTATTGTATTAATGTCATGACTGCCAACTTATTAATAAATATTCCGGAAAACTGTCAGTACCCGCTTATTTTTTGTTTTTTACACGATAATCGTTTTTTAGAATATTCTTCTTTTTATTTAATCATAACTACATTTGAAGAAAGTTTCTCTGAAAATAAAGTGGTGTTAAAAAAAAAAAAAAAAAAAAAAAAAAAAATGTCGGGTTCTAATAATCTTCCGAAATATTAATTAGTAAGTTGGCAGGTATGTAATGTTACCATTTAAACATTTCAATTTATTATTGCAAAAGTTTATACATGTTTTACTTTTCATCGTTGTAGTTATGAAATATTTCAATGCATTGTTGTAAATGTATTAATCTGTATGAACTTTTTGTGATGTATGGCAGTCAGAAGTTATTAGAAAAATGCACTTAAAAAATTAATTTCTCCTAAAAAAGCTTACATTGTTAAAAAATAAATAAATAAATAAATAAAGATTGAAACTAAAAATTTGATATAGCATAACTACCTCAAACTTTTCTAATGATGTTATACAAGTATGGTGTATACAACTTTTGGTGTAATGCAGGGTGGCAGTAGGCCAAATATTTTCCCTGATTCTTCCACCAGTATTTTTCTTTCGAAATTTTTACTAGTAAGTTAGCAAGATTAATTAAGTAAAAATTTACTGTATACATATAGGGGAGAGTGGGGTTCAATGGGACGCAGGATGAATGGGACAATAGCAAAATTTTTATGTTTTGCAAGCACCGGAAACTTGACAATTTTTCTGATATATGGCAGCACTGAGGTCATTCATCAAGTGTAGTTTCAGAATTGTACAGTCGGGGGAAAAAAAACGCAACACTCAACGTAACTTCGTTGCTAATCGATGTAGAAAAATGTAATGGGTATCATTCGACGGGGAATTGTAAATAGTTTCAGAAAATGAATTGAAATTTTGAATTGGGGGTCGTCTACACATTAAAACGCGCACCAACTTTGATTTTTTCAATGGTAATGCCCCATTTTTATTTTATATTTGAATTCCTGGGATTGCGACAACGCGAAAAAGTATATTGGTTGTATATTTTACTTATTTTTTCACAGAGTTATGAGCGTTCAAAGTTTGAAGGTGCTAATGTTAAATTCATATTTCAAACTTTTATTAATATCTTCACAAAAAATAACTTGATCGGTATAATTTTTTTTTTTTTTTTTTTTTTTTTTTTTTTTTACGAGATACAGTGAAGAAACCCAAACATAATCCATCATTACTTTTGATTCTGAAACATATTTTTAATTATGAAAAATATTAATAAATTCATATTCATAAAAATTATGAATTATGACCTATATAAATTTTTACATAAAATGAATCCTAATGCTGAAAAATATGGGTGTGCAAATTTGCAGCTCATTCCAGTTATTAGTTTTCGAGATATAAATAAATCTTTCTTTTGGAGGGGTTTAGGGGGTCGTCTCTTATAAAGTTTTGCATGAGATAACGAATCAAATCTTAAAAAATAGCAAAGAAAATTAAACAAAATATTTTTATTTTTTATTTACGGGTCAAATTGTATACCAACAACGTCAAACGCAAAGAAATGAAACAAAAATGATGATTTTTTGACATAGCATCAAGAATTCCTGTTTTCTAAAGAAGACAAGCCCCGCCTTCATCGTTCTTCAAAACAAAACAATATAGAAAAAAAAAATAAATGTGACATTGAGTAATCCTGTTAAACCCCTTATTTTATGCTGACAAAAATATGCACAAGTGGTATTTACTTCATCGATTAATTGGCGATAAATTTTGAACCTTTTAAACGAACATTAGAAGAAAACAAATTAACTAATTAGGCGGGGTTTACTGTTTTAAATAGAAAAATAGGTTTAATGTGAAATTGTCAAATATGAAAAACGAATGGAATTGGAATGCAAGATAGACTTGTAAAATCGTTTCTTAAATACCATCAAAGTTAAAAAAGGCTTAATCATTTGCTTCATATATTGCTTTATTTTATTTTATTTATTTACTTACTTATTTATCTTGTAGGGGGGAGGGTTATTATTTTAAGGACACTTTAGTCTTTAAAATTTTATTACTATATTTTAACTTTATACATTTTTAAAAACATATTTTAACTTTTATAAATATATTTTACAATTTTTGCGACCGCAGGATTTTGTCTTTTTGACAGTAAGACCCGCCTACGGGCGTTAAAATCTCAAAATAAAATATTTCAGAACAAATTTTCTGTATTCACAATTATATTACAAATGGATATACTTTATAATTACATTCTTTCTAATCAATATATTTCTATCCATAGTATATTTTATTGCAAAAATATGAACACTGGGTACACACTTAAAAAATATTTAACACACAAATTATGAAAGAAACGCCCACTCACACAGTTACAGATTTTCAAATGGCGTGAATCTACGTCAGCAGTCGCGAAACGGTTATTTAAGAAATTATATTTTCATAGAAATTATAAAACCAATCGTACAGTTCCAAAGAGTTTAACTGACCCAAAACTGGTAAGTGCGATTAAAATTGTTTCATATTTACTTCATGAACCCTTACAATAATTTATCCGAAAAGATTTAGTTTATGCGTTGTTGTATATATATCTATATTATTTACTTTCCTATATTATGTTACCTACCTACGAAAGAAAGTTTAAGCTTCAATGGTGATCAGTATAGCCATAATAGACACTTTTACTTGAAAAATATTGCGCTTTTTTCAAAGGGTGCTGTATGGACTAATCGCAAGTGTAATGCATTTAAATAGACCTAAAATTATCTAAAGAAGTTCTGAAGTATATACAAATCTAAAAATTGAATTCAAGTTAATTAAAAAACTGAAAAGGAGCAACATTTTATTAATTTTTATAATTATTTTTTTCCTGAAAGATTTCCGGTGTGAAACATTAAAATTTTTTTTATTTCTTATAGGATCTTAATTTTATTTTTCTACATTTACAGATAACCCCCTAACACATTTTTGTTTATAACTCTATAAATACTAAAGGTAAAGTATATAAACAGTATACTTTTCCGCACTGCCAGACTCTCAGAAATTAAAAAATGAAGTGAAAATTGGGTATTGCTATTGAAAAAAAATCAAAGTTGGCGCTCATTTCAATATGTAGATGACCCCTAATTCAAAATTTGACAACATATTCAGAAAGTGCTTTTAATTTCCTGTTGAATTATGTCTATTAGATGTTCCTGCGTCAATTAATAACGAAATTACAGCGGGTGTTGCGTTTTTTTTTTCTCCGACTGTACTATTCATAGAAGGGCAGAAAAAAATTATTATTATTATTATTATTTTTTTTTTTTTTTTTTAGCTACCAAAGTAAGTTTTTACTGATTCAGTTAGGTAGAAGTTAAGAAATTAACTATTTGCTTAAAATTAATATAGTAACACTTATATGGTGAAAAGGCATAATATTTTATTGTATTTATGATATTCAAGAAGAATATTGACAATTGTTCAGTAAAGCTATTCCCTGTTTTATATGATCATGTGATGGTTGGGATGAATGGGGCAGTTTAAATAGGGGTGAATGGGACATTCCCCACTATCTACTAATTTAAAATTTTACACAAGAATTATATTAAAACGTAAATTAGCCATATTGATTATCAGGATTCTTAATTTTGTGGACTTAGAAAAAAAAAAATTGAAATTAATTGTTCTGATTTTTGTTTATAATAATTATGATTAAAAAAATTATAAGTTAGAATATTCAATGCAAATTAAATCAATAAGTGAAATAAAATAAACTATAAATAATTTGATTAAAATCACAATTTCAATCAAGCTAATTAAATGAATTCTGGTAATTATTAATGTAATACAGAATAGAATGTTGATTTTCCCGATCAGTCGGAAACAAAAATTTATCTGGATAATTTGTACTCTATTATAATGATTTATCTCTTTCTAGTGTCTTATTTATTAATTAATTTTTGATTAGGTCTTATTAGATTAAATTACGAAAGCTTACAGCACTAGGAACTGCACGAACCAACGGACTTTTGTCTTTTGATGTTAATTTGAGTCAATACTTCAGTTCATGTTAATTTCAGTGAATTCATAGTGTGTAATAAAATAACATGAACCAATTTAAATTTATTTACTTTCCATTTTGTTTTCTTTTCTTTGTTAACTATAGTTCTGTCGCATTCATCCCCAATGTCCCATTTATCCTCACAGGTGGGGATGAATGGGATAAAACACATGCATGTAAAAAAAAAAAAAAAAATATATATATATATATATATATATATATATATATATTAATTAAAAATAATAACTTTGAATTAAAGTTAAGTTAGTATGTTTATATGTAACTGATTACTGAAGTGTACTTATGCGCAATGTTGCAAAAATCTGAATTATATATGGCCGACGTTAATAAAAACATGAAAAATATCCCATTCATCCCCACTCTCCCCTACTGGTGAAATAATGAGGGAAAAAAGGCGGTTTTTTAGCCACCCTGTAATGTCCCTCTTTTTTTAGTTGTTTTGTAACACGACACAAAAATGTTGCGTAATATTACCCTATATTTGTATATGTTACGCTAAACCTTTTGGTGTAACGTTACACCTTTTTATTATTATTAGAATGTACTACATGATAGTACTTAAAATATTTAAAAATCAAAAACCATTACGTCTCGTACAATTTTATTATATTTTAATTACATTAAAAATCGAGACAATATACATTTAAATATACAATTTAAAATATTAAAATACACATAACATAAATTTAAACGTTTCGAAGCTTATTCCAGGTTGTTCATCAGTAAAAAACATCAAAAGTAAACGCTGAGAAGAAAAACAGATTTCCTTTACGAAAGTACAGCGTATTCAGCAGGGACTGCACATTCCTCATTAAGTGATGAAATATGACATTAAAATAATTTCTCACCTACAAACAAATTAGACCTTTTCATGTTAAAAGACCCTATTCATATACGTAACTCGTAGAGTATTTACAGTATTCCTAGTCAACGTGGGCAATCATATGTTGACCAAACAAAACTTAAACTCAAGTTTCGTCTTAAAGAACACATGGGTTATATTCAGAAACAAGAAATAAATAAATCGGCCATTGTTAAGCATTGTTGGGAGAATAACCATGCCTATAACTTTAGTTTAGCTAAATTAATCTGTCGGCCTAAACACTTACATGAACAGGAATTCCTAGAATTTCAATATCTAAAAAAAAAAAAAAAAAAAAAAGTCATAAAAATGTCATTAATTGCGATTTTGCTGAACTCTCTCTCTGATTATTGGGAATATTGCTTAGAATCCACATATTCTTGATTTTCACCTCCATTTGGATAGCTTTCTGTATTCTAATTTCTTATTGGCCAGCACCTCCAGTTTCTTAAATTCCTGTTAGCTTGTATTCCGATTCTAAAATTCGCTTACCTTTATATGAATAACTCTGCACTATCTTTATACGAATGACCGGACACGTTCGATTTTAGATGTTTTGACAAATATCTCAAAAAAGTACTTAATGAAACATCTTGAAACTTCGAGAGAATAAAGAACATGTTATATCCAATATATTTCAATGAAAGTTTTACCTCGAGAGCAAAAAGAGGACCAATAAAAAATTAAATAAAAATGAAAATATTTGGGATCACCCTATAAAAAGTAATGTTAGAAATGTGATCATATGAGTACTAGGTTTCTTCTTATTATCTGCATGTAAATTTTTATCAGGCTACCACATATATTATAGGGATATAACGGTTTCTTTAAAAATTTGGCGGTTTTTTTTTTTTTTTTTTTTTTTGGTTACTATAACACGTAAGATATTAAACCCAGTGCAAAGCCATTTTCAAAAGACTATACATAAAAAATTACAGCATACTGCAATTAGAATGCGAAATGTTAAATATTTAAAAAAAAATATGAGCATTTTTACTAAATAATTTATAACTACGCATGCTCAGTTTTTGACGAAATTTTATTTTCAGAATATAATAGCCAATAGTATTGAGCTGCTTATATGAACCCCCCCCCCCCCCCCCCCACACACACACAAAAAAAAAGTGTATATTCAAAAAGTTTTACGCCAGAGAATGACCTGAATTTCAGTTCTCAAAAATGAGGAAAATGGTAAGGGAGTTTTATCAATATTTATTTACAACCAACGAACATTGTATTGCCATTTATTTACTCGAAATAACAATATGACTAAAACTTCTTACAATTTAGTTTTTTTTTTTTTTTTTTAGAGAGAGAGGAACTAAATAGCAGTTCATTCTAACTCGTACAACGTTCTTAATTTACACGATACTTGTTTGAGATTTTCATATAAGTAGCACAACACAATTGGCTATTAAATTATGCATCGCTAAAGCATGCGCATGCGCAGTAAAAAAATATTTTGTAGAAATGCTCGTATTTCAATAGATATTTAATATTTTTGCATCCTGATTGCAGTATGCTGCATTTAATTCTGTCTGTCAAGCTTTCTATAATGGCTTTAATACCTTCTGTGTTATAGTTTAAGAAGTGACATTTTTTTTTTCTAATTTTTTAAAGAAACCGTTTATCTCCATGAGTATATGTATTAGCCTCATAAAACTTTATACAGGTAATAAGAAGAAATCTCATAATCACATGCTACAGCCAGATCGCATTTCAAACAATACTTTTTACAGGGTAATCCCAAACATTTTCCTTTTATTTAATTTTTATCTGCCCTCATTACAGGTATAACATATTCTTCAAATTTCTTGAAGTTTCAAGATGTTTCGTTTAATACTTTTTGAGATATTTGAGAAAACGTGTTAAATCGAAAGTTTCCGGTCATTTATGGAAAGGTAGTGTATATGATCACTAATCCACCTTTATCCTTTTGCATCGAGGACGACACGCCTAACGCTACCAAAACAGCAATTTACCTTTAACATTTTTTAGATTGACGTTCCTAACGTTGTGTAAATCTAAATACTTATATTTCATTTTATCTTTATATGAATTTCCATGATAAAATATTTATAATCTTTCATAATGATCAGTATATCAATTAGTAAGGTACAATTATAAAAATGTACTAATAAATGGGCTAATTAAACTTATTGTTGTTTCTAAACAAGCTATAAATGATTGTGATATTTGACTTGGCAAATTCAGAACAACCTATCCCATTCCCCCTAATAAAAATTCTTAGCTATGTCCTGTTGTCAGTTACGCTTGTTATAATACCAAATTTGGTAAAAGACTATTGTTATATTATTATAAGGTGAGTATGAGTAAAACAGTTTGAGAGCAAGGAAAAAGCACAGGTTGAGGGACGGTCGAAATTGTAATGGTGATAAAATTTCATGAAACATTTGTATTTGTATCAAGTAAAACAAAATGAGCATGTCATGCCGGTGCTGTGCATTGCTACAATTTTTGTGTAATTATACTACAGAATAAGCTTTCTCTTATGGGGATGTCGCTATTCTACATAATAGCATCTCTGGTAACAACTTCATACCTAAAAGAATTTTCGCTGTGGCCAAATAAAATTTTCACTTTCACCTTATAGTTACATTTTCGAAAAAATAAAAATAAATAAATAATAACTGTATAAATAAGTTAATAAAATAAATAAGTTGAATATTAATTTGATATTATACTATTTATTGGGAAATCAAGTTTAGTAAAAAACTATTATTAGAAACAGGAATAAAGTTATTGCATCTAAACTCAATTCAAAATTTAGCTGTTGTATTTTAACATCTCAAATAACGCTTGAAATTTTTTTATATTATAGTATGTAATGTATTTTGTGGTGAAAAATATTTTATAGAAATTCTTTTTGTTATTTTGAAAAGAAAAAGAAATTAAATATTTTCATTGTTTTCAGATGGGTTTCATCTCCAGCAGTAGTAAATGCCTTTTACACAAGACCTAAAAATTTCATTAGTAAGAATCAAGTGTTTTATTTACCCTTTCATTTTTAAATAATGCGTATTTTTAATTAATTTATTTATCTATTTTTTAATTTAACACTCTCGTTTCTTTTCAATAGCCATTCCAGCTGGAATACTCCAACCACCATTATATCATCAAAATTACATAAGGTTAGAATTAACTGATTCTCATTTGTCAAATATTTATTCTAATTAAAAAAAAAAAAAAAAAAAAAAAAATATTTTTTAGTATTAGGTTTATCTATTTCATTCAAATGTAAAAAAAAATAACTTTTTGCTATCAAAATCGCCGAGGTGTTTAAATTAAATTAAAATTGTTCGAATTTCCTAAATGCATTATTATACGTACCTTCCAACATTCTAATTAATATTCCGTATTACTGTTAGTACCTTTTTTTTTTTTTTTTTTTCACACCAGTCTTTCACAGAGTCTTTTTATTTTTATTTAATCGAATTACATTTTAAGAAAATTACTCTAAAAATAAAATAGTATAAAAAATGGGCCAGTACTTACAGAGCTACGGAATATAAGAATGTTGGTAGGTATGATTATGTGTATAATTATTAATAGTTAATTTATATAATGCAAAGATAAAAATCATTTAAAGTGACTGTTCAGTTGTGTAAAAAGTATAAAACTTTGAATAAAACCATAAAATGCAAGAACTCGCAACAATTGTTTTGGGTAGAAAAAACAAGACCCTTCATCAGGCAAACAAAGTAGGCACGAGAGCTGCAATGCAAACATAGCGGCAACGCACAAAAACACGCAACGCGCAACACACTTTTGTTTTTGTGCCTATACTAGTTTTCAGAAAGTGTCTGCCAGTGTGTCAGCATGTGTGTGTATCACAGATTTTGTGGAAGCTGTATCTTACGAACAAATGAATGAAATTTAACTAAACTTGATATTTAGTAGGACCCTGACCTAAATTGGTGCTGATTAGTATTGGGGATGAATCGCTCAACAGGTAGCGCTATGATCCCATTTTTTTTTTTTTTTTTTTTTTTTCTAAATTTTTAACATTGCAGTATAGGACAAAATTTCGTAAAATGTACGTAGTAAGAGTTATTTTTAATGTGTGATTATAAATTTAACATGAATTATTGGTAATATTAATAGTAAACCAGGAAAAAATATTTGTGTGTATAAGAGCATCGCTTTACCCTTTGGGGAAATAGTACCCTCAGGGAAGTGTAAATTTTCACTCTGCGTATCTTTCGAAAGAACTCGTCAATACCCTTAAAACGAATGGTTGAACTATGGATCTGTGATGATTTAAAACAAACTTATCGATTCTTTTTTTTTTTTTTTTTTTTCATTTTTAACGAGGGGAAAAAAAAACTATTTTGATGTTGGCACAAAATTGACTTTTTTCGGCATTTAGTGCTAGAATTCTGTGAGATGAAAATCGTCTGCATTCATCATGGAAAATAATTGTAATAAATAATTTGTATTGCATAAATTTGTGTAAAATTATACAGAAGAAAGTCTTATTCTGAGCACAACATACTAGTTATATTATGTCTTTCATGAAAAATAATTAAAAAAAAAAAATCTGCATTTGTCTTTCTTTCTTACTTCCTTTTTTATTTTTATATTTTATTTTTATTTCTTCACTCTCTTCATTTTATATCTTACCACTATGTATTCTTTTAATCTTAATTTTAAAGATTGATAATACATTTATATATTATTCCGTGATTCTCTTATGTTTTATAAATTGAAATGAATTGAAATTAAAATTTTATCTTTAAGAGATAAGAAAAATTCAATGTGTACTTAAAGAAAACGCGAGGCATTGATTTACTCATGTAGCGTATGAAAAATTTACTAGATAAGTTCTTTTGATAGTTTTTAAATTTTCTTACACTGGAATATCGCCAGACTATAGAAATAAAAGATAAATTTCATTTCAATATACAGTTATCAACTTCCAATTTTCTTTTTTAATTTCTTTTTTATATGCTATTTTGAAATTATTTAAAATTATTCGCTTTAATTTTTTTATTTTCTTCATTTTCCTTTTTCATTTGCATAATTATTCTTTGTTTAAAAAAAAAAAAAAAAGCTAACTTTTGAAATAATTAATTTTTAAAAGTAGACCATAATTTTAATTTTCCTTTGTTACGTCTGCTCTGTTATAAAATAGAGAAAAAAAATCTAGTACAAAATTAGATTTTAAAAAGTTTTTATTCACTTCTTGAAATGGAAAAAATATTTTTTGAAAGTTTTGAAATCATATTACCTTTATTTCAAATTATTCATTTATTTATGTAAAATGGATTTATAATTAAAAAGAAAAATATTAGAAAAGAATGTTTTCTAATCAATTTTGTGAATTGAATAAGGACATTTAAATTATTCACATGTGTTGAAGGTTCAATTTATGATTTACCTTTTTTTTTTTTTTTTTTTTTTTTTTATTAAAAAAAATAAATAAATAAATAAAATAACATAGGAATTTTAGTAAAAGTTTAAAACATATCATATAAATACTGCTTCACAAACAGTTTGATTATTACCTGAAAGCAATAACATCTTATTGCTAATAAATATAATTAAAAGAGAGTATTTTTCTATAATCAGAATATTCTCTAATTTTTGTTTAGAGTTTAAAGAATCCATTTTTTTTCCCTACCACTATTTCCACAGAGAAATTATTTATTTTTATTTACAAAAAATGTTTGAGATTGGATAAGATAGAAATATTGATTAAAAAAAAAAAAAAAAAAAAATACGGGTCTGTTAAAGGCGACTTTTTATTTTATTATTACATTCGTACCACTATTTCCGTAACATAAAATTTGTAATAAAATTATGGAGACAAAGTGCAGATTTATCTAAAAAAAATACATTATAAATTTTATTTTTTGGAAATAGTGGTAAGAAAAGAATCAAAAAAAAAAAAAAAAAAAAAGTCGCCTGTGGAAGTTCTGAAAATAGTGGTGAAAAAGTTTCATCTTGTGAAACCCTTTCCTACTTGTTTTAGTTGGTGGGACTGATTATAACTCTATAACAGAAAAAAAAAAAAAAAAAAAAAAAAAAAAAAAGACGCACCAAGAAAGAGTAATGCAAACTGGACACAAATTGACATACATACAGGTTTCGATGAAAAATCCAAAATTTAAAAGTTTGGCTGCCATCGAATGAGCATGCGACGCTGCAGCGAATCTTAACTGCGCAATTGGCAGAATATTAAAAAGGAGAAATTTTGATTCCAGGTCATAAATTCTTCGAGAATTTTATTCCGTCTACTCAGAAAGACAGTAACTAAGCCTCGCATACAGGTGCGTAAACAACATGCGCAGATGTCAGCATTTCAGTGTGGTGTGTAGTTGGGCTCAAAGAAGCCGGTTGGTCTAATCTGCGAATTTTTTTATAAATGGGTAAAAGCGGTACCACTATTAGATGATATTGGCAGGAATGGGTGAACCATGGCCGAACACAGCGTCAGGGAGGAAACGGTCGGCTTATAGAAAGAACAGAAAGTGATAACCAGTCAATCGTCAAAGCGGTACTTAAAGCTCCAATTCATCATTATCGTCGATCCTACGTGCAACTGGTACTTCAGTGACTTCAATGACCCTTAATAGGCGGCTCAGTGAAATGGAGTTCAGCTCAGTCCCCGGATCTCTCTTCCACTGGGGACGTTTGGAGCATCATAAAAAGGGTCCTACAACTAGCTCGGTATTTCGCCAATCTAACGCACCAATTGGACAGGATTTGGCACGATACTTCACAGGAGCACATCTGCCAACTCTATCAATTAATACCAAGCAGAATAACTGCGTACATAAGAGTCAGAAGTGGACCGACGCGTTATTGACTTGTTAACTTTGTGAGGCCCTTTCTTTTGATTAAATCATTCAAATTTTCTGAAACTGTAATCAATTGTTTTTCTCCACATGTACACCACATCTACCAAGCACATCTTGGTGCGTCTTTTTATTTTATTTTATTTTATTTTATTTTATTTTTGTTATAGAGTGTAAAACTCTCTGCCTATCGACGCCGCTAGGAGAAGCCTATGTTATCCTATGGTAAATTTTATGTTCCGTTATTACTTAGTTTTATTTTGGAGCTAAAATATTGTTACAAAATTGTAAATAATTGTGTTTACTTTTGTATAAATTCTTTCAAAGAGGCTTAGTAAGTTGATAAAGTGCTAATTTTGTGCATTTCTAGTCGTTTTAGCGTTGAAATAGCCTTATTTTCCCTTAAAAACGCATTAAAAAGCCCCAATAAGGCAGGTAATGGATTTGGCGCCAAATTTGGCGAGTTTTTTCCACCTTGGCGATTTTTTTTTTTAGGCGACCTTGGCGAGAAAATCCTTATAAGGGATATACCAAATATGGAAGTTCTAATCTCATTGGCTGATGAGATACGGAGATTTCTGGAACCTTCCACACTTTTTTACAGGGGTATATAAGGACGTTTTCCCGCCAAGGCGAGTCAGTTCAGTTCAGATCTCAGCCAGCTTCGCTAATGCTTGTATTGTTTTGAGCCTCTTTGAAAGAGACTTGCTTTAAGTGTTATTGCTATACAGTTTGTACTGTGGATTTGCTATTGACAGCTGTTGTTTAAGCTGTGTTTACTGCTTGAATTGAAGCTGATACTTGGTTTATAGACCTGTATTTTTCTGGAACTTTCTGTGAATAAATACTGAATTTTTGTAAGTTTTGCCTTTCATTCTCGGACAACTCACGAACCCCCAAGTACGCAACATTTCTGGTGTCAGGAGTGGGGTTGTCTGTGAATGGTGATAACTAGAGCTATGGAGCAAGAGATGAAGAAACTTCTAGAAAGCTTAGCTACCCAGATGAATGAAATGAAAGAAGGACAGAGAGAGATGAAAGATAGCCTGAGTCAAGAGATGAATGAAATGAAAGCCGGACAGGAAAGATGAAACCGGATTGATAGAAAAAATAGAAACAGGACAAAGGGAAATGAAAGACAGTTTAGGTGAAGTTCAGGGAGAAATTAAGTCAATCCAAGAAAAAGTTGAATGCAATCAAGAGGAAATGAAGGGAGAACTTTCGGCAGTAAAGGAAGTGATTGAAAGTAAATTATCGAATATGGAAAGCAGAGTAGATGGAATAGAAGAGAAAGTTTTGAAAATAGAAGAGAATTTTGAAATGAAAGCTATGAAGATAGAAGAAAATGTTATGAAGGTTGAAGAGAGTGTTACGAGGATAGAACGGAGTTTCGAGGAGAAAGTTAAAGAAAATTTTGATCAGGAACTGAAAGGAAGGTTTTCAGAGATAGAAGGTAAATTGAAGAGAATAGAAGAAGATCTAGAGAGAAAAGTGGAAGAAAAGTTATAATCCATGCCCCAGGAAACTGAAAAGAAAGAGAGAAGAATCCAGAATCAGGAATTTATTAAGCTATCGACCTACGATGGAAGTTCCTCCTGGCATGTATATAAGACGCAGTTTTCCATCATGGCTGAAGCTAACGGCTGGGACTCTGTTGCAAAGACGGCTCATCTGGTAGGGTGGTTGCGGGGCGACGCCGCAGATATTCTGGAGACCCTTTCGAAGGAACAGCGATATGACTTCGAAGCTTTAACCAGAGCAATGGAGCTACGTTTTGGAGCGAAATGGTCCAAAGAATATAGTCGACTCCAGCTAAGGTCCCGTCGTCAGAGACCAGGGGAAAGTTTACAAGAACTGGCATCAAACATCCAGAGGCTTTCACATTTGGCTTTCTCAGGCTGTCATCCTGAAACACGCAATGATCTCGCCCTAGAATATTTCATTGATGCTGTCGGAGATCCAGATATTCAAAAGGCCCTCAGACTCTCCGGCGTGAAGGATGTGGAGTCAGCCTTGGTGTATGCCCTAAAGATCGAGGCAGCCCAACAAGCCTCCCATAAACATCGCCAGAACAGCACAGTATACAAAGTGAACGGCTCTCAAGATGATCTTAATGAGATTCAGAAAATGCTTGCAGAAATTAATAGAAGACTACGCATTATTGAGAGTAAAAAAGAAGGGAAGACTCCAACAACTAAATGCTGGGGCTGTGGAAAAGACGGGCATATCAAACAAAGCTGCCCAGTAAGAGCACCTAGTGAAGCAACCAAGAATGTCTCTGAAGTATGCCACACAGAAGGAGCTTTTCGGGAAAATCCAGATGCCTTCTTGCGGAAGCCTCCATCTGAAGATCATAAATACAGCTCTAAATCTGAGGATAAACACCAACGAATAAAGCCAGTTGCTTGCCAAGTTACTGTCGCAACACCATCAGAACAAGATCCCGATCCATGGAGTGACGAAGAACTTAGACAAGCCCAGTTGGAAGATCCTGACCTAAAGCCAATATTACAGCTGAAGGAGACGACCAGCTACAGACCTACCTGGCAGGACATTTCCAGGTTTAGTCCCATTACGAAAAGTTATTGGGCACTTTGGGACTCTCTTCATATCAGAAACGGCGTATTATACAGAAAGTGGGAATCTGATGATGGGAAAAGCTTCAGATGGCAGATTGTATTACCAAGATAAAAAATTCCAGCTGTTTTAGAACAACTGCATAGTAGCTCTACCGGAGGCCATTTCGGGGTAATGAAGACTCTGCAGAAAGTTCGGGAACGTTTCTACTGGTGCAAGGCAAGGGAGGATGTGGAGAAATGGTGTAAATCCTGTGATGCTTGTGCGGCACGTAAAGGCCAGCAGAAAGGAAGTCGGGGAAGACTGCAACGGTATAACGTGGGAGCACCATTTGAACAGATTGCACTCGACATCTTGGGTCCTTTGCCACGGACCTCCAGTGGAAATAAATACATCCTCGTCGTGATGGACTATTACACCAAGTGGCCTGAGGCATATCCCATTCCCAATCAAGAGGCATGCACAGTTGCAGAGGTCCTAGTGCAGCAATGGGTGTCAAGGTACGGCACGCCCCTACAACTTCATACCGACCAAGGTAGGAACTTTACCTCTGCTGTTTTCAAAGGACTGTGTCAACTACTAGGCATAGACAAAACCCAGACAACACCCTTACATCCCCAGTCGGACGGCATGGTCGAGAGATTCAACCGTACCATCCTGAATAATCTCTCTCTTCTAGTATCAAGGAACCAGCAAGATTGGGACTTGAAGTTGCCATTGTTCCTGCTGGCTTATCGAAGTGCTGTCCATGAAACCACCGGCTATACTCCAGCCCAGATGCTCTTTGGACGTGAACTTCGTCTGCCATGTGAACTCCTGTTTGGTTGTCCACCCGATGCGTCTTCATCGCCCGAGGAGTACATCCAAGATCTCCAGGCACGATTTGAGGACGTACACAACTTTGCTCGGGAGCGGATTCACATGGCAACGGAGAAAATGAAGACAAGGTACGATCTAAAGGCTACACAACATGAGTTCCAGGAAGGAGAAAAGGTCTGGTTGTGGAATCCTGTTCGACGCAAAGGACTCTCCCCCAAGTTACAGTGCAACTGGGACTGACCGTACACAGTCTTAAAAAGGCTGAATGATGTAGTGGTGCGGATCACTAAAACACCTTCATCAAAGCCGAAGGTGGTGCACTATAACAGGCTAGCCAAGTACCACAATTAACGGTAATATTAAAATTTAAAATGTAAACACTGATAAAATTTTCGCATGCGTAATGTAAATATTTGTATATAAATATTTGTACATATTTGTGAATTTTGTAAATATTTCTCACTTTATTTTTGTTTCTATTTTATCGTTATATGCAACTTAGTTTTTGTATTTTAGATTGTGTAAATTTGTTTAATTTCGCCTCTTGACCAAGGGTTGTACTGCCCGGGACGTGCAGTCCTTGGGAGGGGGGCAGTGTTACAAAATTGTAAATAATTGTGTTTGCTTTTGTATAAATTCTTTCAAAGAGGCTTAGTAAGTTGATAATGTGCTAATTTTGTGCATTTCTAGTCGTTTTAGCGTTGAAATAGCCTTATTTTCCCTTAAAAACGCATTAAAAAGCCCCAATAAGGCAGGTAATGGATTTGGCACCAAATTTGGCGACCTTGGCGAGAAAATCCTTATAAGGGATATACCAAATATGGAAGCTCTAATCTCAATGGCTGATGAGATACGGAGATTTCTGGAACCTTCCACAATTTTTTACAGGGGTATATAAGGCCGTTTTCCCGCCAAAGCGAGTCAGTTAAATTCAGATCTCAGCCAGCTTCGCTAATGCTTGTATTGTTTTGAGCCTCTTTGAAAGAGACTTGCTTTAAGTGTTATTGCTATACAGTTTGTACTGTGGATTTGCTATTGACAGCTGTTTTGTTTAATCTGTGTTTACTGCTTGAATTGAAGCTGATACTTGGTTTATAGACCTGTATTTTTCTGGAACTTTCTGTGAAGAAATATTGAATTTTTGTAAGTTTTGCCTTTCATTCTCGGACAACTCACGAACCCCCAAGTACGCAACAATATATATTTAAAAATAAATAAAATAAATAAAAATAAATGCATTTTTTAGCACTTTATGGCTTTAAAATGGAATACTGACAATTTAAAAAATCATTTTTTGGGGGGGCAATAGGAACAATCCGCGATTGTAATGAAATGCTCGCCCTCTTGTGGGCTAAGGTGAAATTATCACACCACTGCATATCATCATATTATGCAATCGATTTTCCATGATGTAATGGCGGAGAAAGAACAATAATGAATACACGTGGCTATTATATTTACTAACAACTGCAGTTCAGAGAGCGCCATCTATCGATCATTACAAACGCGGATAATAACAGTTGGGAATTTTTTGAATGTGAAATTAAAAAACTATGGAGTGAAACAACCACACGACTTCCATTACCCACTATTACACGTACAGTCGGTAACAAAAGTCTCCGAACACTAGCAAAAATTCCTATATAAAAAAAGTACGCTTAATACAGTTTTGTTAAATAAATCCTTGTCGAATCCTATTCTTAGTCAGTCTAAAAACAGGATTGAACAAAGATTTATTTAACAAAACTGTATTAAGAATACTTTTTTATATAGAATTTTTTGCTAGTGTTCGCAGACTTTTGATACCGACTGTATTATATGCATTTTTGAGAGATAATGTGATCAGAAAATATAACAGTTACCTAAAGAAGTAGAAACCTAAAATTTTTTCGGTAAGAGAAACTTACAAAAACGTATAAAACGACGCTTACATATAGCTAGGTAAAAAATAAGAGAAAAAAATGGTAGAGTTATTTTTTGAAACACAAATTTCCGAGATTTGAAGATCACCTACCTAAGCAGGAAAACTGTTAATTTTCCTCTAATAACCACGTAATACAAGAGAAAGAAATGGATTTATATAACAATTTAAAAAAAAAAAAAAATCGTTAGAGCCGTTTTTGAGATACCAACTTTTACAAAAAAAAATCAATTATTGACCGGAAAACAATAATTACATACAAAAAGATATTTAAAAGTGAGTTAATAGGGCGAATTTGAAAAAATCCGTACAGCCGTTTTTAAAGGAACGCGCTTGCGAGACCTGAAATTGAGCTATTTATACAGGACACCTATCTATTTTCCTGAATTAACCACCTTTATCATTCGAATGGACTTCTAATAGAGTGTTTATATAGCAAATTTGAAGAAAAGCATTAGAGCCGTTTTTGAGATACAGACTTATACTTCCGGTAGGAGATACAGGAGACACTTCCGGTCTCCGATGTCCCACTTCCGCTTTTTCAATTTTCACCAAAATTTGGAAAATTGATCTGTACACCAGACCTGTCTAAATTCCGAAGTTTTGTAGTTCTATCTTTATTAGTTTCGGAGATATGATAGCCAGAAGATTCCACACATACATACACACAGACCAATTGCCAAAAACCACTTTTTTGGACTCAATGAACCTTAAAACGTGTAAAATAGGTGAAATCTCGATATCGAATTTTTGGACCAAATACAATACTTCCATTACGTACGGTTGTAGGGTAATGGAAGTAAAAAATATATATCAGGCAATGAGTAATTCTTATATCCAGTTTTTGCATAGTAAAACATCGTCTTTGGTTGCCGGCGGCGACCAGTAAATTGTAAAAGATTGATAGCAATTACACTGTCGTTAAATGTCTCTTCTGACAACAATATAGAAAAAAGATCTTAAAACCGCATAAGTATGGAACTTAAAATCTCACAGTAAAATTTCGGGGATGAGGATGAAGGCGAGCAAAAAGATGTAGCAGAGCAAAAGAGATGACGGGAAATTCTGGTGAGTAATAAATCGTATTCACAAGAGTTAGGATTTCAATCAGTCGTGCCGAAGGAGACAGAGAATCATTTCCTTTGCTTTAATGTATTTCTTATAAATATGAATGATTTTAACGGTTAAAAATTCAAACCAAAACCTTAGGCCTGTGATTTAAAAAACGTGGTTATTTCGATTGATTATAAAAAGAATGAAATAAGGTGCGCATCTGAATTTTTACTTCCATGACCCTACTACCGTAGGTAATGGAAGTATTGTATTCGGTCCAAAAATTCGATATCGCGTTTTCCTCTGATATGTTTTAAGGTCCCCTGAGTCCAAAAAGGTGGTTTTCGGCAATTGGTCACGGTCAGTGTGTGTGTGTGTGTGTGTATGCGTGCAGAACCTTCTGACTAACATATCTCCGAAACTAATAAATATAGAACGGCGAAACTTCAGAATTGACACAGGTATGGTATACAGATGAATTTTCCAAATTTTGGTGAAAATTGGAATAACGGAAGTGGGGCATCCGAAACTGGACGTGGGACCGTAAGTCCGTATCTTAAAAACGGCTTTAACAATTTTCTTCAAAATTGCTATATTAACACTCTATTAGATGTCCTTTCGAATGATATATTTGGATAGTTCAGAAAAATTGATAGGTGTCCTGTATAAATAGCTCAATTTCAGGTTTCGCAAGTGCGTTCCATTAAAAGGGCAATACGGATTTTTATCAAACTCTGTAAAATAACTCTTTTTTAGATATCTTTTCATATTTAATTATCTCAAAAACGTCTCTAACGATTTTCTTGAAAATTGTTACATAAATCAATTTTAGATATCCTTTCTCATGTATTACGTGGTTATTATAGGAAAATTAACAGTCATCCTGCTTAGTTAATTAATTTTAGATCTCGAAATTTGATGTTTCAAAAGATAACTCAACCATTTTTTTCTGTTATTTTCTAACTTGCCATGTAAATTTTGTTTTACACGTCTTTACTCATGTATTAAGTTTCTCATGCTAAAAAATTTTAGGTTTCTACTTCGTTAGGTCAATTTTATGTTTTCTGATCATATTATCTCCAAAAAAAGAAAATGCATATAATACGCATAATAGTGCGTAATGGATGTCGTGTGGTTGTTTCATACCAGATTTTTTCCCCCTTGTTTTTTAATTCGCTATGTAAACTCTAATTTACATGTCTTTATATATATATATATATATATATATACAGTGGTGGACATAATTATAAGACACCTATCTAATTTGACAAATAGTGAAAGAAAAGATTCAGAGCTTAAAAATGTTTTATCAAATACGTCAAAAACATAAATTTATTCTGTTATCACACATAATTGTTTTACAGAAATGATATTTTTATAGAGTTTAATAAAAGAAAATTAAAAATACCATGGACAAAATTATAAGACACCCTAACATTTTAATTAAAACACCTGCTTTTTTTTTGAAAATGATGTGCAATATGCAAATTTTCTGCACGCTGTTATGACGTCAGCAGTTAACTAAAGCAGACGATAACCGACTTCACGCATTTACAAACGCCACGAGGTACAGAATTAAAAGAAAGTGAAATTCGTGAAATTTGGAGATTAAATGGTACTGGTGCTTCAATTAATAATATTTCAAAAGTTTTTAAACGCTCTAAATGTGCAATTAGAAATGTTTTGAAAAGAGGAATTAATGGATCGGTGATTAAAAGATCTGGACGTACTCCTTGCTTGTCCTCGGGAGACAGACGCCACGTGCTTTCGCTCGCTACACAGAATAAGATGACCACTACAGGCATTAAAAATGCTTTGAAACTGAATTGTTCAAGGAGAACCATTCGCAGGGTGTTGCATAATGCTTCCTATGTGAAATATAAGAAATTGAAGAAAAAAAACACCGCTTCTATAAGCCGGCACAAAATGGAGCGTCTAAACTTTGCTAAACAAACTATGGCCTGGACCTCCAAATGGTACTCAGTGTTATTTTCTGATGAAAAAAAGTTTAAGCTGGATGGTCCTGACGGGTTTCAATATTGTTGGCATGATTAACGGAAGTCTCCTTATGTACTAATGAGCCGCCAAGTGGGGGAGGCTTAGTAATGGTTTGGGCTCGGCTCAAGGAAAAACGGATATTGTTTTTGTGCATTCAAGAATGAATTCCGAAAGTATAAGAATCTTCTTAATGATCAACTAGCCATATGAGGTGAACTTCTTTGTGGCGAAAACTACACTTTCCAGCACGATAACGCGCCGATTCATGCATCACACGAAACAAAAAAAGTGGCTTTCAGAGCAAAGTATCAATGTTCTCCCGTGGCCTTCTTGCTCCACAGACTTAAATCCCATCGAAATCTTTGTGGGAGATCTTACCTCGTGCGGTTTATCGAAATGGGAGGCAGTTTATATGTGTCGAAGACCTAAAGAATGCTATAAAATGTGCTTGGGAAGAACTGTGTTCGATATTTTGTTAGAATTGATAGATTCGATGCCGAATCGCATTTTTCATGTTATAAAAAACAATGGCGGCTCCACCAAATATTGAATAACCATGTTAGAGGATTTTCTTTTAGACCATTAGTGTCTGCTAATTATGTTGACCACTGTATTTGGAAAAAACGGTTGGTGTCTTATAATTTTGTCCATTGTGTTTTTAAGATTTTTCATTAAATTGTATGAAAATATCATTATTATAAAATAATTATATACGATAACAGAATAAATTTATGTTTTTGACGTACTTGATAAAACATTTTTAAGCTCTGAATCTTTTCTTTCATTGTCTGTCAAATTAGATAGGTGTCTTATAATTATGTCCACCACTGTGTGTATATATATATATATATATATATATCAGCTTTCTCTTATAAGGAAATTTGTTAGGTGTCTACTTCGTTAGGTCAATTTTATGTCTTCTGATCACATTATTTCTAAAAAATGCATATAATGCGTGTAATAGTGGGTAATGGAAGTCGTGTGGTTGTTTCACACCAGAGTTTTTTTTAACAGGGACGAGCTACAAATTGAAAAATGCTTACGATCTCGTTACATAAGTTATGATAAAATTAAGACGATTTTTATTTTTATTTTTATTTTTAATTATTATTTTTATTTTATTTTTATTTCTTACTTTTTATGTGTAAGTAAATATTGTATAACAAAAGTATTTTAATCTGTTAAATTGGTTCCAATAAATATATTTCATTAAAAGAATTTTTTTTTTTTTTAAACTTCGTATTAAATTAATCGAGCAAATTAATAGTGTTAAAATTAAGATCTGCATTTTACCGTGATTAAATTACAAATTCTATTTAATTAAATAATTGTATGATTTAAGTTAATTTTTTTTAATAGATTATTTCTCTTATTCAAAAATAAAACATTTAATTATAACTTAGAAAGAATATGTGTGATAACTTGTTCACGATAGCACAATCGTTGTTTCCTTAAAAACACTATTATTCATTAAAATTTCAACTTTTCGTTCATTAAATCTTAAACTTCACTTTCCATTTCGTTTAATTTTAATAGAAATAAAATTTAAACTTCAATATAATCTTATTCAGTAGTCATTATAATTTGACGCAGTGGTTTTGATATTTTTAAACATGCAAATGAATGAATATATAAATCCTCCATTGAATTATTTTGTGATTTTATTTTATATAGGTCATTAAGCTACGGCGGAATAGGAGTTGTAATTGGACATGAAATTACTCATGGATTTGATGATAAAGGTAAAGTGATGATTACTGTTGTGATTACATTTTAATTGTATATAATTACGCACACTCACAATAGTGAATATTGTGTTTTGTTATTATTCAAAAAAAAAAAAAAAAAAAGAGGTTTACTTTATCAACATTGGATATTTTTTAGAAATTTAAGTTAAATAGTTTATTTTTATCTATATTTTTATCTGTGTTAATTACTTATTTGTCTTCTTTTTCGCTATATGTTACAAATATACAAAATTAAAAAAAAAAAATCAGTGTAATGCTTTATTAAAATGATGCACATTGTAATAACATACCTGCCAACATTCTAATTAAAATTGTATAAAATTGTTAGTATCTGCCTCTTTTACCACACCACTTTATTTTCATAGTAATTTTCTCTAAATATAATTACGATTAAATGAAAAAGAAAAAATACTCTAAAAAAAAAAAAAAAAAATGTGAAAGAGAAAAAAAAAAAGTGTGTACTAACAATTTTACAGAATACTAATTAAAATGTTGGCAAGTACATAGCTGCCAACTTGTACGTTTTTTTTTTTTTTTTTTTTTTTGGCCACCGGAAATGTTTAATAATCTTTTAAACAGTTTTCTTTATTAAACATGATGAATTTTTTTACAAAGAATTAGTGTTGTTAAAAACGTACACTTTGGCACGTATGCAGGTATGTAATCACATTTTACGATTTACTTAAAATAATTACAATAAAACAAGTATTTCGTTAAAAATTAGTTAAAGTAAGATCTAAATGCAGAAAAAACCTAATGCCTTAAATATTATTTCTCATGAATCAATTTTTATAGGGAACATATTTTACTATCTTCAAAACAAATATGTAAATTTTAAATATTATTTAAATATTAATAATATTATTTAACAAATATGTAAATTTTAAATATTATTTATATATATATATATATATATATATATATATATATTTCTTTTTATTATAGGTGTTTGATATTTTTACTATCATTTTAAATTTTTCCAACTGCAATACTTCCGAGTATTAAAATATTTAATAAATCATATCAGAATAAACTGGTATTAATTATCCAACAGAAGATAAAATTTTCAGAACCAGGGTAAATGAATCTTTACACGTTCAAATAATTTTACAAATACGTTTATGAACTTTTAAGTTCAAAAGTTTTTTTTAAAAATTTCCTCTTACTTTCCCTTTAAATTTTTCAGTCTTAAAACGCAAAATGCCAGCAACTTCCTTTTATCTAACTGCTCACCTCCTTTAACTTTCGTTAAAAATATTCAGATGAGCTAAAAATTTAAATATTTTATGGAAATGAATAAATCAAATTTTATAGCATATTTTTATTCTAAAATACCCACCTTAACTGTGATAACTCTTTACGGAAATGTATTAAAATTTATGAATATATTATCATGAATTTCTGCATTTGTCGATATTATGTAGTTTTAAATGGAATTCGATAGGCGTTTTATAAGTTTAGGTTCGTGGCCTCATATATATATATATATAGTAACTGTTGTTATTTTAATAATAACAGGATACTTGGCGTTGGAATATTAAAACCCGAATAAACTACTACGTCAGAAACGCCAAAGAAAAATATTGGAAATGCATACAGCGTACCGTCTTCAGTGCAAAAAGGATTCTGAATCAGGAGAAGTGCTCGTATATATAGGAGAGGGGCCGGATTTAGTTCAACCAATAGGATTACGGGAAAGGTGGGGCGAGTGGCCAATAGAAATTTAGGAAAGTTAGCTGTGTAAACAGTAGAAAAATTAAGAAAATGTGGACTGAATATAAAATTTCCAACAGTCAGACAAATAGGGAATAGCTAAATCACAATTTACAAGGTTTTTCAAATTTTTTAAATTTTTAGCCGTTTATTATTTATTATTTTAGCCTGTTATTTTAGCCGTTTTTGCTTTAAGCTGCATCAATATGGTAGCATATTATCACAAACAGGTGATTTTATAATTGCATAATTAACCAATTTACTCTTTAACTACATTTCTTGCGACCATGGAAGCCTCTGCGCAAGTGCGGATTCAACGAGTCCACTAGTAAAATAGGGGAGACAAGCTTTTCGTTGAGAGAAAATAAGCGATAAGGGAATACCGAATGACTGGATGTTTACTAAATTCAAACCTGTTGGTCAACTTGGAAACCTTCCAAGATTTTCGACTCGTCCTCATTGCTAGGCGTAGGAAACGTGGTTACACTATATTTGGAAATTTGTATAAATGTTCATTAATTACACAGAACTATCTGTATATTTTTTGGTAAAGAGCTTATGTCGCGTGTAGTGAGTCACACAAAAGAATTTTAATTTATTGTAGTCTATAGCCGACCTATCTCTCTAAGTTATTTAGCATGGCTGTACTGTATACAACATTATAAAATTAAAATTAAAGCTTGATATATGTAGAAAAGTGAAAATAAAATTAATAAATAGTTTACAGACATTCAAATATAAATAAATAAATAAAATAAAATAAAATACTTTACAAGTGGTAATTACTGAATGTACATATTTCATTGTACTGTATGCATATTTTATAAATAAAGCAAATTTTCAACAATGGATTGAAAACACACATATGTTATCTCATTATTGAACAAGATAATGTATGTGTGTGCAGTAGTATTACTAACTTTTTGGCTAACTGATCATGGCTTTGCGATTTATGCTAAACTTTCATTTCAGTTTTTCATGAATGTAAGTTTTTTATCCTTTAAGTTTTATTTCAACTTCATATGAATTTTCCTCTTTTACGTTTTATTTCACCCTTCCATGAATTTTATGTTTTTTCTGGTTTTTATTTGTAACGTCCTTATAAGTGTTTATCGTGCTTTGGACTCAGTAAATTTTTGTCAATATGCTTACAGAGTAACAGAAATACATCTGTTTTGCATAATCAAAGCCCCTGATGAAGTAGTGATATTGTATCCGCTCATCATTTGAATCCTCATATTTTATTCATTTTTCCCACTTCTTTATGTGAAAGTTTTCCTTTCATCCTATGCAGTGTTTGAAAAGATTTTCATATATTTCTACCGCAGTGGCAAAGAAAACCATGTCACGAAATTGTAATTTTTCAAGACACCAACTTTTTTTTTTTTTTTTTAAACTTTAAACGCACTTCTTTGAACTACCATTAATCGCTTAATGGTACTTTAACACATTATTTTTAAACCTAACGTACTATTGTAATAAAGCAAAAAATGCACCTCAAGGACATGGTGCTCTAGGACTCTTTTCACAAAAAAAAAAAAAAAAAAAAAAAAATGAACCTTGTGTCCTTTACCTCCGGGGTTCACATACATATGAAAACCTTTTTAAACACATCCCAGAAAGTAATAATAATAAAAAAAAATAATATACAATGAAAAGTTTTGTATCAACAACACATTTTACTTAGTACTCAATGTAGTACAATAAAACATTCAATGTTTTAACCTCTTTCGTTTTCACATGAAGAATGGAGTTGAACTCTCGGCGAAATTAATTTCAATTGAGTGATAAATATTTGTAATTGATAAAATTTTTAATGCAATTATTTAATATTTTGTCACTGATATGTTTGACATTTTTCTATAATATGTCGCAGGTAGACAGTTTGATCATCGAGGTAATCTGAAACAGTGGTGGGATTCCGAAGCCTTAATTAAATTCCAGTCAAAAGCCGACTGTATGATTCAACAATACGGTCAATACATGATGTCTGATATTGATATGAAAGTAAGAAAACAATTTTTCTATGCATAAATGTGAAAGTTTGTTTGCTTAACTGATATACAAATTCCTACTCCTTGATGAATTCGGGAGAAAACTAGCATATGTCTCTCTTAGCCTATGAAATTTATCACTACAGTATTAAAAACTTGCTCCCCATCTTTACATGAGGAGGAAGAGGGTGAAAGTTGTGCAGTTTGGAAAACACCTGATGTGGAACATTGATAGTTGGTACAAAAATCGCTTATTTACCACGTTATTAAAAAGTTATAGCCTCTGGTTAAGAGGGGTTGAAAGAGAAGGCTTACTGTAATTTTAAACCGCTTGAATTAGAAACTTAATATTCTGTATGAAAATTTATTTTTGACAAGAGTATTCTTCATTTAAATCTATATTCACCATGGAATTAAAAATTTGCTATATTACCTTAAAAGGGGATAAATAAATCAGGTAAAAAAGAGGGGTTATGCTGTGAAATATGAAAATCACTTGATATAGAAATTTGATATTTCGTATGCAAATTCTTCATACAAGTTCATATTCACTGCACTAATTTAATTAAAATTTGCTCAACATCCTAAAAGAGAGTAAAGCAGGGTAAAAAGTTATATTATATAATTTGGAAAACTTTGAGCTAGAAACTTGATGTAAAATATCCGCTTTGCAAAATATTTGTTTTTCCAGAAAATCAATCTAATAGGGCATGCAGGAAACAGGAGCGCATTTGTTACTGCTGATTTTCACCCCCTGCCTACTTTCGCTTTACGTCGAAGAAAGAGTTCATTTCTAAAGTTTTGGAAAAATTTATTGCGATACATATATATATATATATGTGTGTGTGTGTGTGTGTGTGTATATAAATGTCAGGTATTAATTCGCTATACAAAGCTACACTTTTCAACCGATCGTTACGAAAACAGGTACACTTGTAATCAGCACAAAATCTAATTAGTGCCGTATTTTTTAGTTCAGTCGGATAATTGGTTCAACAGGTATTAAATAAATACCTCATTTTTCACTTCCAAATTATTAAAAAGAAAAAATAAGTTGATGGGAAAAAAAAAAAAAAAAAAAAAAAAAAAAAACTTTTTTTTTTTTTTTTTTTTTTTTTTTTTTTTTTGCCGACATTTTTATATGGGGAAAAAAGGAACCTGTAACAATAATCTTTTATTAAAATAAAGAACAAGATTATTATTATTATTATTATTATTGTATATTTAGATCAATTAAGAAACGTTTTCATTTTCCTCCTCTCGCATCAAGTTAAAAATTATTTAAAATAAATTTGAGAAAAATCGTCCTAAAAAGAAATGGAATAGAACAATGCTGTAGTATAGGACTCCTTGGCAAAATTTGAAATTTGGCACTGAAGGGGCTCGGATGTTTCTCGCCAAGATCTTTGCACACTCATTGCGATAGCCATTTTAATTTCTCTCCAAAATTACAGCAAAAATTTAAAAGCCACCAATGTGGTCCTACACTAAAGCTGTACCAAATAAATGTTTAAAAATGAATATAGTAATCGTCGCTAAGGAACAAAACACAGTTACCACATGCCTTCTTGTGGAAGAATATATTGAAAATAAAAACGTCGTGTCGTACTAAATTAAAACTTGTTTTGCACAAAATTTTATATCTATTTCTTAAAAAACAAAAATAGGCTTTGCGCTTTGTTTTATATTCTCCTGTCCTGTTTTTCAATTATAATGCTTTAAGATTTTTTTTATAGTTTAAGTGAAATAATGAAAATTCATTTATTTTTTATTACACTCAATACAAAGGATATTAATTAATGTTATGCAGAGAAATATATAATAAAATTTCCGTTTTATCAGAATAAAAAGTTAATAAAAGAAATTGTGTTATATTATATCGCATTTTAAACTTCCCAACACTACACATTATCAGTTATTAGAACAAGTTCTTAAAAGTTATATTTTGGAATTCGCGACATACGTTGAGATTTTCAACATAAAACTTTAGCATCGATTATTTTAGGAAACGATTTAAAGCTGATCAGTAGGTTTGACGTATTTTTCAAGCGTTGAATTTTTTCGATGTTTCGATGCCGAAAAATATTTTTTTAAGCTGAACATAAAATAAAAAAATTTCGTAGTAAAGCTAGAAAAAAGTTTTATTACACAATGATTGCATATTTAAATCTATTTTCTTTTTGTATTGCAGGTAAACGGGATAAACACGCAAGGAGAGAACATAGCAGATAATGGCGGAGTCAAACAGTCATTCAAAGTAACATTAATAATAATTTTTATATAAATCGTTATTTGGTTGACAATTATCAATAAAAATCTTTTTCTTAGTGTTTTCTTTGATTAATTTAATTTGCCTTTCAAGTAAAACATTTAGAGCGATATAAAATTTTAAACAATTCCTTTAGTGAAATATGATATTATTATTAACTGATATTGTTAGCATAAACGACAAAAGAAATTTGGTAGTTTCCTTTTATAGCAGCTCCATCTATAGTTCTTTTCTTTTTATAGTACTCCTTACAGTTTTTTACTTGCACTTTTTATAGTACATTATTGTACTTACAGTACTTTTCTTATAAAGTGGCCCCATACATTGTTCTTTCTTTTTTGTAATACATTTTTAGTACTTTTATAGTTCTTTTATTAGTATGTACTTTTCTATAGTACCTTTATAATACTTATAGTACATTTCTGTTATACCGCTTCCATATGGGGTTGCTGTAAAAGAAAAGTACTGGAAATTTTGCTAAACCACATTAGACAAGTAAACATTTTATTGTTTAAGTAAAATTTGTATTCATATAACACATTATTAATTATATTGTTTATTTATTTGTTTATTTAATTATTTATTTATTGAAATTTTAAATATTCAATATCAAATTATACTGGAACTAAGGATATTATTAATTTTGTTTTCCTTTAATATATGTTTAATCATTTATTTCCCTTCTTTATACAGGAGGTGTGCAGAAAAATATTTCATCTCTTTATAAAACTTTCTACAACCTAACCTCTTTCTACACTAGCATAGATAAAAAGTTAGAAAATTTCGGGCAGCATCTTAATGAATAAATAAAAAATATATCTTATCCTAGAAAAAAAAAAAAAAAAAAATGGAAAACGTATAACTGTTTAATCGGTAAATTTAAAAATAAATCAATTAATATTAAAGAAGGTAAAGCATTTTAAAAGACAATGAACCTGTACCTCAAGGCTCATTTTAAAAGTCTCTTTGACTATAGTTAGACAAAGAAAGCCAATTTTATAATACTCTTTTCTGACGTTTACAAAGTGCCCAGTTTCGGCAGCCAAATCTTTCGTTATTCTATGGGAAAATTTGTACGAAAATTACTCATTATACCAATTATTTTTTATTTTTTATTGTTTCACATTTAGAGAATTCGGAAATGTTGAATTTGACCTTGTTTTCTAAAAATGGACTTTTTTTTTTTTTTTTTCTTTTTTGAAAGCTTGATTTTGAAGCTAAAAAATGAGAAAAATTAACTAAGGGCATTTTTTTGCACTTTATAGTGCATTTCAGTTTCGAATTAAAGTGTTTTTATTATTACTATATTATTATTATTTTAAACAATTTTTTGGAAAAAGAAGAACAGATTTAACGGCTGTGAATTTTCTGAAGTAAAAACGAATTTTAAAAAACAGTTACATAATAAGTAATTTTTATAACATATTTCCCCATCAAATCATGGGCTTTATTTGCTTGCGACGATAGTTAAGAATTCCCCTTAACCGCTAACTGAATATTTGCGTTTCTATGAGAGTTCCTTTGTTAAATTTGAAATACTACACGATCAATCCTTTTATGACAATCAAACAGGGTTTATACTGCCATTAGTTTTTTTAGCATTTTGCTAAAAGGTATCATATTTTGCTAAAACAAGTCGGTCAGAATTTCGCTAAAAAGCTAAAACTGGATAATTGTATAAAATATCTCTTATATAATAATTCAGGTTTTTTTTTTTTTTTTTTTTTTTTTTTGTAATATTTGCAGCCAAAAACTACGAAAGGACTGAAATTTTTGGGAATCCTTAATTATATAGTAATTTGGATTTATTTTTAATTTTCAATGATTGAATTTAAATGCAAAACTATTTAAAAGTATGTTATAATTCAGAATTTGCTTCATAGAAGCATTTTTAGCACTAGTATTTCACGATTATATACCACTACACTTTACTTGATTTTTAAATTGCTTTTTCCTTTTACACATATGATATGAATACCTCTTTTTCTATTGATAAAATCAAAACATAGTTTCCCTGATTCATATTTTTAAAGTCACAAATATGGATGCTTGGTTAAAATCATCAATGAACAAAAGGAATAGAAAACAAAACTGAGGATAACAAAGCTAAGTAAAAGAAATCAATGGTATCCAAAGAATTAATTAACTTTTGAAAAAGCTAAAATAGTGCTTGCCTATTTTCGCTAAAATGCTAAAGTAATTTTTTTGCCAGGTTAAACCCTGCAATCAGAATACATACAATGTGATTAAGTAACAGTCCCCCCCCCCCTTCATAATTGGAAAAAAAAAATAACCTTGATATGTGAGAGAAACATCATGAAAAAATTTGTTGATTCAATTTGTTTGCATATATTACAACTGTCTCCGTGTATTGCAATTTTCCTCGTAGAATGATATGGAAGAAATTTTTCTGATAGCCACAGTATATTTGTGTTATTATATTTATGTTTGTATATTTGGTCAAAGGTATCTCAATTGCTGGAAAATCATTTGATTAAAAGTTAATGATATAATGACAATGATTCATAAGAAACTGCAAATTGTAAATAAATAAAATTAAAAAAAATAATTATAAGATAAAAAAAAAATTTATATACCATGTTTTTAAATAGCTTAAACTTCTCTTTAAAATGCATTAAAAAGCTCCAATAGGCAGGTAATGGATTTGGCGCCAAATTTGACAACTTTTTGCCCTTGGCGACTTTTTTGGCGACTTTTGGCGAGAAAATTCTTATCGATATTCCAAAGATGGACGTTCTAATGTGATTGGTTAAAGAGTTACCGGAAATTTGAATTTTTTTAAAAAAAGTTGGTTTTAAAAATAAAATATTAATCCTTTCCGAACAACATATATTTGCATCATGAACTACATTAGCACTTTATCATTGTGTAGAAAATCTTTAAAATGATAACGACGTCAATTTTTGCCAAATGCATAATTTAACTTTAAACAATTTTTTAACGTTCACGTTTAATTAAATGTACTTATTTTTAGGTCGAAAGAAAATGAACTCGTAATTCTTTTTTGACAACAATTAAATTATAGTTAATATTTTAATGGCTATTTTTATTGCTATTAGGAGCTTATCATTTTCACATTTTAATTAATTAAAAGAAAACTATTCGAAAATTCGAAAATCTGACTTCGAAGTATTGTGTTGTCACCGGGTTCTGAGCTACTGTGAAAGTTTCAAATGTCTAGCTAGTCGGGAAGTTAGTTAAAAATCGATTGCAAGATTTGTCCCTGACAAACACACAAGAATGTTAATACCATGTGATTGATTATGTGAATGTTAATACCATGTGACCATTGAATTTACCATGTTAATAAAAACATGGTAAAATTAGAGTCACTTCCCTTTGTAAATTTATCATTACAAATAAATAATGAAAAATTTTGCGAAGTAAAGTGATTTTGTACTGATAAGAAAAGTAATAACGAAAATATTTCTTAAAAAGTTGTGTAATTTTTTGCCATAATTTTGCATGTGCAAATTGCTAAATATAATCAAAGCAATTCATATATGCATGTGTAAAGAGTTAGCTTCCATAAAAGATATTGCGTTGTGATATCAATTGACTGCAATCTTTTTAAAAATGCCATAATAAATATTTATTCACATATATTTTAAAAGCAATTTATTATCTGTTTTAGTAAAATGGATAAATATTTTCGGAATACATTACATTATTTGCTTCTATGGTATTTTTAAGAAACTTTAAGCAATTTGTTTTTTCTAATTCACTCTCAGAAATTAGTAATACTCTGTCTTCGAAAAGAAACGAACATGCAAGCTCGAATGTCGCCAAAAGTAATTTCGATTTACTTTTTTCATTAAAATTTCTGTATTTTGTTTAAACTCAAAATTTTGCATTTTTCTCTTTAAGATAACTTTTTTAATCAATTTATGTAATATTTTTTTACAGGCCTACAAGAAGTGGGCATCTCATAATCCAGAAGAACCACTACTTCCTGGGCTAAACTTAACACATGATCAACTCTTTTTCCTGAATTATGCCCAAATATGGTGTGGTAGTATGAGGCCTGAAGCAGCTGTCAATATGATAAGAACGGGAGTTCATAGTCCCGGAAGATTTCGGTAGGAATTCAAACAACTCCATTTGTTTTGTACTATATGCAGGGCGCGAATTTTCCACTCGCCAGCTCGCCATTGGTGAGTGGAAATTTTGCTGTGACGAGTAAAATTTCGGTCCTAAAGTATATAGAATTCTTATAGTAAACGGTGCTACAAAAAAAAAAAAAAAAAAAAAAAAAAAAAAAAAATCAATTTAAAAACGTAAAATTATGCTAATCTTAGGTAAGGTGACCAGACATCCTCTTTAAGAGGACAGTCTTCTTTTTCAACGCTCTGCCCTCTTACACAAAAAAGACATTGAAGCTCTAAAAGTCCTCTTTTTTCTGTTTTTCTTCCTCTGTCCTCTTTTTCAAATTAAAAGGATTTAGCCCTTAATTTCAAAAATTTCGCAAAGCTGAGAAGCTAATTCGGCTGTTGGCTGTATCGAACGGTGAACACTAACTTTTTTTCTGCGTTACGTTCGCAAAAGAACAACTTTCTAATAAACTTGCTAAAGCATATAATGGTTTATGTCTATTTAGATTCTTCGAATCACAATGAAATAGGTGTAATCCCTATATTTGTACGGTTTTTTTATCCAGAACATGGAATCACTATTGAAATTGTCATGAAATCGTTAAGAAGGTGGTGCTCCGGGTGATACGCGGTGAGTTGACGTGTTTTCTCACTTCTGCATGAATAATATTCCTCATAAAAATAGGTCCACCAGTGACCGAGAGGTTCTGTCCTTGAAGCTGGTACACGTGAGGCGCTGGATTTGATACCTGGTAGCACTCGTTGGCTTAGCCGTTAGGATTTTTCCGTGGTTTTCTCCGAAACTAGCTTAAATTTGGGCTAGGACATCTTAGAAAGACCCTACGGAGGACACTCCTACTCAGTCCTAGAGCTCTAGTGCAGGCAATTGGCCTTAATGATAACACTACAACCACCACACAGAAATATGCAAAATTCAGTTGAATTCATTTTATGTCCTCCTGGCAAAAAGGCTCCCACAAAGCGACTGTTTTCTTCAATGAAGGAAATGTAGACGTGTGAAAAAAGTCCCCTTTATTTACCTACTTTAAAAACTTATTAACTATAAGACTAATTTAGGCTATAAGTGTGAGAATGTTTATAAAATGTTGATAAAGAATGACTGGTCATTAAAACAAATCGTTTCATCTGCCGATTGTTAATTTTATTTTTTCATTAGCCAATTTTATTTTTTCTTTTATGATTATGATTTTAATAAAAAATAATGTCTACCAACTTTTTTTATGTAACTGCATAAAAGAACCCCCCCCCCCCAAAAAAAAAAAAAAAAAAAAAAAAAAGTTTTTATCTATAGCAAAACTTAATAATAATAATAATAATAATAATAATAATAATAAATCCATAAATTTAATATTCCTACGGTGACACCTATAAAAATTAGGGATTTTACCTCTCGTATATCTATATTATTAATTTAAATTGAGGTGTATTGATCCAAATTCAGCATTTTAGATAAAAATGTGTCCACTACTTGTGTAAAGTAGCTTTTGAAACGGTTCTTATAATCATTTTCATTCAATTTTGTGTTCTTTAAAAGGACCTCTTTTTCAAAATTGAATGCCTTCTATTTTCTTATAAAATAAAAGACATTGCATAATTTTTCCTCTTTTTCCAACAAAAAATTCTGGCCACCTTATATCTAAAAAATAGAGTAAGTAAATCATATTTTGTAGCGAGTAACTTTTATTTTCAGCGAGTGTAATCTAAGTTGAAATTTCGGGCCTTGCTATATGTTAGGTATTAAATTTTTCATTATATTTATATGAAGATGGGCATATGACGCAGTTTACTGTCATAGGCCTATGTCCTATTGTATTCATTAACGGTGATTAGTGCACGTAAAGTCAGTCGAGGTTGCAATGTCCTCTATGTTCTCATCCCAAAGAATTTGTCTAGGGGATCAACGAAGTGAGAAAACCATTCTTTCCACAAGTGATAAAAATTGTGAGGGCATTTCTCCGAACCAGACTGTCGTCAGTTGCCCATAGCATAACACGCATAACTTCATCGAAAACCGAAAATCTAAAATTTTTCTGAATCTTATACTTTCTTCTTATATATGCAGAGGAAAGAATAATAAATCCACTTTTTAAAAAAATAAGTAGTCAATTTTACTTAATTGAAATGCAAGGAAATTTCAGAACATGCAAATTCATCAAAAACCGGAAATCAAAAGTTTTTCCATATCTTCTACTTGCTTCTTATGCATGCAGAAGCTAGCAATAAACCCACTTTTTAAAAAAATAAGTAGTCAATTGCAGTTAATTCAAACGTAAGGAAAGCTCAAAACATGTAAATTCAGCGAAAACCGGAAATCGAAATTTTTTCCGTATCTTCTACTTTCTTCTTATACATGCAGAAGCTAATAATAAATCCACTTTTTTAAAAAAATAGTAGCCGATTATTTAATTAAAATGCAGGGGAATCTCAAAATGTGTAAATTCATTGAAAACTGGAAATCAAAAGTTTTCCAAATCTTATACTTTCTTCTTATATATGCAAAAAAATATACACAAGCGAAGTGTCTGACCGTCGTCACTGACCGTTGTTGGGGCCAAGTAAAAGATTTCCTATGTTAATCGCATAGATATAGTAATAAGACATAGATTGATCAGCGATAGGGAAAAAGTGATACCTTTTTTTCGGGAAAAGTCACTCTAATTGCTGCCTTTTCCCGAGTAAATCCCACACAGGAATACACACGGATAATTTAGTAAATAAAATTTATGAATAATTTATTTACTAAAGGTGAATGAAAATCTCCAGGTACAGTTTCAAATTCATTTTTCTTTTTATTCTTTTTTTTTTCAATACTCTCTAACGGCCGATTTTAGAACTTTTTTCGGCATCAAAATTTTTTGCTCCATAACATGAGGTTGATAGATCTATATATATTACTATATCTATGGTTAATCGTCCATTGGATTTTTTGTAAAAAATTATTAAAAATTGAGGAAAAGTATTTCCCGATTTTAATCCCTATATTTGAGTATAATTACAAATTAGTTGTGCATATGGGCTAGATTAAGTCATTTTGCTGTCAAATTGACAAAATTTAAATTTAAATTTCAAAACTCTAGAAACATAAAATCTTTTTGTAAAAAAAATATAACCGACTCCAAAAAGGAACTACTATTCAAACAACTAAAAATGAAAGAAAATTGGCAGAAAATAGAACTGTAAATTGCGCCTAAAAGTATAAAATAATTTTCTTCGCTAAACAACCTATAACACTACAATTAATCATAACTTTTGAAGTCGGCGCAAAATTAAATAAAATGTAATTAGTTTTTAAAGGTTTGTCATTAGATCGGTAGCAACAAATGCTGTTGTCTCGAATGATCCATTTTCATGTTTCCTTTATTATTTTATCACTGTATACAGTTGGTCCATTAGTAGCATCTACATAGAACAGTGAACATTCTTCACAATGCTGTATTTATGTTTCTACGAAGTTAGAGTTTCCTTTGCAAATTTGGTATAACATTGATAACTATCATCCTTGATGGCTTTTGGATTTGGCGTTTAAAATGTAAGGCAAAAATATACACGCAAGATGTATATTTTCATAATATATATTGTACGATGTATTGTTTCATATTCTTGATTACTCTCTTAATATACCTTATCAAACTAATCATGATATCCTAGAGAAATTAAATATGTTTGACAGAAAATTTTGCGATTTTTCTTTCACCAAGGACGTCAGATACCAGCATCTTCGCCAACTTTTGCTGCTTACGAAATATTATTTGTTTTCTTGATTCAAAGTAGTTTTCAGCTGCGTTTTGCAGGTGACAATGTGAGATGTGTATTTGGAATTGGATTTGATTTTTGTATTGAATAAAGGTATCAATTTTTTTTATTTAATTTTGCGCCGACTTCAAAAGTTATGATTAATTGTAGTGTTATAGGTTGTTTGGCGAAGGAAATTATTTTATACTTTTAGGCGCAATTTACAGTTCCATTTTCTGCCAATTTTCTTTCATTTTTAGTTGTTTGAATAGTAGTTCCTTTTTGGAGTCGGTTCTATTTTTTTACAAAAAGATTTTATCTTTCTCTTTTCAGTGAAAACTTATTTATAGAGCAGAGCATCAGAAGACGTTCGACGTAAGTTTCCCAAATCACAACTTCCAAGAAAAGTGGCATACTCAAAAAATGGTTTATGTCACTGAAAAATACATGAAATGCACCCAATGTGAACAAAAAAGTTACATCTCCATCTAGGAAGTTATACACTCGAGAGACAGTTGTGCCAGTTTTATTCTAGTCAAGTTTTAAGTGAATTTTTCTCAAATGCTGCATTTTTAAGTTGTGTCCCTTTTCTTGCCTTTATCGGATATGAGCAAAAAACTATCTATTGAACGAACATACGTTAAATTAAAAAGTCTTTAGAAATATAAAGAACGGATACGCTGTATTCGTAACCGAAAATTCTGTTAGGCATATATATTGAACTTTACAGTGAATACGTGTCACCCGCTGCGCTGTAAATTGCGCAGCGTAAAGTTCAAACAAAGAGCAAAATATGCATTGCAGCTGACGAACAGAAGTTTCAACATCGATACTTGCATACTGCTTTTACCAGTGTAGCTGCATGCGTTCAGCAGTTAGAGTGAGAGCAGACTTTTGCGAGTATCCTGTAATTTGTTTATATCTTAATCAAATCATAATGAAACCTATTTCAGGCCAAGATCATTACGACAACAAAAAAAGTATTAAAATTAAATCATCTCTTACGAAGTTATAAGCTAACAAATTTCAGCAGCAACAACAACGAGAAACATGGTTTGTATTGAGAGCGTTCTATTAAGCGTTCTATTATATATTAAGCGTTCTCTTTTTAGCAATAATGTCTAAAAACTGTCTTTTCGTAGTAAATCAATGATGCCCTACAACTTCGTAATTAACTCTTCTCCCATCTTGAACCGTTTTTGAGATAGGAACGCTAATTCCGCTGTTTTCCACCAGATGGCGCTTTATTTTCTTTAGATTGTAAAGATATTACAATGGGACCTACTGCAAACCAAGATCTTTACAACAAAACAAAAAGTATCAAGTAACCGTATTTTGAACTATATAGCGTATGTCTCACCAGCTACGCTACAACGTGAGCAATGTACCTCAAGTGTGTATATAGTAAGAAATTGCGAACAAAAAAATGCACGTTTTCAGCCTTGTATTTTTAGCATCAATGTCAAAACTATATTTTCGTACTAAATCGATGATGCTCTGCAATTTATAATTCACTTTTTCCCCCTGTCTTAAACCGTTTCCGAGATAGGAACGTTAGCATGAATGTCTAAACTATCTTTTTGTACCAAATCGGTGATACTCTTGAGCTTTGTAATTCACTTTTTCTTTAGAACCGTTTTCGAGATAGGAACACTAACTCCGCTATTTTCCAACAGGTGGTACTGCAAGCGGTTTAATTTACATACCATTTTTATCACTATAGCTGCAGCCGTTTAGCAGTTAAAAGAGTTGGGACTGATTTTTTTTAGCACCCTGTATTTTCTTTAGATCGTAAAGATATTACAATGGGACCTATTTCAGACCAAGACCTTTTCAACAAAACAACAAGTATCAAAATCAGAGCTTCCGTTCAGAAGTTTTGAGCTAACAAACATAAAAAAAACATACGGTTTGAATTGAGAACCTACCTTCTTTTTTGAAGTCAGTTAAAAATGGGCATAGATTTGATATATGTTCATCCTTGGCGTTTTGGGTATTTGGCGATCAAAAACATAATACAAAATATACATGCCAGATGTTATTTTCGTAATACATATATATTGTACGAAATATTGTTTCATATTATTGATTGCTCTCTTAATATACATTACTAAAATAAATACGAATTTTGAAAGAAATTAAATATGTTCGCTCGATCTTTTATCATTTATTTATTTATTTTCCACCAAGGACGACAGATATCAAATCTGTTCCTTTGAAATGAAATGTTTATGTTTATATTTGAAAATGGAAGTATGCCATTTTATTTTTCTTGAGTTTTGAAATTTAAAATTAAAATTTTATAAATTTAACAGAAAAAAGTAACTCAATCTACGCAGAGTGTAACTTATATAACTATACCCAAATATGGGGATTAAAATCGGGAGATAATTTTCCTTGAGGTTAAAAAAAAAAAAAAAAAAAAAAAAAAATCCAGTGGACTATTAACATAGGAACTCTTTTGCTTGACCTCGTGGACGGCCAGTGACGTCATCATTTCACTTGCGTATACTGATAAACCATTATTATTATTATTATTATGTATATATGTATATATATATATATATATTTTAATAAGTAGTCTATTTCAGTTAATTGGAATGCATTATGATTTTGCTTAAAAATACGTCTTCAAATTAGAGCTGACGTAAATCAGAAAAAAAAGAAGAAGAAGAAGAAGAAAGAAAGAAAAGAAAAAAAAAATTAGATCTTTAAAAAATTAGAAAGATCTTTCATAAATCAAATCCTTTTTTAATTTGCGTATATTTTCAACAGTACGAACTTTCGATCTACCACTTATTCACTCAAATTTCTAACATCCTAATGGTTGTTTTCTCTGAGAATAAAATATATGTAGTCGAGAGTATAGTGATGCTACAGTATACAAATTACTGTGTCTATGATTTTATTTGAATTTTAAGAAACTGCCAGATTTAACAATTTTCTATTTTAGGTATTTTTTAATATAAAAGAATATGTGTATGAAATGGAAAAAGGCGTAAAAAAATAAAAGTGATTTTAAATACCTTCTTGATATCGAAAGAAAAAAAAATTGTATTCTGCAAATCTGGCTAATTATATGTTTCGAAAATGATACCACTTTCAACTCTCTACTCCCATAATTTATATGTTAAAAGTGTCCCGCAAATTTCATGCTTACCCATTAATACAGAGGTTATTATTTCAATCTAAAATATATTTTATTTTTCATTATTGTCTTTCATGGTATTCACACAAATGATTTTATTTACCCATGTTAACTTATTATCGAATAGATCTTGCTGAGTTTTATCTGATAGCGAAAAATAATCATTTCTGTAAAATCCTTATTCATTATTTTGGAATTTTGTTTCACATTGCTTTGTACTTGACATTGTTATTAAATTAAACATTTCTTTTTTACAGTGTAATCGGGGCGTTATCCAACTTGAAAGATTTCAGTGATGCCTACGGATGTCCTTTGGGAAGTCCTATGAATCCTGAGGAGAAATGTCACGTGTGGTAAACCATCTTTGGTGTTGTCACTCTACAAGGACAATGCTTGGAAATGCAAGCAGTTACAAAGACGGTGTCTAAAATTCAGGGAATAAAAAATTAAGGAACTGCACATATGATATTTTTCGTTGATTTCATCTGTAAATATACTTTCTAGGCAATTGATTTTTAAGCCTAAATGTGCTTCGTGATAAAAATTAATTTCCATCATTTCTATGGTCATGAACTTTTCTCGCACAATTAGCTGTTCTTGATTTACTTAAAATACATTTCACGTTATATGTATAGATAGGGCATGTATATTCTGATTTTTATATATTTTTATGACTTTTACTCTGCTCTCTAAAACGTCAAAGGTAGGATAATTAACAAATACAGTTAAATAATTTATACTGTCGACGTTATTTATATTCAATAAGAAAAAAAAATATATATATATAAATAGGGATTACTATGGAATAGTTCTTTAAAATAATTTATTTTCAATATCAGTTTTAATGAAATTGCTGTTGGGAAATTCAGACGAAATTTAAAAAGAAAAAAAAATATTTTATATGATTATATTAAACTCTAGTTCTACAACAAAAAATATAAGCTTCTCACAAGGCATTTTCAATATATATTTAAATTTAACCGTAGTACTAGGGTCAAAAACTCCCGAAATTAAATTTATAAAAGTTATTTTGTGTAGTTTAACAAATTTAATCTACAGTTTTCCAGCAGCACTCACACTTGCAATTACATGTTTGTCCTGATGTTTATACTCTAACGGTAAAACATTCCTTCAAATTAATACATAAAATTGCAAACTGACACCTCGTTTTATATTTAATAACCTCCTCTGATTTACAAAAAATTCAATTTTTGTGCGTACTTAATTACTAATTATTAACGAGAACAGTCATTGCGTGGTTTAAGATTTTCAAGAGCTGTATAGTTATTCTTTGCTTTTGCTGGAGATCTATATTGCTTACACATGAAGTCTAGTAAGTCATGATAGCTTATGTATCAGGGTGAAAAATGATAGGAATGATTACTTCTTTTATTAAAAAATGTGTATAGTATTATTAGTTCACATTCAAACTAAACAGGTACATTATATGAAACTAAGTAGGCAATATGAACATGCAAAAACGGTTGAAAAATATTTATATTGATGAAGTATAATAAATTTCATATTCATTATTTATGCCATGGGCCACTAGCAAATTTATATATGTGAACTAAGAGCAACACAGAATTTTTTTTTTTTTTTTTAGTAGAATTTTTTAAGTTATTAGGTCTCCTTTGTGGTTAATGATTTTAGTAGAGGGCATAGAATGCACATAGAAGGCTTAGACATTATGAGATGATAAAACATTACATACAACACGAATAACAAATTCAAATGTTATTTTTAACATTTTGACTAACTTTGTTGATGGATTTTGCTCTTTATTATACCCTAAATGTTTTTCATCAAATTTAAATTCGAAATATTAGCCGGTCAGTCGAATGTGGCAAACTTATTATCTCCAAAACACATTTTTGTGTCTTTTGCAGAGCTAAATCTCTGCATTATTTTCTCGAAACTTATAATAATTAAAACTCTCATTTTTTACCATCCATGTTCAGAAATTTCTTTCTAAAAAATTGATTAATTATTTACATCTTGTGGACCTTCTACAAAAGCAATATTCATTTAAAATACAGAAGAAAAAGTGTTTTAAATTATAAGACATCCTCCCCATTGATCACGTTTGAAAAATATGTCCTTTGTAAGCTCATGCGAATATGAATGTATGTATGAGCTTCAGGACCATCTAAGTTACATTTCTTTTTATCAATGAAAATAATTTTGTACAATTTTTTGTGGATTTCAAACAGTTTTCCCGCAAGCCGAATGCGAGCTTCTTTTATGACCAGGTATTAAAGGCGGTCATCGATGTGTTTTTTTACATATCTAATCATTTATTGCATTGTAATTGCTCTTCTTGTGGTTCATACTGATGCTGGCGTTTTTATCTGGATTCTATTTTATTCAGCAGTCAGTATTTATTTTTTATTTACGAAATATCAAAGGTCCAGGTCGTTTCGGATTTTTTGCTGCTTTTTCGGTACCTTACGTAGTCGGAATTTGTAGGAAATTAAAAACGACAGTATTTTAAAGTTTTATTTTATCAGCAATTCTTTGAAGGGAGAATCCATTGTTATTATAAGCTAAAAATTTGGCCTCTTTCGATATCGGAAAAAAATCTATCCTTTTCTCCTTATCCGAATGTTTTAAAAACCAAATGAACGTGTTACGAAAGTCTTTCAAAAGCTCATCTAAATGCTTTGCTAAATGTTATGAAATGATATGCAAAATTTCACTAATCACGAGCCGTAGCATTCAAATAATTATAACGTTCTTACCATTTTGTTCTTCCGTAAATTAAACATTATACACATTTAAAAATATGTATGCTATTTTTGTAACTTATTGTTATAATATTAACAGTAGTATCATGTATTTAATTTTAACAAAATGACTTGTGAATTTACATATCACAGTTATTTGATTTCTGTTATTTTTGCGTCGTTCCTATCATTTTGCAACCCGCTGTACTTAGCATTTCTTGGCTTGATGTCACCTTGATAATAACGGATATTTTTTTCTATCTGTATCTTCTCCTGTCGTGCTATGTACGTTAATATTTTTAAATTTTGGATTCAAAAACAGTTCAGTTTTAATGTTGGTAGTAAGTGAAATTCTTTTTAAAAGTACTAAGATTTTTATTATTTATTTATTTATTTATTTATTTGTTTTTGTTGTTCACTTTGTACTATCACATATCATACAAAATTTCTTTCGTGAATTAAAATTTCAAATGTTATACTTTATATTATTAAATTATTTAATTTCACGTATCAGGAAGCTCTAACGTTTAATTATATATATAAAAAAGTTTATAAAAAATGCTTTTAATAAAATTTAAAGAGAAAACTTAAGAAAAGAAGAAAAATCCAAAGTACAAACTATATAAAAATGTATAATTAAATGTACAAAGTATATAGTTAAAAAAAAAAGAAAGTGGGAGAGAGAGAAAATTAAACAAACATTCAAACGTAAACTTCAAAAGATCTCAATGTCTAAAATAGTCTTTTTTATTTATTTATTTTTAAGGTATCCGAATACCTTCAAAATCCTATTTTCGATATATATATATATATTAATATAATAGTAATTTTCGAGTCATTATCTTTCCAAATGTGTTTGAAATTTGTTACTGTCTTGTTTAAAGTTAAAGTTATAACCTTTCCATTATTACAACGAATTATTATTCTACACATACTTAATTTTATTTTTAGAGTTTTCTCATAATAAAATTATTAACGTTTTGCTTTTATAAAAAATCAGAAAAATACTTCAGAAAATATTTTAGATCAAAATGGATGAAATGTGCCATGCACGTTTTGTGAAAGGTGATAAAGTAAACGAACTACACTCATTACTGTAGATTTTTTTTTTTTTCTTTTTTAATAATTGTTGAAAAATTATAAATTAAACAATAAGCGTTCAATAACTATTTAGATTTAAAATTTCTTCACACGCCATAAAACAAATACAAGCACGACTGTTTTCGAAAGGACGTTGCATTTCTTCTTCAGGTGCAAAAAACCCGTGTTACTGCCTTGGAGGCAAAAGCGTGACTGCCTTGATTTTACTTTAAAGGTAGTAGCACGTATTGTTTGCACTTAAAGAATAAAGGTTATATCCTTACAAAACAAATAGTATTTGTATTTATTTTATGGTGTGTGAAGAAGTTTTGAACTTTAAATATTATTGATAAAATTTAGCATTTTCAATGCATTTTTAATCATTTTTGCTTTGTCAACGATTTAACTTCCATATGTTTTTGAGATACTCAAGTTAAAAATGTGAGAGTAGTTCGATCCCGGGAAAAATATTCAGTAATGTTAATAAAATTTACAAAATTAAAATATCTCGGTTTAGAATTGAGTTCTCACATTTTGTGAAAGAGCTGTTTTTTCTTTTTCTTTTTTTCTTTTTTTTTTTTTTTTTTTTTTTTTAGCAAAATATAAACATTAATTTGAAAGGTATAGTCTTTTTTTATTTTTTTTTTTATTTATTTTTTTATTTTTTAAGTTTTTAAGCATATTTTACAATACAATTCAAAAACAAGTTATACTTTAAAAGTATAAAAAGAAAGGCCTTCCGAAAATATTCGGATGCCTTAATTTAAAGGGAGTGTGTAATAAAAATATATCCATACATCTATCCGTCTAATAGAATAAATGGCAAGAAAGCGACAAAAATAAATTATATATTAATGAGCATAAAACCGTTAGCATATCCATGACAATGTATACTTAAAAATAAAAACTGTTAGCTATTTGCATTCTTAGGAAAATGACTTAAAATTAATGCTGGTAAAAAAAAAATTCAAAAATGCCTTATAATTGTTAAAATCAAATATTTGAATAATAAATTAATCTACTGATTGATTAGTATGTAATTCTCCTGATTTTGTATTATTTTCTAACTGTACTTTTTATACATATTTTTTATCTACATCATGTATGCAATTTTACAACTAATTTTTGTTTCTGCCCTTTTGTATATTTATGTCTTATAATATCAGAAGTGATGCAAATAATTTTCTTAATATTTCAGTCATGCTCTTCGTCGTATTTATTTGAACATTAGCAATTTCAAGATTTTAAATGTTTTTCTCTGTTATTTGTTTTTAAGCTTCCAAATAAATGTATATTGCTTCATTTCAATTCATTGTAATTTATGTAGAAGTACAAATAAATGTAAGATATATTTATTAAAATATCATTGTGCTTTTATAATATGTTGAATACACTCATCTAAAATAATTGTACAGTATTGTAATCCGTAATAACGAAATTCAAATAACGGTATTTTGGGGGAAAATAAACAAAATTCCAAGTATTACTCATGAAATAATGAGGTGTCGATAATATTTTTCGTTTTTCGATACATATATTGTACATCGAATTAGAATAAATACTGTCTGATAGCATCATCAATTCGTCAAAAATCGGCTTGTAATCTTTCAAATGATTGTTTCTTCTTTATAGAAAAAGTAATATGCTATAGTCATCACAAAACTTTCCTCTACAACATTCTGTATATCAGCACCACCTACCGGTTATCATACATAAATATTTAATGAACATAGTTTCTACCAATAAATTTTTTTAACCAATAGATACTGAGATATAGTCATTTGAAAAATTGCAGTAAGAGAAAGCAACGTCACCTGATATTCCATATATTTCCAAATTGAACTACCATAATTTTTTATAATATCATGTCACATACTAAGTTTGGTACATTTATATACCATAGAAACTGAGATATTCTTTCCAGTTAACGGGGTTAAATTGCGCCATAGCAGCACCACCTGTCGTCCGAAATAGAATCAACATAGTTTTTCATAATACTAATCTCGTATCTAAGTTTGGTGCATTTATATATCAAAGAAGGTGGGTTATTGTCTTCCTGTAAACCGGGTTAAACTTATAAATAGCAAAGCAACTTGTCAGTCGACATGCACCCAAACTGAAAATATAGTATTTTTATGACCCTTCTATTTATCCAGTTTTGTGCACTAATAAATTATAGAAGCTGAGATATAGCCTTCCACCAAATGGGAGGAAATGCAACATAGCCGAGCCACCTGTTGATCGATATATCCGAAAAGCTAATCAGAAGTACCTTGTGTTAGCATCCAAATCAATGTAAAGTTGTATTAAATTGCATCCATTGTTTGTAAGACACAGTGTTCTTACAGTTCAGGTAAAACACACAGACAGACATTTTTCTCAAAATGGACCAATCGTACTCAAAACATATCTTAACATGTAAATACATCGAAGAACGGAGATAAAAAAAAAATTCACAAAATTATTACTTTCTTCCTATATCTGTACGGATAAGTATAAAGAATTTAAGTTCATATTCTTGATTTTTCAGGAGACGAAAAATAAAGTTAAAAAAAATTCTGTATAAAAACTTATACGTTCAGTACAATTTTAACTGGGATATTATCATAATATACAATTTTGTGAATAAAATACATACATTTAATTTTGAAGTTTGTGTATTTTTAACAGATTTATATAGTTTTGATTTATATAGTTTTATATAGTTTGTTTTATACCAAACATGAGTGCTAAATTTCTGACTTGAATCTTTTTCACCAATGGATTTTTTCAGACTAAATGACATGGATTTAAATCCTTTATACCAATCGATAGAGAACTTTTTCTGAGTCTGGCTATGTACTTAACTCAAAATCGACATTTCTGGACTTAAATCTTTTATACTTATCAGTACAGATATATACAGAAGAAATAAAAATCGAAAATATCACCATTTTTAAAGTACAGAATGACCAATAATAACTTTCACTGTTTGGGAGCATCTACAGCAAAAACTAATGAATGAACTGAGTGAAATTAAATTTTATCGACAAACTAAAAAAGTCATGGAGATATGATTTCCTCAATAGAAGAAAATAGTGCCAAAAGTCGACGATAGGGGATATTTTGACGCTGTTCTCACATACTCACTATTGGATGTGTACAGTCGAGGTAATAAATTATGCAATTTTACTAGTTCATATGTGATTTTGGAACTGTTGAAAGTGAAATAAGTAAATATTTTAAATAAATGCCATTAGCCCCTTACCTGGCGACAAAAATTTAAGAAATTCGCTTCCGAATGCCACTGTTCTCTCTAAACTCTAAACTCTAAACGTTACATACCCACCACAGGATGTACTAAAAAAATTCCTCACAACACTGAAAATTTACATTGAACAATTCCTCCTTATATCTCATAATAGTTCAGGAAACCTTTGTGGAATTCTATAAACCAACCAAATAAGCTAATCACATCTTGTTTTAAAGGAAAAAAAGTTTTTGTGTATCTTAGCAGTATATATTAAGTTCGTATGTTGTATGTACAGTCGGTAACAAAAGTGTCCGAACACTAGCAAAAATTCCTATGTAAAAAAAGTACACTTCATACGGTTTTGTTAAATAAATCCTTGTCGAATCCTGTTCTTAGTCAGTGTAAGACCATGATTCGATAAGGATTTATTTAACAAAACCATATGAAATGTACTTTTTTTACATAGGAATTTTTGCTAGTGTTCGGACACTTTTGTTACAGATTGTAGTAAAAAGATATTAAAATAAGCTTTTAAAATATATTTCTCATAGCCCATAATGCATCAGAAATACTTTCCGAGTTACTGCACTCAGTTATTCTATTTATACCATTTTCAGTTGAGAAAACAAGTGAACTTGAATAACATAAATTCTCATGGCATTATATAAGTATTAACAGTAATTAGAACATTGACAGACAGAAAAACAGATTGATAGACTAATTGAAAGCGTAATCACTTTTAAACATTGTTGGAAAATGCTAAAATGCGTATCACAAAGGAAAATGCAATTCCAGCAATTTCCATTTATAGTCAGTTATGTATCTGAATATTTGTGTGGGGACCATAGACTTTAATGATAAACATTTCATATTCTTAAACACACAAGCAAACACTCATATTTTTTGTAAATATGAGTAATGTGTCAATTTCATTATGATTTCTGTAGAACTCATTCTGCAGTATTTTGTATTCATTACGATTTGTATCGTATTTAAATATGATTATAAAAAATGCTTCTCATAGAACGCAATGTATTACCGTTCTTTTGGATGTTCCTGTACATAAAAAAAATCATGCTATTTATACCATTTTCAATACAGAACTTGTTACAGTGAACTTGAATAACATATATTAGTTTTCAAAAATTCTGACAATATTTATGGACGTAAGGGCGCACACATATAGAAGCGGACATACAGACAAATATCATAAACACTTTTAAACTTTTTGAAAAGTGTAAATGAAGTATTTTTAATTTAAATGCATTTTTTTAAATAGGCTCAAAATGATGCTTAAATATAAATTTTTAATTCCATTGTAATATTATTGATCTTGATTTCAGTATCTGGAAAATAATGCAACTGACGTTTTTACTAGATAATCAAAATTAAGCAGGAAATATTTAGGCACTTGCTACACAAAAAACACTGGATAGACTGTAACCTTATTTTTGACACGTAGTCTTCTGAATATGCAGTTTTTACTTCTGAAATTAAACCATAGTTTATTTTGGACGATAAGGAATAAAATATTGCTGTAGTTCTAGTAAGTTACATAAAATGGAATGAATTTGACATTTTCTATTCATTGGATATTTTCTAAGAATGTTGAAGTTCCAAAATGTTTTGTATGTATACTAATGCTGTTATGTGCCGTGCACTTCCCGTTGCTTCATCTATTGATAACACATATACATCAGATTTGTATGCTTGACTTGTAATCCGCGTCAGATGAAGGCAGATAGCACATGACACAATTACAATACGAAGAATTGGAAAATAACCCAGGGCCAGCACAGGAATCGAACCCGCTCTCCTACGCTCGAAGGAGATTAGCAGTGTGGTGGCATAACCACTCGGCCACGGAGAGCTCTCTCGTTCCTTCTTTAGCAACCGGAGGGCGCGTTCATAAAGTCAAGCTTGTTCAACTCGTACTGTTAGTTTTTGAAATAACCGTTCATAAAGGTCTCTCAGTGTATTTAGTGCGTTCCGAAACTATGTTCGTAAACTAAAATCAGTGCATTTAGTTTTCCAACTAATAAGAGAGGTCACGACATGGAAAATTCAGATCGGGACGAAATTGCGCAGAATTGTAGTATACTATGAAGGTGACAACATATTAAAAGAGTAGCACGCACTAGCCACACAATTTCAAGAAAAAAACTTTTAAAGTTTCAGTAATCTTTAAGTACAAGTTATTTCGCGAGCCAGTTAGAGCTTCAGTGGTGTGCTTGGTAGAGTAAGCGGTTGTCATTCAGACGACCTCGGCTCGATGCTACCTACGGAACTTTTTTTTTTTTAACTTTTTATTTAATCTAAACTTTTTATTTTATTTTTACTTTCTTTTTTAATTCAATTCAAAATTTGAAAATTTTAATAAATAATAAGTATTTAATTTTCTTGAATTAATATATTATATATATATGTAGGTTTAGAATTTTTCTATTTTTAATATTTATAATTTTCTATAACTCAAAAAATAAATTTTAGCTTTGTTTTAACAATAAAATAAAGTAAAAATAAAGTGAACTTTATTTATTTATTTAAATATTTTATTTTATTTTTATTTTATTTTGTAATTAAAACAAAACTACTTTACACACACACACGCACACATATATATAGGTTATATATATAGGTTATAAAAAATTATAAATATTTCAAAAAGAAAAATATAACTATATAACCTACATATTTTTTTAATCACAAAAATTCAACAATTATTGTTTATTAGATTTTTTAAATTGTGGGTTTAATTATTCAAAAGATTAAAGTTTACAATCATCCATCCTTACAATCTTCTAACTGCAGCTTTAATAGCAAAAGAAGTAAATAAATAAAATAATAAAATAAAATAAATGAATAAATAAATATACAAACAAACAAAACCCTGAATAACAAAAATAAAAATACAGATAAAACAGATAAAAACATTTTAAATAACTAAACAATAAACCGAAGTGTAAAACAGTTAGCAGGTGTACTTATATCTTGGTTTGAGCTTCCCGAGTTCGTTTTAATATGTATAAATTACGTAATTGCTTTTAGCTTGTTAATATTAGAGAGCAGCAGAAATTTTATTTCGTGCACAGAATAATAAAAAACAAGTCGTTGTCGAAGACGAATGTATGTTGATTAACGTTTAAAATCTACATTTAAAGATGTCATATATTTGGAACACTTCTTTGTCTGTAATAATTTAATATCATCGGAATCCTGTACTATAATTTTTCAAGTAACTGCACTGATTGGAGAAGTAATTATTTAATTTTTTTGGATAGTAATTATATATGCAATTAAAATAATTTCTTTGTATTTTTTTTTTTCTGTAATTGAAAATCAAAATTTAGTATTGTTTTGAATGTACCCAAAATAAAATATTTAGATAAATAATTTTTAAAAGTTTATTTATTTTTACTTTATTTTATAGTTAAAACAGAGCTAAAATTTATTTTTTAAGTTATAGAAATTTATTTAATTTTTAAGTTATAAATATTACAAATGGAAAAAATTATTTATTTATTATTCAAGAAAATTAAATAATTTTTTATGAAAATTTTCAAATTTTGAATTGAATTATAAAATGAAGTAAAAATAATTAAAAAGTTTAGATTAAATAAAATAATAATAAAAAAAAAAAAACAAGGAAAGGAAAGAAAAGTCCCCTACGCAGCATCTAACCGAGGTTGTCTGTGTGACAGCAGAGTACACCCCTGGAACGCTTACTCGTTTGCGAAAAAACTTGTATTTAAAGATTACTGAAAATTTAAGCGCTTTTTCTCGAAATTGTGTGGCTAGTGCGTGCTGCTTCTTTAATCTGTTGTTACCTTCATAATATTCTACAACTCTGTGCAGTTTCGTCCCGATTTGAATTTTCCATGTCGTGACCTCTCCTTGTAAATGCACTGGAGAAAAAGTCAGTTTACTTCGTACAATCTGAAATGGGCACAAAAGAAAACTGTTTTCTCTATGAGATCAAGTATTTTTAACAAAACCTTGTGTTTATTATTATTTTTTTTTAAGTAATAATTTCATTTAAATTATCTTATTGGTTTAACTCATTTTTAGTAATATTTTGCAAGTTTGTTTTAATTTAATGTAAGTAACAAAAATTTGAATTTCTTTGTTGTAATAGATTTATTTTTATTCTTGTAAATTATTAATTTTGTATTGTTTAAGAAAAAAAAAATATTTTAAGGTATAATTAAGTTATTAAATTTTTTTAATTAAAATTTAAATCCATTTATTTAAAAAATACAAGATTAATTTGTCATTACTCGTTAAATTAAGATTTTGAAATTGAAAATTTTTGAATAGCAGTTTGATGTCCTCAAATAAATGTATAAATGTCTGTAAATATGTACAATATTTTCTTATAAAAATAAAAAAAATTCCCCCTCTTTTGAATATTTATATATAAATAAAAAATATATATATACTTTTTAAAATTACTTTTAAAGAGCACTTTTATATTATTTATGAAGAAATATTCCTTTTTGTTACATAAAAAGGTGATATTTTTCAAAATTAGTTTTATAAATATGATTTGCATATCATAGGAGTGAATATTAATGAGCATTTAATCTTTTAATTAATAAAAAAAACTTCGAAAAATATAATCTTTTTTCATTCAACAAATTTAAATGACGAAGAATATTTCTTAAAAAATAAACAAATAAAATGAAGTAAAATGCATTTTTTAAGTACTGTTAAAAAATAATTTATTTTCTGATTTACAAATTTATAAACAAAGGAGAAGAAATTATTTAGCTTAATAATATATATATATATATATATATATATATATATATATATATGTAAGGTAAAAACGGAGGGAGATGCCATATATAAGGAGGTTTTGCTTAGTACGGCCAAAAATTGAAATGATATAATAATGAAAAGATATACCATGTTCTTCAAAGTTTAATTAATTATGTATGCTTATTAATTTCTTTTCCAGTCTCCGCACAATTGACAAATTTCATGTTAAAAAAAAACTCATGTAATTGTGGCATCTTCCCTCATATATACAGGGAAGATGCCACCAGTTATGTGGTAAGATGTAACGCCACAATAAATAAGAAAAATAAGACAAACATTGGAAAATTACCTGTGGATTAATAATAACTATGGAGAAATAAACTAATTTGTAAACTGAATTTTTTTTTTTTTTTTTTTTTTTTTTTAAATTTACTTTGCTATAATAAGGGTACAAGTTTGAATGTTAGCCTGTACAGCATTTAATTTAGTGTAAATGATCGCCATTGCAATCTTCGTGCTACTATTTCTTGCATTCGATGTGAAAGGCTAGTGGAGGAAATGGCTTTTCTGTGCTGGTGGAGGCAACTGCTGGTGACAGTCGACTGTCTCTTGCTCTTCTGGTAGAAATAACTGCTGGCATAGGCCTATTGTCACATGCACCGTTTGGGAAAGCAACAGCTGTATCGTTGCTGGAAACAACAGAGATAGCACATGCATGTTCTGGGATTGCTTGTGGGTTATAAGAAATAAACCCCACTAGCTAAAAACTCAGAAATTCAATTTCCTACCGTGTCTGCCTTGGTTCGAGCTGTATTCAGGAGAGATCCTTACTGAAGACTTGAAAGTTTGTTAAAATAATATTATAAAAATAATAATTAGTGTTATATTATAAATATAATTATTAATTCCATTTATATTTTGCACTATAATCACACTATATGAAATAAAACATAAAATTTAAAGGTCTTTATTTCTGAACCATGTTGCATCTTCCCCCAAGTATGGGGTGAAGATGCCACACACACTTATTTTCGTATTGCTGCAAGGTTAAGGGCGCTTCGCTTACCTTGTGTGTGTAACAGAATAAGGAACTCACTTATATTGCTAATTCTTATTTAAAATAAAACATCTATTTATGAACCTTAAATATGAGCAACCGAATATTATAAGGGCTTTCCTCACAGGATAAAATGCTCTCGAAAACAAAAATAACGGCGATTAAAGGCGATAAATTAAGATAAGTTCACAATCCACACGCTCACTGGAACAAGACTTCCCACACAGGCTGATCAGTATTATCTGTTGACATATAAAAGTGCTAGGAACAAACTTGCGTCTTTCCCCGAATTACCTTATATTTAATTTTGATACATATAGAAATTTTTTATACATTCGATTAAGGACAGGGCACCAAATTGAAATTCAAAATTTCTCAATTTCAAAAATTTATTTTACGTTAATGAGTAATGACAAACCAATCTTACGTTAAATATTTTATAATTAAGCGACTCTAAAACGATACAAAATTAGTCCTAAAAATAAAAAGCATAAATAAATCAGTTATATAAAAATGACTTCATTTTTAACTTAAAGCATTTTTTTTTAACTGTAAGTTTTAATAAATGACACATTGTGCATAGCTTATATACGTATGTATATAAATAGATAGATAGATGTTTTTTACTTTTATAAAAATCACAGAATGATGTTTATCTTAAGACAAAATTGCTGTTTAAAATCATCAAAAAATTATTTCGCTACAGCATTTTTAACATAATTTTTAATACATGTTCTTGAATAATTATTGTTTTTAAAATCTGCTGAACAAGCAATTTCTTTATGAACGTAACAATAATAATAACAATAATCTAAATATAAACAAACTCAAAATATTAAAACACGCTATAAAGAGATCAATTGTTTACAAAAATTTAGAGCAACACTTCAGTGCCTAGAATATTCTAGGCACTGTAGCAACACCGAATGCCCTAAAAAGCATTCATAAACTCATAGAAAACTGGTTTCACTGAACCGTAACTAACCATATTATTTTCAGTGTTGCCACGAAAACTAGTGCACTTAGTGTAAAGTTTACGAACGCTCCTTGAGTCGCAATTTTTTTCGTTCACTGCGTTCCAGCGGACTCGCGATGCAAATGTTCTTCGGGGTTTTCTTGCAAATGCCCTGTTTTTCACTGTTTTTCACTTCGAGATAAAGATTGAAGGGATTTTATGCTGCAACAGAACTTTGCAATAGGTGATTGGCGACGGTCTATTATCTGAAGACATGTCATCACAATTTTTATCCTCTTTGGCGGGCATAATTGCCACGCTTCGGTAAGAGGTACTATTTTCTATAACATGGAGGACAATACAAACACGATGGACTTTAAGCTCACTAGACATCATTAAAGGTAGTCTGATCGGTAGAACAACGAGGTCGTAATTGGGGAGATTGCGGGTTCGATACTCGTGCAGACCAAAGACTATCATGTATATTAATTATGGCTAGTGTACGTAAAAACTGTCATGGCCGTAATATTCTCCATGTTTCCATCCAAATCTTACTTCTGAGGGTCATTAAACGGAAAATCCATCCCCTGACTAGAGGATCAGAACTGTGATGATATGCCCCCGGACCGCTTGTAGGGATGAATCACAGATTATCGCCAGTTGCCCATGGCGTAGCACTACTGCGACGTAAAAATTCCTTCAAGTACTCAACTAGGCACGATTAAGTTCTTAACTTCAAAACACACAGTTATTCGCAGTTAGGTTTGCAATGGCAAGAGATATTCGACATAAAGCTTTTACCTGTCAAAATGCAATGATATTGAAAGAACTATTGTTATTTCTCTTGTAAAAGAATTTTCACTTGATTCAGAAAGAGGTTATCATGATTGCTTTCACTGTTTGATGATAAGTTCATTTATACACTCTTTACGCAGTCAGAAGATGCCAAATATGCTCAGCTTTATGCAAATTGCTGGCACCGTAGCGACTCCCCCTTCCCCCCTCCCATAATCTACTATCTATCGAACATGAACACATTTAAAATGCATGAACACAGTTAATTAACATTTTAATTAAATATTAATTGATTTCTCTTTTTGTCAGAAATCAAGACAGCATTCTCAGGAAACTAAGTGTGCTGAATATAACTGTGATTCAGCCAGTAGTTTCTGCATAGGAAGCACCTAAAAACCTGTTTAATTTGTATCATCTGATACAAAAGTGTTTTTCAGAGCTTGTTTTTCAGAGCAACACAAAAAAAGACCCATATTCAAGATTTTGTAACTTTGTGCGTTGCTCATTATAGCTGGCAATCGAGATTGTAATCTATCGAAGGTAAAATTTTAGATATAAAGTAAAATATGCATTATTGTTTATGTTAGACTAAACATATTTTATTTTTTTGTGAAGAAATAACTGAAATGAAAAAATTCGTAAAACTTAAAGAATTTAAAATGTGTATTTTTATGTTCATGTACTTTTTAAATGCATTTTTATGGTAATGCTAAATATTGTATGGATTAATATGACATGCGATAGATAATCTGAATATATCAGTTACCTTCAACAACAAAGATCAAATTGAAACATAAACGTGATTTTGTATGTGTCTGTGTGTAAGTGTGTCATGAAATAATTAAAATTACTCAAACCAATCGTTTCATGCATTCCATTTTTAAAGTATTTTAAGAATGCGCTTCCAAAATATAGAGTTGGGGACAATTATACGAAATATATGACACTTTTAAAATTCAGTAAAATATGAAATTTAAAAATAATTGTAAATGTACTTCATTATTACATGAGGTAAAAAAATATACAAGAAAAATAAACGTAAAGCAAAAAATTCAACTAAATCCTATATATTTAACTTCATAATCATACAAAAGTAATAGAACAATTCAACAAATATTTCTTTACTTATCATCATTTCAAAAAACGAAGGTGTAGGAAAATAAATATGAGGGGAAAAAAAAAGCTTACACATGAAACAAAAGGAAAGCTTCGAATATAAACGAGAAGAAATCGATTTCGTTCTTTTTTGTTTCATTTCTTTCAAACCCCCGTCCCGTCTACTCTGATATAAGAAAGCGAAAAGAATAAAGAAACTATTTTTTGGTCAATATTCCAGTTCAGACACCTCTTTAGCTCAGGGATTGGTTCGTTTTGGAAACCAGGTCAGCCGCTTAGTGCCGGGATAGTATAAATAAATGAGAGACTTTCTCCGGGAAAAGTTGGCGATCGAGAAAAACCGGGATATGGGAGGCCTGAAGGAATACTCTTTGGATAAAGCACAAACTTTCCTTTACGATTCTTCAATAACGAATGAAATTTCCGGAGCAAACCCCATTCTCTCTACTTAATAATATAAAATATAAAATTTATAATTTAAATAAGTGAAATTACATTGCTTTTTATTAAGATTTAAATATATAAATCAATGAATTTATAACCTGATTATCTTTTTCACATGCTTAATTATATGTTTCGACATTCAAACTTCATCTAGAAAATACATGTATGTGTGTATATATATATATATGCATGTGTATATTGCATTTGATAATTAAATATTTATGTTTAACCCTCTATTAAGTAATGATTTCAGCTACTTTTAATATTCTTTTTTCGAAAAATTGGATATAAAAAGTAGAGGAAAGTCTATAAAAACCGATTTTCGGAAAAATGATAAGTAAAAATGCATTGGTTTCCTGCGTTGAATGATCTGTCTCAATTTTATGGTATATGTGGTTTATGCGTATGCATTCATTTTGAAATTCTATACTAGCATGTAAAAATTATTAATAATATTAACATTTTTATGAACAATATTATTTTAAAGGAAACCTCTTAAAATTACTATGTTGAAAGTACTAAACTCGTATAAAAATAAAAAGAAAGCGCCACAGAACTGGCGTTTTAAAGTTCGCTGTTAAATCGGTGCATTGTTGCTTTGACTGCAGCACTCGTACCTATATTGTTCGCCTATCGAAGGGTTGTGTGATTTTTTTTACCCGAATCAATTGTTGCGAGTTTATTGCATTTTATGGTGTTTACTCAAAGTTTTGTACATATTAATAAATTCATAACATTAATCACTAAAAACAAACTCTCAAGTTAAAATTTTTAATACTAAAATTTTAATGACTGTAATTAATAATGACTGAAAAATTTCAAATTATAAACTTATGGATAATTAATTTATAATAATTATTAGTCTACCCAGCGTTGCTCGGTCTAAAATAGTGCATATAAAATTTTTGAATTAAAGAAAAAACAAAGAATTAAAACAAAGAACAAGTGGAATTAAAACTAAATTAAGTTAAATTAAAACATCTTCCAGCTTTGCGGCTGAACATTTTCAGTAACTGGATTCCAAACCTTCCAGGAGGTCGACAAAACATGTTGGCAGAACTATAGAACTTTCCCATAAACAAAAAGCCTTTACGTAAGAAGACGCATTCTTAGAAGTATTAAATTTTTTATTTTTGTGTAGATATCCAAACGTATATGAGGAATATATATATATATATATAAACAGAAGTTAGTTATTTATATGGCCGTTGAAATTTAGCATCAAAATTATTTAAACATTAAAACTAAGAGAAAAGTTTGGTAGAACAAAAAGAAAGCAGAAAATAAATCATTACATGTACTCTATCGCAATAAAATCTTAATTATAACAATTTGAATTTATTGTAAAAACTTAAATGAGTAAAACCACAAATAAACAATTAATTAAAAAAAAAAGTTTGTTCGTTCATATTTTTTTTTTTTTTTCCTTTAAATTTTTTCTTTAATTTTTTTTAATTTTTTTTTTTTTTTTTATGTCTGGTAAAAAAAATAATGCGTAATTTATTTTGACATTATTTGTTTTCTTTTAATAATTTTAAAGTTAAATTGGAGTTTTTATTTAATATCTTTTGAACGAATTATCAGATTGAACTCTAAATACGGCATAAGCTAGATTTTGTCCTGATTAATAAATGCACCAATTTTCGTAGGTTGAGTGGTGTAACTATGTATAGCGAATTTGAAATCCGGACAGATACAACGACACACTTTCAGCTTTATATATATATAGATTATATACTTATTGAAGTACGAGCACTTTTATTAAATAATTTTCAACTGCACATGAAAGAAGTTTAACGAAATCTCATTTGAATAATTTATTATCCAAATGTATTAAGAAAACCTCAAACAAATATCATGATAATTCAAAAAGTTATCGTAAGTAGAATGAACTAAATTTTAGTTCTCTAAAAATAAAGCAAATGTATAAAGAATTTCACCCAAATTTTTATTTTTTATTTGACCAATAATAATATAGTAATCAATGAATGTATATAAATTTTGATAGCCCTTCTACCATTTTCTCATTTTTTAATAGAAACAGAAATTCAATTCCTTTTTTACAACGACAACTTCTTGAATTCTCACCATATTTGCTTTTGGAGTTTTCTTTCGGTTAATAAATTATACAAATATAGTTTCGTTAAAGTTTGCGTATGCGCAGTTAAAAATTATTTTGTAACAATCTTTATATTTCATTTTAATTTTATATTCTAATTGCAGTATGTAATGTCTAATGTAATGTGTCAAGTTTAATAAAAATGGCATTGCATTAAGTTTAATATCTTGCATATTATAATAAAAAAGTTTCTTTTTCTTTCTTTTTTTTTTTTTTTTTTGTTGTTGTTTGTTTGTTTGTTATTGCTGTTGTTGTTATTTAAAGAAATTTTTATATCTTCATGAATATATGCGCCAGTCTCATATAAATGAATACTGATAATTAGAAGAAGCCTACAGCCCTAATGCTTTTGAAGCATTATTTCTTACAGGGTGATGATCCCACAATTTTTTTTTTCTTTCTTTAATGGTCTCTTTCCACCTGACGTCAGAGGTCACATGATAAAGGAAAAACAAATAGCAGACGAAGTTTTGTTTATCTATAGCGATTGCTGAAATAACGTATTTTCTATTCTTATTTTTGATCAATCGTATTTAATCTGTGTTATTTTTTTTATACATCACCATTTTTTATCCATTTTATATCATTATTCATCATCTTTTGTTTGCTATATACATTTACAATGATCATTTAGTTTATATTTGTTATTGATGTTCATGAAGAAGATGTTAAATACTCTGATTTTTGGTACTTAAATCAGTGACAGTGCACTATCGTACTGCGTAAATCCATTTAGACCAGTAACTAAGTTAATTAACTTGTTGTAACACCTTTATGCAATTAAATTTAATCGAAAACATTTTAAAATTTCAAATTATAATCCATAAACATTCTACAAGAACAAGCTATTATTTATTGTTAGATCAGTTAATGTAACAGTTACACTGGAACATTCAAAAATCGATTCTTGTAGTTGAAAATAAATGAACACATAAAGTGTTTTTAAAAATTCTTAAATTTACGAATACAACTATTCTACTGTTTACAAATGCACAATATTACTTTTATTTTATTTTATTTTATATTAAATATTAACATTTTTGTTCTTAAGAACAATATTTCATTGAATTCGATTCTCAGAATTCGATTATTCGTTTTCCTCTATCACATGACTGAGCAGACGAAACTGGGAAGAGTCCATCATTGTACTAGTCCTCTTTTTACTTCCGAGACAAAACATTTGCTGAAAAATATGAGGTATAAACATGTATTTTACACACACAAAGTTTCAGATTAATTCGTAAAGATTTTTTCTCGATATTTGACAAAACGTCTGAAATGGAAAGTGTACGGTCATTTAGGGAAAGGTAGTGTATCAATTAATTCACTTTGTTTTATAATATACATAAGGCTGAAATACTCGAAAAAAATTTCCGTTAATAACACCACATATTTCTCTCTCTCTTTTTTTTTTTTTTTTTTTTTTTAATCTTCCAATTATTTTCAGGTGTTTTCCCCGAATTATGTATTTGCGATACTACAAGTACAAGAACATTAATAAGAAATAATTACAGGATAAAAAGAACTTTATATATACCATGTTTTTACATTTTCTGTTGAATCATATAAACGTTACTGAAGGTAGCGGGAATCCGGAGCAATTGGATAAAAATATTAAAAAGCTCATTGATATATCGTGTTATGAGCTATTATAAAAGTTTCAAATGGCTGTCTAGCCGGGAAGTTAGTCAAAAGTTGATTGCAAGCTTTATACTGGTAACACTGCCGAAGGCAGCAAGATACCGAAGCAATTGGTTAAATATATTTTTAAAATGCATTTTCACCGTATTCTGAAAGTTTCAAATGTCTAGCTAGTCGGGGAAATTAAACTAAATGATGATTATAAATGTATACAGCAAACAAAAGATGATGAATAATGATATAAAATGGATTAAAAATGGCCAACAAGCACTGAAATATATTTTTTAATCTCAACGTAAATTACTGAGCAAGTAATAAATTATGCCAATAATTACTTTTAATATCTCAGTATTAAAATCTTTCAATCTTGTGACTTACATCGCAGAATACAAAACAATAAACTAATTTTTCTTTTATCAAAGGGAAGATTCATTCAGTGACGCTTTTAAAGATTTATCTAACAGATAAAATGAGTCAATAGCAAAACAAAATGTGTTTTACTTTCATCTGACACTTCTTCGACATATATAATCTCTGCAATACGTCTCTGTCAAGTGAATTTTTCAGCGAAATTCTTTTTCCGAAAAAAAGATCTATCATAAGAAAAAAAAAAAAAAAAAAAAAATGTTTGCATTAGGAAAACATTGTTTAAGACTGGACAATTGTAGCTGTTTTAATTTTCAATGCCGCTCAACTTTCATTAATAGATTTAAAACATGAAATTTATTTTGCTTACAAAAAAAAAAATAAATAAATAAAAAAATAAAAGGGACTATATACATATATGTAAAACATTAATAAAACATATTTTTTCAGCTAATATTTTAACATTGACATATATATATATATATATATATACATATACATATGTTTTCATTTAGGAAATTCGATTTTCCATATCATTTTCAATATTAAATTGAACAGAAAATAAAAGGCAACATAAAAAAAAAATTGTATTTAAAGTTTTTTTTTTTTCTTTTTAATTGGCATTTTTCTTTATGATAACACCTTGTTTAGAGTATAAATTTCTGAATCAAGATAATCTAAAACCAAAATGCTCATATTTTAGAGTCAAAATGATCAGATTGAAATTAATCGAGAACCAGAAAAAATAAAAGATTATAATTAAAATTTTGTTAAATAATAGCGTACATTTAGAGCAGATATTCGGAATAATTACGTGGATATTAAATCTTTCAGTAAATTACGGAGAAAAAAAAATTTTAAGTGTATAATCATACTTGCCTTTCCAACTAAAAAATGCTACAGCAATTTCACTACTACGTAAGGCTTTCATAAAGAATTCACAGGTAACTTTACGAATAAAACTTTGTATAACATGCATATTGCACACTAACGAATACAAATAAAATCATATTTTCAGTGATAATGTTTACAAAGAACAAAAAGCAGAAACATACAAACACGTCAAAATGTTGTCAAGTTTGGTGATAATAAGCACATTATTGTTCAAACCATTACTTTGGTGCAATTTTCATTTGAACATTTTAATTTAAAGAATTTAAAACAAACATTTATTTACATAGTAATATTAAATAACGTTAAATAACAGGTTAAACTAGTATGCTGTAGCCACTACAAGACTTTCTTATATACTTTCATATACAAATTCACTAAAGACAAAGAGTTTATTAAAACTACTATTTATTAAAATTTATCTAACATGATGATTGCAAATGATTTTCGTCTTAGAGAAAACTAACACTAAATATCCAAAGAAAGACAGTTTTATTGTCTATAAATAACATCTTAAAAAATACGTTTTTGTAATGGTTATCTCACATATCAAGTTTCGTACAGTTATATGCCATACAAGATGAGATATAGCCTTCGCGTTATCGAAGAAATTTCCAGTATAGCAGCGCCATCTATTGGCCAACAAACATCGAACTTGAAGCAGCATAGCGTCTCATAATGGCATTCGCACACATCAAGTTTTGTTTGATTATACGCAATAGAACCTCAGATATAACCTTTCCTTAAATTGCAGAAATCGCTGTGTAGTAGTGCCACTTGTTGAGCGGTTGACACCAAAAGTTGATAGGTACTAATTTATCTCAAGGTGCATCTACATATAAATTTATATGCAATTCTGTGCAGTAGTTCCTGAGTTATAGCCTTCCCTTAAATTGCGGAAATCGCTGTATAGCAGCGCCACCTGTTGGCCGATAAGCATTCAAATTTAATCAGCATAATGTCTCATAATGACTTTCTTACATATCAAGTTTTGTTCGGTTATATGCAATAGAACCTGAGATATGACCTCCCCTTAAATTACGAAAATCGCTGTATAGCAGCGCCGTTGAGCGGTTGACACCAAAAGTTGATAGGCACTAATATAGGTCAAGGTGCATCTACATATAAGTTTATATGCAATTCTAAGCAGTAGTTCCGGAGATACAGATGCCACAAAATTTTTGTCACACAGAGACAGACAGACATTTTTTAAAGATTGGTGAAATCGTGTTCCAGACCTCAAAAACGTGTAAATCCGTCGAAAACCGGAAGTCGAAAATTTGTACGAATCCAATACTCTGTTCTATTGAATGTAGAAGAAAATAAAAATCACAATAAACAGATGGATGTTTCAATAGTGATGAGGGAGCTGATAAAGTCGATCTGAAAGTCTGTTCCTAGTAAATTTTTAATTTATTACTTTCCGAACATATACATGTAAGGAAAGTATTGTCATCACCTCAAAATGCCGACTTTGATAAGTTGGTTAGTCTGTTCGTTTTCAGGTCCCCTGAGTTCATATTTGCTATTTTTACGGTGATGGATGAATGTATATATATGCATGTATGTGTGTATGTATGTGATTGAACAATAAAGCGTCTGAACGCCTTATTCGATTGAACTGAAAAATTATAAACACCTTTTAGTTCACTATTGCACGAACTACATAGATTTTGGTAAATCTAGCACTTATAGTATTTTTACAGGACCACAACAATTGTGGCCACCACATGTCTTTCTTCTATATTTTCCTATACAAATTCACTCAGTAAAAATAATTTATTAAAATTATTATTTAAAAAAATTATCTTCCATGATAATGCAGACGTTTTCCATATAAGAGCAGAAGTATAACACTAAATATCCAAAAAAAGTAAATTTTATTCTGAATATTACATAAAAAAAAAAAAAAAATTCTTTTTTTTTTTTATGAAAACAAAATCGATAACTTTATTTTAAATTATCGCAGATCGATGGTTTAACCATTCGCTTTAAATGTATTAGCGAGCTTTTTCGAAAGATACCCATCATGAAAAATTACTCCCCTCGAGGGGGGACTTCCCCCCCCCCCCACGGGTTGAGATGGGCTCCTATATGCACATTTTTTCCCCCAGTTGACTATCTCTATTACAAATAATTCTTTTAAATTTCATAATGAATATTAAAAAATAATTTTTTATGCACATTTATACAAAATTTTGTTCTATACCCTCATTTTAAAAATTTAGAAAAAGCAGGATGGCAACACAAGCTGTTAGACAAGCTTTACCAAAAGTTGGTAAACACTAATTTATGTCGATGTGCAATTACATACTAATTTGTATTAAATTCTGTGCAGTAGTCCCTGAGATACAATCGCCACAATATTTTGTCACACAGACAGACAGACATTTTCTAAAAAATGGTCAAATCATGTTCTACAGCTCTCAAAACGTGTAAATCCATGAAAAACCCGAGGTCGAAAATTTTTACGAATCCAATACTTTCTTCTATTGAATATAGAAGAATGTAAAAATTTGTTATCGTTATGCCCTATAGACTCAAATTGTTTAAAGTGCGATAGCGACTAAACACCCTATCTGATTGAGCTGAAAATTTATATACTTATTCATACACTGTCACACGAAATGTATGAATTTTAGTGAATCTAGCATTTATAGTTTTTTTTTTTTTTTTTTTTTTAACAAAGACGCCCCCCCAAAAAAAGAATATTTATCCTTGTGGCTTATGGGCTCAAATTATTTAGTGATATTTTTCTACGACTAGTTGTAGAAAAATATCGGTCACTAGTGATGTCACTGGATTATATGTCGTGAATACTCCGGCTGATTAAATATCTAGCATGTGATGTAACGAGTCACCGATGCCGATTAATTTCAATATCATTCTGGTCGCGCAGATATCAACACATTCTACACACGCCAGCCATATAAAAATAAAAACTAATAGGACCATTTTATTGTTATTAAATATCGCCATCATGCCTTTGTGGCCTATATTAACATTACTATTGGTGTACTTCCTAACTCAGAGTTCTGGCTTCATAACTTACATTGAGGTTTGCATACCTTTACCGGTAAGACAATATTTGTTTGTTTATACATGAAAAATTTAATGTAACAAAATATGTGTCATAAAATAACACAGCTCTGAAAAAAATAAATAAATAAATAAATAAAATAAAAATGTATTTCGAGACCTGATACCACGATTCTTATGTAAAAAAATTACATCCTTAATCCGAATATGACCTTCATTTTGCTCAAACACCTACCGTATCCTCGGGATGCCACCTCCAATTTTTATCACTGTTCGGTAATATTGTGGGCATGAATTTGATATAGAGGATGAAAAAGGATTATTTTAATTCTTAAAAACAGAAAACATAATTTATAAACAACAATAATAATAATAGATTAAATAAAATATGATAAATGTAATTCATAATTTCAGTGTCAATCCCCCCCCCCCCAAATTTCCTTTTCCCTCTGCTACAAATGTTCATGTTTTAGAATTTTTCACCTTTGAAGCGCACTAGAAAATATTTAACAGTTAAAATAATCATTCTCCCCCTTCCAAATCAAATTCATAGCCATAAAATTACCGAACAGTGTTGAAAATAGAAGGGTGAACGGTGGGTGATGGGACAAAATAGCCATTATACTCTTATTTAGGAGGTCATTTTATATAAGAATTTGCAAGAATGGTGTAGAAACCGATTTTCGTGCAAAACAGAGCGATTATTCAGTATTTTTACTTTCCCTTAACCGTAGGGTCGAGAAAGTATTGTTTTAGGGTCAAATTTTCGAACGTGAGTTTTTGTTATATTTACATGTTCTGAGGTCCCCTGAATAAGAAAATCATGTTTTTTAGCGAATGGTCTGTGTGCCTGTGTGTGTGTCTGTCTGTCTGTCAGTGTGTGTCTGTTATCAGTATATCTCAAGAACAAATAGTAGCAGAAATTCCAAACTCAGTATTCTAAATGTGTATCATATAGGGATGCTACAGTAAGCTTTTCGTTGCGATGAAGCCAATGGTTCGTGTGCAGGGACACTCAAAAGTATTCAAATACATTACGTCTTTGAGGGAAATTGCAGGTCAGTACAGTTTAACATCCATACACTGCACTAAACCAAATGCAACGAATATATGTTTTGTGAAAAAGAGATAATCAACTGGAAAAAAAAAAATTGTGTATGTAGGAGCCTCGCCTCCCCCCCTGGGGGAAGTCCCCCCTCGAGATGAGTAAATTCTCATGATGGGTATCTTTCAAAAGAGCTCGCCAATACCTTTAAAACGAATGGTTGGACCATCGATCTGTGATAATGTAAAATAAAGTTATCAATTTTTTTCATTTTTAACAATTTTTTTTTTTTTTTTAATGTAACATTGAGAATAAACTTTTATATATATATATATATATATATATATATATATATATATATATATATAGTGTTATACTACTTCTCGAATACGGAAACCGTGTGCATTATCATGGAAGATAATTTATTTAAATAATAATTTTAATAAATTATTTTTACTGAGTGAATTTGTATAGGAAAATGTAGAAGAAAGCCGTGTGGAGGCCACAACACACTAGTTATTTAGTGTTAGTGGATGTGCTTTAATAGTAATATTTTATGCTGTTCGGGAATTGAAATAAATTCCTCATAGAGATATGATAATTAATGTATGTTTTAAGCTAAATATTCACCGCTTGTTTTTTCTACATTAATGAAACGGGGGTTGAGGGGGGCGGTAGCCCCCCTCACACAGAATTAATTATCATATAAAACTCTTTCTAAGCTTAATTTGAATTTTTTAACATGGGTTTACATAACAGTACTCGTTTTTTTACCTCTTAATCTCGAACCTGTATTTATAGTATTAAATGTCAGGGTAAGAGAAAGTAGTGTGAGTGACACACCAGATTATTTTCTTATTATTTTCTCTTACAGATATAATAAGAAAATATTAGATTCGTAAAAATTTTCGACTTTCGGTTTTCGATAGCTTTCCATGTTTTGAGAGGGCCTGAATACGATTTGACCATTTTTAGAAAATGGTTGTCTGTGTGTCTATGTGTCTCTCTATCTGCCTGTCGATCTGCGTACATGTGTTTGTATCCATAATTTTGTGGCCGCTGTATCTCACGAAACAACGGGGAAGGGTTTGGTTTGTGAAGGTGATTGAAATTAGGCTTCGGTTCAATTCAAATTAGGCTATTCAGATTAGGCTTCAGTACACCTTTATTTGACAAGCAGTTCTGTGTGAAGGGAGCTACACCCTCCTCAATCCCCCGTTTTATTACTGTACATACCTTTATATCGAATTCTAATCTGTTATTAAATTCAAAAATTCATTTAAAATTTTTCAAGAAACTTTCACAACAACATTCCTTGAAACTTATCAATCTTGATCCAACTTTTCTAGTAACAAACACATTAATTTCAAAATACAACATTTAAATCGCCTGAAATTATTTGTTTTTAATTCACTTTAACAAACTCAAACAATGATCAATCGTTAAAAGCTTGACTTCGGTAATCAGGAAGTCTTAGAACGTCTAAAGGAACAAAAAACCAAGCGATGAATATTTAGCTTAAAAAAATACATTATTTACAATACGTCTATGAGGAATTCCTTTCAATTCCTCAGCAGCTTTCCTCGCACATGGTAAAATATTACAGTCAAGCACTTCAACTAACAATGAAAAAGAATATTATGGCTTAAATATTGGCAGCCCGTATATCTGCTAAAAGTTGTGTATACATAACATGGTAGACAAAAATATAATCCTATACTTATAACACATACATGAAATATGTTTTTAGGTATATAATAGATATGTATTCGTTTCATTTGGTTTAGTGCAGTCTATACACGTTAAACTCTACTTACCTGCAATCTTCCCCTTAGACGTAATGTATTTGAATTCTCCTGGGTGTCCTTGTACAGGAATTATATACTTGATCTCAACGAAACGTTTAGTGTAGCGTCCCTATATCATACACATTTAGAATACGAAGTTTGGATTTTCTGTTATAATTTGTTTTTGAGATATGCTGGTAACAGACAGACACACACACAGACCAACCGCTAAAAACATGATTTTTGGATTCAGGGGACCTCAAAATGTGTAAATATGACAAAATCTCAATTTAGAAAATTTGACCCCAAAACAATACTTTCTCTACCTTATGGGTAAGAGAAATTAATAAAAAAAAATCAAAGTTAAATAAAATAAATGTGGCATTACAGCTGTCTAAAAGAAATATAGTCTTTTCGTACTAAAAAATCAAATAAATTACGTTCAATTATATTTACACACGAATTGTGGTAGCAAATACTCAGATACCTTATTTTACTTTTCACTTTTAGGTACATTTTTATTAGACGATTTCTACTTGACATTTTGTAACGGCCCCTGGATAAACTGTAAAATTATATTCAAAATCTTTAGCTATAATCAAGGTTGTAAGTAAGAGGGATTTGGGGGGGGGGGAGATAGAACAGGCACTAAAATTTTGTAGACTTGTAATTTTTCACTTTCCATTACACATAAGGTATAGAAAGTATTGTTTTTAGGTAAAATTTTCAAAATTGAGTTTTCGGTATATTTACACGTTTTGAGATCCACTGAATTAAAAAATAATGTTTTTAGCGGATGGTCTCTCTGTGTGTGTGTGTCTGTCAGTTATCAGGATATCTCAAAAACAAATTATAGCAGAAAGTCCAAACTTGGTATTCTAAATGTGTATCATATAGGGATGCTACACTAAACTTCTCGTTGAGATAAAGAAAATGGTTCGTGTACAAGGACACCCAAGAAAATCCAAATACATTATGTCTGTGGAGAAAATTGCAGTAAAGTTGATATTAACAACTATAGACTGCACTTAACCAAGTGAAACGAATATATATATATATATATATATATATATTATATAAGTTAAACATATATGTAGAACATGGTATAGAAATTATCCACTGTTCGTTTACAGGGCTAGATAAAAGAACTAGATTATAATGCGGCAATACTTGAAAATGGATGGAAGTGTACTTCTGGTTAAACCGTGTGTTATTAATATAGGATTATACTTATGTCCTCCATGTGATGTGTACATAACTTTTAGAAGATATACAGGGCTACCAATATTTAAGCCATAACGTTCTTTTTTATTGTTAGTGAAAGTGTTTTACTGTAATATATTACCATGTCCAGGAAACCTGATCAGGAATTGAAATTAATTCCTCATAGCCATATGGTAAATAATGTTTTTTTAAGCTAAATATTCATCTCTTGGTTTTTTGTATATTTAGACGTCTTGAAACTTCCTGAATACCGAAGTGAAGTTTTTAATCTTTGACCTTTATGTCTGTTAGAATAAATAATAATCTGGTGTGTCACTCATGCGACTTTTTCTAACCATGAATTTCTGTACTATAAACATAGATTGGAGAATAAGTAGTAGGATCAATAACATTAGATTATAAAGTTCACTTTAAAAATAAACTAAATTAAGAATAGGAACAGTTTTACTTGACATGTAAATCTGCGGGAGAACCCCGCGTTCAACTATAGTGACTACATTTATTAGAAAAGAAAAAAAAAAGTATAAGGCTGTTATTAATTTGCCTTCAAACATAACAATCTTCATCAAATTTTTCAAGTGGCAATCGAATACAAACTTCAAAATACCAAATTTCTGCAGTTTTTCTTTTTTTAAGTTATGCTGATACCAAATATACAAACAAATCAACTTCTATAAATTGAATTTTCGTATTTACGGTACCTCAAAACTTTATATTACACAAAAAGAAAGAGTTCAAAATAGAACTTAAAATAATACGATGTGTTAGTCACACGACTTTCTCTTACCCTGAAATTTAATACTAAAAATACAGGTTTGAGATTAAGAGGTAAGATAAAGAGTACTGTTATATAAACCTATGTTAAAACAATTCAAATCAGGCTTCGGAAGAGTTTTATATGATAACTAGCAGGCAACGCCCGCTTCGCTGGTCCCTATTTTTAAATGAATCGCTATAATTACTGAATCCTCAAAATTGCCTTAATTTTTATCACGTGAAAAAAAAAAAAAAAAAACAGAAAAAAAAATCTTATTAGGAAAAATGTCGCACCGGGTTCTCACTGCCTTCGGAAAAAATTCCCAAAATGCTCTAACTCTTATTTCTATTATTTTCCCCTTTCGCCCCCCCCCTCCCGTCTATCCTAATAATTTTAAAAATTCGAAAATATCCGCAATCGATTTGTAGGTATCGAAAACCTCTATATACCAATTTTGAATGCTCTAACTCTGTTCTATTTTTTTTGCCCCTCCGCCCCCCCTTCCTGGCCCTCCTAATAACTATACACTTTCGAAAATATCCCCATTCGACTTGCTGGCCTCTAAAACCTATCTGTACCAATTTTGAACGGCCTAACTGTATTTCTATTTGTTTTTGCCCACACCCCCCCCTTCCCACCCCTCCTAATAATTTTAAAAATTCGAAAATATCCGCAATCGATTTGTAAGTATCGAAAACCTCTATATACCAATTTTGAACGATCTAACTCTATTTTTAATTTTTTGCCTCCCCCTTTTCCCCTTCCCCCTTCTCGCCCCTCCTAATAACTTTACACTTTTGAAAATATCCCCATTCGACTTGCAGGCCTTTAAAACCTATCTGTACCAATTTTGAACGGCCTAACTGTATTTCTATTTGTTTTTGCCCATAGCCCCCCCCATACTGACCCCCCTTCCCACTCCTTCTAATAATTTTACAAATTCGAAAATATCCGCAATCGATTTGTAAGTATCGAAAACCTCTATGTACCAATTTTGGACGATCTGACACTATTTTTATTTTTTTGCCCCCCCCCCCCCCCCCCCCCCCCAAAAAAAAAAAAATAAAAAAAAAAAAAAAAAAAATCGGAAAAAATCAAAAAATGAGTTTTTGGAAATATTTTCAAGAAGACGCTTGGCGGTTTTTTTTTTTTTTTTTTACATCTTTGAGCTATTACTTTTACTCGAAAATCCGTATTTTTCTAAATCATTTATAACCCCTTCTCCCGTTAAAAATCCAAAATTCCAAAATCGCAGGAAAATGATTTTTTCGTATTCAAGTCTAGTTTCCCCATCTGCAATTTCTTCACTGTGAAGTTATTTGGAGCCGAGTTATACTTATAAATGTGTTTTTGCCTTATGCGCCTCCGAAAATCATTTATACCCCCTTCCCCCCCTTAAAAATCCAAAATTCCAGAAAGTGATTTTTTTGTATTCAAGTCTAGTCTCCCCATCTGCAATATCTTCCTCGTGAAGCAATTTGGAGCCGAGTTATGCTTATAAAGGTGTTTTTGTCTTCAGCAACTCCGAAAATCATTTTCACCCCCTTCCCCCCTTAAAAATCAAAAATTCCAAAATCGCAGAAAATGATTTTTTCGTATTCAAGCCTAGTCTCCCCATCTGCAATTTCTTCCCTGTGAAGTAATTTGGTGCCCAGTTGTACTTATAAATGTGTTTTTGCCTTATGCGCCCCCGAAAATCTCATTTTTACCCCCTACCCCCCTTAAAAATCCAAAATTCCAAAATCGCAGAAAATGATTTTTTTGTATTCAAGTCTAGTCTCCCCATCTGCAATTTCTTCACCGTGAAGCAATTTGGAGCCGAGATATGCTTATAAAGGTGACTTTTGCCTTCTGCCCCCCCGGGGGGGGGAACGGGGGGGTATTTCGCAAAATCCCGTCTTAGTGAGCATCAGGGTCCTAAAATCAACCTGCTCACCAAAATTTGTGACTCTATCTCCCATAGGATCGCCACAACCGTGTTGAGTCAGTGAATCAGTGAATCAGTCAGTGAATCAGTGAGTTTACTCTTTTATATATATAGATTAGTTCTGTACGAAGGGGGCTATCGCCCCCTCAACCCTCCGTTTCATTATTGCACCTACATTTATATAGAATTAAAAACTTATTAAAATTAAAAGTTCGCTTAAAATTATTCAGACAACTTTCACACGCAACATTTCTTGGAACTTATTAGTCTTGCTTAAACTTTTCCAGCAACCAACTTATATTAATTTGAAAATACAACTTTTGGATCTCCTGAAATTTTTCGTTTTTAAGTTACTCTAAGATACACAGACAAAGATCAAACGTAAAAAAAAAACTTGACTTCGGTAATCAGGAAACCTCAAAACGTGTAAATATGCAAAAAACAAGCAATGAATATTTATCTTTAAAACATACATTATATATCATATGTCTATGAGGAATTCCTTTAAATTCCTGAGCAGCTTTCCTGAACATGGTAAAAGGTTATAGTAAAGCATTTCAACTAACAATAAAAAAGAATGTTATCGCTTAAATATTTGCAGCCCTGTGTATCTTTCAAAGATTATACAAAGCAGATGGTGTACCTAACCATAATCCTATAGTAATAATACATGGCACAACCTGAAATAAATTTCTGCCAATTTTCAACTATTGTCCCACTATAATCTAGTTCTTCTGTGTAGCCCTGTAAACGAACAGTGAATAATATCCCTACCATATTCTGCATGAGACATGTTTTTACACATATAAAAAATTCCATCTGGTTTAGTGCAGTCTATAGACTTAAACTCTACTTACCTACAATTTCCCCCATAAACGTAATGTAAATGAATTGGGTGTCCATGTACACGAACCATTAGCTTCATGTAAAAGCTTAGTGTAGCATCCCTATATGATACACATTTAGAATACCAAGTTTGGACTTTCTGCTATTATTTATTTTTGAGATATGCTTATAACAGACAGACACACACACAGACCAACCGCTAAAAACATGATTTTTGCATTCAGGGGACCTCAAAAAAATTTTCCCAGTTGACTATCTCTATTACACAAAATATATATTCTTTTCATTTGGTTTAGTGCAGTCTATAGATGTTAAACTCTACTTACCTGCAATTTTCCCCATAGACGTAATGTATTTGAATACTTTTGAATGTCCCTGTACACGAATCATTGACTTCATCTCAACGAAAAGCTTACTGTAGCATCCCTATATGATACACATTTATAATACTGAGTTTGGACTTTCTGCTACTATTTGTTCTTGCGATATGCTGATGACACACAGACACACAGATATACACACCAACCGCTAAAAACATGATTTTTGGATTTAGGAAACCTCAAAACGTGTAAATATAACAAAAAACGACTTTCGAAAATCTGAACCATAAACAATACTTTCTCTTCCTTATGGGTAAGAGAATGTAAAAAGACGAATAATATCAGGCGATCCAAACGTTGTATTTTGAAGTTAATGTGTTTGTTACTAGGAGAGTTTGATCAAGACTGGTAAGTTTTCAAGGAATGTTGGTGTAAAAGTTGTCTCAATAATTTTGAATGAACTTTTGAATTTAATAACAGATTCTAATTGTATATAAATATAGTTATAGTAATAAAAACCGCTCCCCCCCCCCCCACACACACAGAATTACTTGTCAAATAAAGCTGCTGCGAAGCCTAATTTGAATTGTTTTAACGTAGGTTTGAAAAACAGTACTAGTTATCTTACCCCTTAATCTCTAATCTGTATTTATAGTATTAAATTTCAGGGTAAGAAAAAGTCGTGTGAGTGGCACATCAGATTTTTTTTTTTTTTTTTTTTTTCATTATTACGCGTTATTTTTAACTATTAATGTTATGCACTAAAGTTTAAAACTGTATAACCGAAAAATTTCTCTGTCTATGGCCTTGGCTATATTAAAGGCAATTTAAAATTATTATTTTAATACATTTAAATAACAAATAATTTTAAATCTGATACTAATTTTCATATAAATAATTTAAAATGTAATTAATAAAAATAATATTTTAAAACTAGCAAACCCGTGCAAAATAATATTCGCATTTTATTTCTTTTCTTATTTACCTTTAAAATTTGAAACTCATAAATGTTATACCAATTTCACCACCTAATTAAAATTTCAATTTACTAGAAGCCAAATTATTAATAAAACCAAATTAATATTGTACAATAGTGAAACCAAAATCGTTCAAAGGAAGGTTTCCAAATAAAATTCGTGGTTCACGACCCAATTTTCATGTACAATTTCAATATAGAACTCCCAAGACGCCTTTTAAATTTTTGTCATGATGTTGGCGATGACTTTTTATTAATTTAGGTATGTATATATATATATATATAATAAAATAATTCCTATTTTGTTCATATTTTTTATGATTGTGTTTTTTAGTCAATTTATGACACAAAAGTTCATATTCTGTATATATCTTTAAAATATTGCTAGGTTTAAAACGACGCTTGCAAAGATTCTGAAGAAACAACTGTTAAAAATACATTTTTTTTCTTTAAATAATCTCATAATACAAATGTTGTCATTTTTTCTTATTAGTCTATTGAGCTGAGTTCGCGTGCTTAAATATTGTTCATGTATAAATATTATTTTTTATCCTTGCGTATCGTATCGTTTCGACAAAAAAAATAATTGAAACTGGTCCACGTTAGAGAAATATTATATAGATTGTTTGCGAATTATACGGGCGAAAAGCATCTCAAATGCTTTGTTTCTCAGATTGAACTACTATACCGTTGGATCTCGTCGCGTCGTCTACACGAATCGCCAAATGGACCAAAGTGCGCGGCAGTCTTTTAATAAAAAAATTCTCTCTTTCGGTTATTTACAAAATTATGCTCTGGTTCAATTTTTTTTAAACATCTCTAACTACTAAATGTTCAGAAAATCGAGTGAAATCAATTCAGATTTTTAATTATGAAATTACAAGAACTGAAAACAGAATATGTAAGTTTAAGAAGATTTGAAAGGAACAAATGCAGTACAAATTCATTCGATTGTGAATATTAATTACATACTCACAGTATTACGGATTCAAATAATATATCCATTAGAAAAATATATATTATATATATGCATAACACACACGAATTTTATAGATCTATTACACATATACCTATTATGCATACTTGTTATATTTATAAACGCACATATATAACCAGCAAAACGAAGGATATCTCTTAAGAAACAATACTATTTTGAAAATCACCCCGCCTAGCAAAAATTTTTATCTTTCTCATGCAGCTGAAAAAGGATTGATGTCAGAATTCTCTGCCGCAATTTATTCCTGGGAAATCCATGCCTTGTTTAATGAAGATTTGCCAATAACTCTGCATATAGCTTCCTAATAAATCTTTATTGCTTTCAACATCCCTTGTTACCAGTGTTAATTTTTTGGCTGCATTCTAAATCTATAATTTAAAGTATTTTTACGGTGGAATGCGTCCCCTACACTGAAAAAAAAAAAAAAAACTGTTAAAAGTACAGGAAAAATCTGGCAGCTGGGGTGCCAGTATTTCTCCGTCAAATATACAGTTTAAAACCGGAAAATTGTATCACATCATATATTTTACACAGGAATCCTGTAAATCAAACAGGTTTTTTTGTTAAAAATACAGTTTTGTCCTGTATATTTGACGGAGAAAAACTGGCACCCCAGCTGCCAGATTTTTCTTCTACTTTTAACAGTTTTTTTTTTTTTTTTTTTTTTTCAGTGTATGTGGAAGTTTTAATTGATAAAAATTTTGTTAGTAAACAGTAAAATATTATTTACGCCCTCTGCCGTAAAAATATTTTAAATTATAGTTTTAATATGCAGCCAAAAAATTAACACAGGTAACAAGGTAAAGCGATAAGGATTTATTAGGAAGGTATATGTAGAGTTATTGGCAGACCGTCATTAAGCAAGGCATGGATTTCCCAGGAATTAACAGCGGCGGAGAATTCTGATATCAGTTCATTTTTCAGCTGTCTAGGAAAGATAAAAGATTTTGCACGGCGGGGTGATTTTTACAAGCAAATTTTTTTTTTTTTTTAATGAGATTCTTTTATATTTAATGTAGTTTTATTTTATGCAAGTCAGCGCTTTTACAAGACAAATACGCATCATGACTTTTGCATACTTCAATATTATGCATGATATGCATTCATGAGTAAAATAAATTGCTGATAGGTTTAGAATTTATTCATGTGCATTCCGAACAAAACTACCAAATCCAAGAAAATAAACATGTAATAAACCCTTCATTTCACCAAGCACACTTAGTAAGGTTTCGTAAGATTTGTAATATTAATTAAAAAAAAAAAAAAAAAAAAATCTGGTGCACTCATGCTTTCTCCTGTGCAACATTTCTCAAGATATATTATTACAGTTTAAGGTAAAAGAAAAGGTATATATTTGAATATGTCTTTTTTATTTTAAACTAGCACGCTTTGCCCGCTTCGCTGGTCACTATATTTAAATGAATTAAAAAAAGAATCGATATTTTTTATACTGTTCTACAAATTAAAACTAAAAAGAAAATACATTGAAATTGCTTAAAAACTTCGCTTCAGGCCCTCGCTGACTTCGGCAGAGACTTCTTCACCGCAACGTCTTGGTACAGGATAATTTAATTTAATTCAATTTATAGAAATGTCAATAATACAGGAAAAACTGCATTACTCATTTTCTTTTTGATAATAAACAAAGCGGAAAACGCATAATATTTTATATGGAGATATTTTGTATAATTAGACCAATAAAAAAAATGTTTTTCCTTTTTTTCCCACTCGCATTACAAAAATATTTTAAATAAAATTGAGAAAAATTGTGCAAAAACATTGAAATAGCTTGGACTTCTTGACGGAATTTGAAATTTGGCACTGAAGTAGCTCGGTCGTTTCTCGCCAAAATGTATACTTATGCATTTGCGATACCCATATCAACTCGTCGCCGAAATGACAACAAAATTATAAATAATTATAAGATTTAAAAAATATATATATATACCATGTTATGTTTTTAAATTTTCTGTTGAATCTTATAGCTATAGAACTACATTAGCACTTTATCAATGTGTAGAAATTTTAAAGTGATAATGACGTCAATTTTTGTGAGATGCATAATTTAATTTTTTACAATTTTTTAATGTTCACGTTTAATTAAATATATTTATTTTTATGTCGAAAAAAATGAACTCGTATTTTTTTCTTTTATTATTTATTATTATTATTATTTTTTTTTTTTTTTGGGGGGGGGAGGGGGTAACTAGGTAACTACTGAATTATAGCTAATAGGCCAACTTTCACCACCAAAGTAGTTAAATCTAGACCAATCAAAAATAGGAGTGATCCTCCCGGATGTGTACCCGACAAACTCTTAGCTTTATTTATTTAGAGTTCAAAGTATGCATTTTCATGAATAACTTTATTTGACACAAATTATTTTGTAAAGAGGTTATTGCCCCCCTCCCCCCCCACACACACACACCTCCAAACTCCTGTTCGAATATTGTAGCAGCATTCATAGAGTCTAAGCAATTTGTAAATATAAACATTTAAGGCTGTTGTTAATGTTTAAAATTTATTTAACATTAATTGGAGAATATTTCCACTTGCAACAATCTTCAAAACTTTTTGGACTAGTTTAAAGTGTCCCAATATATTGTACATAAATTACATACTATGTATGTGTGTGTGTGTGTGCGTCAAACAGTGTCCAAAAATTTAGCACAGAAAATAAATAAATAAATAAATATTAAATGCATGACACAACGAATGCAGTTCAATCTACTTGCAAACATAGCACGAATATATGAAAATACTTCACCAAGCACACTTAGTAAGGCTTCGTAAGATTTGTAATATTAATTTAAAAAAAAAAAAAAATCTGGTGCACTCATGCTTTCTCCTGTGCAACATTTCTCAAGATATATTATTACAGTTTAAGGTAAAAGAAAAGGTATATATTTGAATATGTCTTTTTTATTTTAAACTAGCACGCTTTGCCCGCTTCGCTGGTCACTATATTTAAATGAATTAAAAAAAGAATCGATATTTTTTATACTGTTCTACAAATTAAAACTAAAAAGAAAATACATTGAAATTGCTTAAAAACTTCGCTTCGGGCCCTCGCTGACTTCGGCAGAGACTTCTTCACCGCAACGTCTTGGTACAGGATAATTTAATTTAATTCAATTTATAGAAATGTCAATAATAGAGGAAAAACTGCATTACTCATTTTCTTTTTGATAATAAACAAAACGGAAAACGCATAATATTTTATATGGAGATATTTTGTATAATTAGACCAATAAAAAAAATGTTTTTCCTTTTTTTCCCACTCGCATTACAAAAATATTTTAAATAAAATTGAGAAAAATTGTGCAAAAACATTAAAATAGCTTGGACTTCTTGACGGAATTTGAAATTTGGCACTGAAGTAGCTCGGTCGTTTCTCGCCAAAATGTATACTTATGCATTTGCGATACCCATATCAACTCGTCGCCGAAATGACAACAAAATTATAAATAATTATAAGATTAAAAAAAAAAAAAAAAATTATATACCATGTTATGTTTTTAAATTTTCTGTTGAATCTTATAGCTATAGAACTACATTAGCACTTTATCAATGTGTAGAAATTTTAAAGTGATAATGACGTCAATTTTTGTGAGATGCATAATTTAATTTTTTACAATTTTTTAATGTTCACTTTTAATTAAATATATTTATTTTTATGTCGAAAAAAATGAACTCGTATTTTTTTTTTTATTATTTATTATTATTATTATTATTTTTTTTTTGGGGGGGAGGGGGTAACTAGGTAACTACTGAATTATAGCTAATAGGCCAACTTTCACCACCAAAGTAGTTAAATCTAGACCAATCAAAAATAGGAGTGATCCTCCCGGATGTGTACCCGACAAACTCTTAGCTTTATTTATTTAGAGTTCAAAGTATGCATTTTCATGAATAACTTTATTTGACACAAATTATTTTGTAAAGAGGTTATTGCCCCCCTCCCCCCCCACACACACACACCTCCAAACTCCTGTTCGAATATTGTAGCAGCATTCATAGAGTCTAAGCAATTTGTAAATATAAACATTTAAGGCTGTTGTTAATGTTTAAAATTTATTTAACATTAATTGGAGAATATTTCAACTTGCAACAATCTTCAAAACTTTTTGGACTAGTTTAAAGTGTCCCAATATATTGTACATAAATTACATACTATGTATATGTGTGTGTGTGTGCGTCAAACAGTGTCCAAAAATTTAGCACAGAAAATAAATAAATAAATAAATATTAAATGCATGACACAACGAATGCAGTTCAATCTACTTGCAAACATAGCACGAATATATGAAAATTCTTTTGTGTGGCCCTTAGAGACTTGCGCGGGTCGAGTAAACTTGACTAGCTTCCGGCCCGCAAAAAGTATTATTCAAATTACATTATATAAGAAACTGAATTAAAATTTTATTTCACGAAATACAATTATATTGCTGAAATATCTTTCACCGAATTAATTATTACATAAATAATACAAATATATAATTATATTAAAGCTAGCGTTTATTTAATTAAAATTATATTAGAAATAACAAACGCAATTATGAACAAAACGTCAGTGTATAATATAACAAAATGTTTTGTGTATTCCCTGTTTAAATCCACTGTTTTAAATATATAATTTTTTAATATCCACAGTATATAAAACTAGTTGGCATAGGTGGACCCTGCTCAGTTCCCCATCATATTCATGTTCTCAGAAATTTCTAGTGCGAGGCATATTATAATCATGTTAAAAGAAATGAATTTGACCAAAGCTTGATACAGTGACAGAATGAAATCCCCGCCTTATAGGCTATCCACCGTTCACTTCGATATATTTATCTTATTCTAATCTATTAATTTATTTTATCTGGGTCAATTCCGTTGTTTAGTTTTCATGCTACTGTTTCCAATGCAATAATCCTCAAAATTCATATTTATATGAAGAATTTACAATTTCGCTATGTTGATAAAATCGTAAATTACGAATAATTTACGAAATTTTCCTATTAGAATATTTGTATTCAATCATGTTCAAACAAATATCATAAATGTAATTTTGAAGTTGTCTAATGTTTATGATCCTCAAAATGGAAGTTTATGCTCAAATTTGCCTTATTCTGACATGTTAAGTAAATCATAAATTCCAAATAACTTACGAATTTTTTAAATTGGAAAAATCATAGTCGATGATATTCAT
>OZ005649.1:223236546-223378546 GCA_963930645.1 Salticus scenicus | reverse complement strand
GCCAGTATCCTAAATAATATTTCGAAAGTGGTTTGACATCTTTACGATGAAAATATCCCTCAAGATTGACGTTTATGTGAAATTTTCTCTATTCTGCCATGTTAAGAAATTCGTAAATTTCCAATAACTTACGAAATTTTTATATTGGAAAATTCACAGTCAATAATATTCATGCCAGTGTCCTAAATAATATTTCAAAAGTAGTCTGACATCTTTACGATGAAAATATCTCTCAAAAGTGACGTTTATGTGAAATTTTTCCCTATACCGCCATGTTAAGAATTTCGTAAATTTCCAATAACTTGCGAAATTTTCAGAGTAGCATATTTATAGTTACTGATGTTCATTCCGGCATCAAAACCGATATTTTAAATCTGGTCTGACATTTTTACAGTAAAAAGTATCCATTTAATGCACGTTTAAGTGAATTTTTGTCCTATTCTCCCATGTTAAGAAAATCGTAAATTTCTAATAACTTACGAAGTTTTTTAATTCGAATGTTGCGAATGAATAGGGTTCTTGCCAGTGTCGAAAGTAATATTTTAAAACTGATCTGACCTCTCTGCGACAATTTGTTCTTGAGATATCGTGTACACAGACTAACAAACTAACGGACTAACACACTAACCTACTAACCCACTAACAGACTAACAGACACCCTACAGACAGACACCATAGAAATTTTGTCATTTTCGGATTCCTCACACCTGAAAACGTGTAGAAAAGTCAAAAAACCGAGGTCGAAAATTTTTAACGATTACCTAAGTTCCCCATACCTATAGTATGATGGGGAACTAAAAAATTTTCACGATTACCTAAGTTCCCCATACCTATAGTATGATGGGGAACTAAAAAGTAAAATAAGGAAACAAGAATACGTTGGAAAGCAAATAATTTTCTCATATAACGTTTGAAACGTGAAGTATTAATATTTATGGATTTCTTCTTTATGAATTAAATTTATGTTGAGATGCTTTAACCCTTTAACGTTCACTACTTAATTTATTTTAAAAATTACACTAAACTAATTTTAAAAATGGCGTTTACGCACATAGCTGATCATAAATATTTAAAAAATAAAAAAATAGCATTGTTCCTTTTCGAGAAATTTTTGATTTGAAACATCTATAAGCTAACCTTAATAAATTCAAATAATATTTATTTTAATAAATAAAACACTTTGTAAGTAAACATTATCGACTACAAACACTCGTAAAAATTGTTTCAGGTGAAAATGATAGTGCAGCTCTTCATTAAATGAAAAAAACTAGACATGAGTGCATCATCAAACTAGCATTCGCACTCGCGTCTACTAAGAAACTTCAAGTGACTTATGTATTTAGCTTCCTTTGAAGCATTATTTGTTAAATTTTTTAATAGTGCTGCTATCTACCGAACAGAGAAGGAACAAAAGTTTAAAAATTGATTAAAACAAGGAGGAAATGTTAAAAAAACTGCTGCATAAAAATTGTTAAGTGATGTCAAATGTTTGGTTTCGCTGCGAAACTAATGAACATTAAAGGGTTAAACTGCTATGAAAGAAGAGAATATCACTCAATCACTGCATTCAAAAGATTATATTCATAAAAAAGCAACATAAAATATTCTTCGAAGAAAAATATTTTCCTGGTAGACCCGCGGTTTTACCCGCGTGTCAAAAATGTATGCTAAATCGACCCGTACCCGACCCGATGCAAAACTCTAGTGACCCTGTAAATGAATGAATTTCCTATATCGAACGAACTTTTTATACAGTATTTTGTATGAAGCATCTTTTGTGCATATAAAAATATATTTGAATTCCATTTTTTTTTTCTTTTCTTTTTCTTTTTCTTTTTTTTTTTTTTTAATACAATCTAAAGGTATTTAACTGTACCTAAGAGAAATTCTGCCTATAAACATAATGTGATGAATAGCTTTGTATGTCCATGTTAACGTACCGCTCGTTCGGTTTTAATGAAAAGCTTCATGTAACATACTATATGATACAGATTTAGAATACCGAGTTTATATATTCTGTTGATAGTTGTTTTTGAATTGCGTTAGTAAAAGACTCACGCACACATATTAACACAAACGCACAGATATTATTTATATATATATATTACATGTACATATATGGCAGATGAAATTAATAATAAATATCTTTAGAAATATTTTTCATGTAAATATATTACAATCTAGTTTCATACTGAATGATAAACCTGGATTTGATTATTTATTTTTTTTTTTCCTTTCTTTCTTTAACGATATTTCTACATAGTAGTTCAAATTCTGAACAATCCAATCTTTTTCCAAGGTACAGAAAATTAAAAATTTATCATACTAAATCTTGACAGAAAGTAAATTGCCTAATTTAGAATGCTGCATTTATAAGAGATTTAATATTTCTTCATTCGATAAACAAATTTTTCATTGGACTTTTCCTTCTTTCATTCTTTTTTTTTTTTTTTTTTTTTTAACGAGAAACTATTTCGTTTTCCTATGCAATAAAATTTGCATTTTAGAAGCATCCATTAAGAAACATAATCTTCCAAACAAACAGGGTTGTAATCTTTTCATGGAATTAAAAAAAAAAAATAAATAAATAAATAAATAAATAAATAAATAAATGGCAGGCTTTTTTGAATTTATAAATTAATGATTTTAATACTATTACTCTAATGTATTAAAAATACAATGTTTCTTCTTTTTATTACTTTCTCTTAGTCATGTTAGGTAGAAAAATATTGCTTGGATGTCAAATTTTTTTAAATTGAGTTTTTATTATATTTACACATTTTGAGGTGACCTGAATGCAAAAATCACATTATTAGCCGGTGGTTTGTGCGTCTGTGTGTATGTCTACGTGTCAGTTACCAGTATATCTCAAAAAAAAAAAAAAAAAAATATCAGCAGGTAGTCCTAACTCGATATCCTAATATCTGTTGATGTTGACAAAAGAATTATTTAAATCATTTCTTAAATATTTAATTGACTTGTTTTGATATTTGTAATATATCTTATAAAATAGTTCAACAAAGTTTATAAGGCAAGTAAAATGCACTCACCTTGTTTATGAGTATCCTCTGCTATTTCTGATTTCAGGAACCGATGTATTCCGTAAATGAATAAGGGGTTTTGGTTTCTGAATATGTTTTGTTTTCAGCTAAACTATTCAAAAGATAATTTTAAATATATAAATAACAGTGTTTCAAATAAATTAAACCAACCTCCTTTGGCTTGGTTTGTGAATAATAATTATATATTATATTATATTGTGGGAATAAAAAGAATGAACCCACATGTTTACTTTAACTACATATTTTATTAAACTGTTATTTATATATTTAAAATTATCTTTTGAATAGTTTAGCTGAAAACAAAATATATTCAGAAACCAAAACTCCTTAAACATTTACGGAATACATCGGTTCCTGAAATCAGAAATAGCAGAGGATACTCATAAAGAAGGTGAGTGCATTTTACTTGCCTTTTTAACTTTGTTGAACTATTTTATAAGATATATTACAAATATCAAAATAAGTCAATCAAATATTTAAGAAATGATTTAAATAATTGTGTTGTCAACATCAACAGATTATGAAACTAATAAATATGAGTTAAATGTTCTATGATATCTCCACCCTCAATTAATTTCGTAGAATAAAGCTTTTCTCAGCAAAAATAGTTTACTGATGAGGGTTGAGCATTCGTGTACAGCTTTTAAAGCGTTCCAACACTCTCTAGCGGTTTGAAGGTTTTTAACATGGATGATCTGGTTATCCTTTATTAAAAGGTTTACAATAGCACGAGCCTTTCTATTTTTGTTATTCTATGTGTCATTTATCGGATTTGGAGGATCATTTATTACTACTGAGTATAAATCTTCTTTTTGGTGAAACATCTCCAGTTTATAAACTTCCAAACATCATAGTTTTGTGAGTTCAATTTTTCTATAATAGTGTCTTTGAGGATACTCATTTTAATATTTCAATTTTGTTTATTTCTCAAATATAATAACTGAAAGTTTATTTTTAATCATTTAAATGTTTATTTTAAACGTTCATATAGCTACTTTCACTTCTTTTGTTTTTAATGTTTACTACGTTTCTTCACTTTCGTTTTGATGTTCACTTATGTTTTGAAGCAACAAAAAATATTTACTTTCACTTACATTTTATTTTATTTTATTTTATTTATTTTTTACTTTTTTATTTTTTTAATGTAGCAATTTTTTGAAATATTCAAAGAAAAAACTTTTGTCAAGAATAAATTTAAAATTTCAATTCAGCGCATCAGGAATCATAATCTGTTGATGTTGACAAAAGAATTATTTAAATCGTTTCTTAAATATTTAATTGAACTATATTTTGCCGCTATTGCAGACGAAAATCTCATAATATTGAAGAAAGCTGGCATCTTGAAAATAAAAACAAAGAAAAAACTTCGAAATAAATAAAAGCCAACAATGCCAGATCAAATTCAAATCTGGTATGTACTCTCAAGACAGACATAACGCGGTTAGGGCTCTTATTACTGAGAGTGAAAACTAGTATGTTGTGGCCACCACAAGACTTTCTTCTATATTTTCCTATACAAATTCACTCAATAACAATATTAATATATATATATATATATATATATATATATGTTTTTTTTTCAAGTTTTTTTTCGTTAAAAGTTAAAAAAAATCGATAACTTTGTTTTCAATGATCACATACTTATAGTTCAACCATTCGTTTTAAAGGTATGGACGATCCTTTTGAAAGATACCCATCTTGAAAATTTACCTCCTCCCCCCGGGGAGTACTTCCCCCCAGGGGTGGGATGCGATGCCCCCACATGCACAAATTTTTTTTACTAATTAACTGCTACTATTATCAATAATTCATATTAATATTACAATCGCAGGTTAAGAATAACTCTCCTTATGTACATTTATACGAAATTTTGTCCTACACTGCTATGTTAAAAATTTAGAAAAAAAACCGATGACAGCGCCACCTGTTGAGCGATTGATCCCCAAATTTAATCAGCACCAGTTTATGTTAGGGGCCAACTAAATACCAAGTGTGGCTAAATTTCATTTTAAAAAAAAAAAACTGTTTTTTTTTTTTTTTTTTTTTTTTTCGTTAAAAGTAAAAAAAAATCGATAACTTCGTTTTAAATTATCACAGATTTATAGTACAACCATTCGTTTTAAAGGTATTGACGAGATCTTTCGAAAGCTACCCATCTTGAAAATTTACCTCCTCCTCCCGGGGAGTACTTCCCCCCAGGGGTGGGATGCGATGCCCCCACATGCACAATTTTTTTTTACTAATTAACTGCTACTATTATCAATAATTCATATTAATATTACAATCGCAGGTTAAGAATAACTCTCCTTATGTACATTTATACGAAATTTTGTCCTACACTGCTATGTTAAAAATTTAGAAAAAAAAAAGATGACAGCGCCACCTGTTGAGCGATTGATCCCCAAATTTAATCAGCACCAGTTTATGTTAGGGGCCAACTAAATACCAAGTGTGGTTAAATTTCATTTAAAAAAAAAAAAAAACTGTTTCTGTTTTTTTTTTTTTTTTTCGTTAAAAGTAAAAAAAAATCGATAACTTCGTTTTAAATTATCACAGATTTATAGTACAACCATCCGTTTTAAAGGTATGGACGATCCTTTTGAAAGATACCCATCTTGAAAATTTACCTCCTCCCCCCCGGGGAGTACTTCCCCCCCAGGGGTGGGATGCGATGCCCCCACATGCACAAATTTTTTTTACTAATTAACTGCTACTATTATCAATAATTCATATTAATATTACAATCGCAGGTTAAGAATAACTCTCCTTATGTACATTTATACGAAATTTTGTCCTACACTGCTATGTTAAAAATTTAGAAAAAAAAACGATGACAGCGCCACCTGTTGAGCGATTGATCCCCAAATTTAATCAGCACCAGTTTATGTTAGGGGCCAACTAAATACCAAGTGTGGTTAAATTTCATTTTTAAAAAAAAACTGTTTCTGTTTTTTTTTTTTTTTTTTTTCCGTTAAAAGTAAAAAAAAAAAATCGATAACTTCGTTTTAAATTATCACAGATTTATAGTTCAACCATTCGTTTTAAAGGTATTGACGAGATCTTTCGAAAGATACCCATCTTGAAAATTTACTCCCCTCGAGGGGGGATTCCCCCCCAGGGGGGGGGGGTGACGAGGCTCCTACACATACAAAAAAATTTTCCCAGATGACTATTTCTATTATAAATAATTCTTGTAATTTTTATAGTGATTACTAAAAATAATTCCCTTTATGCACATTTATGCAAAATTTTGTCCTATATCACCATGTTAAAAATTTAGAAAAAGCGGGATGGCAACGCAACCTGTAAGACAATTTTTACCAAAAGTTGATAGGCACTAATTTATGTCAAGGTGCAACTACATACCAACTTGTATGAAATTCTGTGCAGTAGTTCCTGAGATACAGTTGCCACAAAATTTTGTCACACACACACAGACAGTCTGACAGACAGACATTTTCTAAAAATGGTCAAATCGTGTTCTACAGCTCTCAAAACGTGTAAATCCATCAAAAACCCGAGATCGAAAATTTTTACGAATCCAATACTTTCTTCTATTGAATATAGAAGAAAGTAATAAAAAATCTAACGATAAAATATTTACTCTATTTATCGGTGAGAAATCTAGCAATTGGTATGTAGACTCGGGTTGTTCAACGCATGTTTGCAATGATAGGAGTAAATTTATGAATTTAATTATAATAATTCACGCATAACAATCGCGAATGGACAGGAGATAAAATCCCTGGGTCATGGGTCTGTGAAGTTAAACACCATAAATTCCAATAACACACATAATACTATGATATTGAAAAATGTTTTGTATGTACCAGAAATAGAGACAAACCTCATATGTGTAAAAGGGGCTACTGAAAATGGTTGTGTAGCAATATTTGAAAACAAATCATGCAAAATGAAGGAGAAACATGCATGAAGGAGAAACATGCAATGAAGGTTATATTAATAACAATTTATATGAATGCAAAGTTAACTATATAAACATGGTAAAAATATGTGAAAATAAAAATTGTATTGATAAATGGCACATTAAATTAGCCCATAGAAACATTAATCATATTAAACAATCAGTAAACAATAACATGGCAGTTGGGATAAAACTAGACAACTGCAAACATGATAATGCATGCGAAACTTGCATATTAACTAAATTAACGGACAATCCTTATCCCAAAAAGGCTCAATATAGGGCAACAAAAGCACGAGAGTTAGTACACACTGACTTGTGTGGGCCAATGACAACTCCCACGGTTGGTGGAAAATACTATTTTTTAACCTTCATAGATGACTTTAGTAGATTTACAGTTAATATACCTAGTGAGAAATAAGGATGAAGTTTTTACAAAATTGAGGGAATACATCGCAATGACATCAAATAAGTTCGGACGAACTTTGCATGCAATCCGCTCCGACAACGGAGGAGAGTATACCGGAAGAGAATTAAATGAATACTTAACAAAATTAGGTATAGACCACCAATTCACTGATCCCTATTCAGCTTCTCAAAATGGAACTGCTGAACGTAAAAATCGTACTTTAGTTGAAATGGCACGTTGTTTATTAAAGGATGGCAATTTACCAAATTCTTTCTGGGGGAGGCAATAAATACCGCAGTTTACTTGCAAAATATACTCCCAACATCTTCGTGTGAATTGACATCTTATGAATTATGGACAGGTCGAAAACCTGACCTATCGATGTTAAAACCATTTGGTTGTCGTGCCTATGCATACGTACAAAAGGAACACAGGGGAAAATTAGATAATATAGCACAGGAAGGTATATTCGTAGGGTACGATAATAGAAGCAAAGGATATAGGATCTGCACAAATGGCAAAAATATAATTATAAGTCGGACCGTAAAATTTGTAGAAAATGAAAAACAAGTGATACTTAAATATGAAACATCACAAAACAATGAGGAGAAATGTGATAATGAAAATCCATCACCAAATTTACAAATAATGGATTCAGAGATAGATGAAACTAATGATAGTGTTGTGTCAGATAATTCACAAAATATTCCACGTAGATCACAAAGATCTAATAAAGGGGTACCACTAGATAGATTCGCATTCGCAATACACAATGAAAGAATAAGTGAACCAAAATGCTGGGGTGACATAATATGTATGGAAAACCCTGTAGAAAAGGAAAATTGGATCAATTCTACATTAGATGAAATAAATTCACTCAAGCAGAATGACACCTGGGATTTAGTTGAGGTTTCACCAGGGATGAAAATAGTAGGATGCAAATGGGCATTCAAAGCAAAATATAACAGAAATATGGAATAGACTACGATGAAACTTTCGCCCGGCGTCTCACACAACTTTGAGAAGTTTTTTGGCAATGAGTCTTTATAAGAATTTAAGTCTTAGACATATTGATATCAAGATTGCATTTTTACACGGTAAATTGAGTGAAGATGTTTATATGCATCAGTCAGAAGGATACGTGGTATCCGGGGAAGAACATAAAGTGTGCAAATTAAAAAGGGCAATATATGGGTTGAAGCAGGCAGCGAGAGCATGGAATTTAAAATTGAATGAGTTATTACTTAACTTAGGTTTTAACTTAGGTTGTTAACTTAGAGTCAATTCGACAAATGTCGTTATAAACGTAAACAAAACGATGTAACTACTTACGTACTTGTGTATGTGGATGATTTGTTAATAGCGGGGAATGATCAATAAATAAATGAAAATATAAACAAACTAAAACAATAATACCCGTTAACAATATCTCCATAAACATTCTATGACCATACTACTTAAAACTTTTCAATGAAATCGAATGGTTCGGGTAGAATGATATATAAAATAAATTCAAATAAATTACATTTCGCCGCAGGAAAAAAAAAAAAAAAAAAAAAAAAAAAAAAAAAAAATCGAGCCCTGATACCATTCCTGCTTATTCTTATGTAAAATGACCTCCTGAAACCGAATATGACCCCCATTTTGCCCCATTACCCACCGTTTTGTCTGGACGTCACCTCCTCCCGCAGTTTTTATCACTCTTTGGTAATTTTATGGTCATGAATTTCATTTGGAGAATGGAAAATAATTATTTTAACTCTTAAAAATAAAAAATATATAATGTATAATAACTGATGATAATAATTGATTAATAAAATATAATAAATGTAACATAATTTTAGTGGCAAATCCCCCCTAAATCTTCCCCTTGCTGCAAGTGTTCCTTTTATAGAATTTTTCACCTCTTTAGGCCCTCAGAAGATATTTAACAGTTAAAATATTTCTTTTCTCCACAATAAATCAAATTTATAGTCATAAAATTACCGAAAAGTGCTGAAAATAGGAGGCGTCCCCCAAAAATGGGGGGGGTGATAGGGCAAAATGGTCGTCATATTCGGATTCAGGAGATCATTTTACATAAGAATTTGCAAAATGGTGTTGGATGCAATTTTCATGCCGAGCAGTGTTATTTTTATATAGAGATTATCGAATGATTAACGGAAAATTTACTTACGTAATAATGATTAATTTTAAGGGCATTGCGACTAGAGTCCATAGTAAAAATATTAAAGTGTAATAAAGATACTGAATTATAGAGTTAAATGTATGCATCGTTATTAAAAATAAACTAAACTTATTAATTTTCTAAATGCGCAACATATATAATTAGATTCTCGTTACAATTTTCATTAAGCTATCGTAGAAGTTATCTTTCAAAAAATATTAAAAATATCATCTCAATTCAGTATCTTTGCGAAAGCTAGAAAAAGCAAAAAGATAAAAAATCGATAAATTGCACTCATAAGCATTTTTGAGTAAAAAACATGCATAAAATATTATGTAGTCACCAGAATTAAGTAAATGTACAAAATTTAAAGTCAATCGATTCGCTAAAAACGAGTAAAATATATGCAAATTTTAAACACGACGCAGAGTAATCAATTTAAAAAATAAAATGCAGTTAAAAACTGGAAATTTGTACTTAAACATATACTTAGAAGTTCTAAATTTATCCTGTAGTAATTATATCGTAACTTTTTTTTTTTTTCATTAATGTATCTATAAATAGATTATGTTAACTTCTTTAAGACACGTTTTTCATATTTTTGGTTATATTTATATATAAATATATATATATATATATATATTTTTTTTCTTTTTGACTTCTCGTAAGATTTTTATTCGAAATATGTAAGTCATAGAATCAAACTCTTCTCAAACTGATAAATAAATACCAGTTAATAAAATACAGATTTTAACAAAAGTATACCTTTCAAATAAAAATTAACAGGTTAAAAATTAAAAAAATTATTAACATCACATATTGATGTGCAAAGGCAAAAATTATAAATCAGGTGCCTTTCAAAGCAAAAGATGAATGTCTGTCCCTCCCATTTCCTTTCACCTTCTAGTATTACGACTTAAAAATAAATTCAAAGGATTTTTGTTGTTGTTGTTTACTTTTTAGTTCCCCCTCATACTATAGGTATGGGGAACTTAAGTAATCGTGAAAATTTTCGACCTCGGTTTTTTGACGTTTTCAGGTGTGAGGAATCCGAAAATGACAAAATTTGTATGGTGTCTGTCTGTAGGGTGTCTGCTAGTCCGTTAGTCCGTTAGTTTGTTAGTCTGTACACGATATCTCAAGCTCAAATTGTCGCAGAGAGGTCAAATCAGTTTTAAAATATTACTTTCGACACTGGCAAGAACCCTATTCATTTGCAACATTCGAATTAAAAAACTTCGTAAGTTATTAGAAATTTACGATTTTCTTAACATGGGAAAATAGGACAAAAATTCACTTAAACGTGCATTAAAAGGAAACTTTTTACTGTAAAAATGTCAGACCAGTTTTAAAATATCAGTTTTGAATGAACATCAGTAACTATAAATATGCTACTTTGAAAATTTCGCACGTTATTGGAAATTTACGAATTTCTTAACATGGCAGTATAGGGCAAAGTTTCACATAAACGTCAATTTTGAGCGATATTTTCATCGTAAAGATGTCAGACTACTTTTGAAATATTATTTAGGACACTGGCATGAATATTAATGACTATGAATTTTCCAATATAAAAATTTCGTAAGTTATTGAAAATTTACGAATTTCTTAACATGGCAGTATAGGGCAAAATTTCACATAAACGTCAATTTTGAGCGATAGATGTCAGACTACTTTTGAAATATTATTTAGGACACTGGCATGAATATTAATGACTATGAATTTTCCAATATAAAAATTTCGTAAGTTATTGGAAATTTACGAATTTCTTAACATGGCAGAATAGAACAAAATTTCACATAAACGTAAATCTTGAGGGATATTTTCATCTTAAAGATGTCAAACCACTTTCGAAATATTATTTAGGATACTGGCATGAATACCATAGAGTATGAATTTTCCAATTTAAAAAATTCGTAAGTTATTTGGAATTTACGATTTACTTAAAATGGCAGAATAAGGCAAAATCGAGCATAAACGTCCATTTTAAGGATCATAAATTTATCAGACAATTTCAAAGTAACATTTATGATACTTGTATGAACATGATTCACTGCAAATATTCTAATAGGAAAATTTCGTAAGTTATTCGAAATTTAAGATTTTATCAACATAGCAAAATGGGGAGATATTTCATAAAAACACGCATTTTCAGGAAAGTTTCATTGGCAATAGTAGCATGAAAATAAACTACGAAATTGATCCCAATAAAATAAATTAATAGATTAGAATAATATATCGAACTGAATGGTGGGTAGCCTATTAGGCGAGGATTTCGTTCTGTCGCTGTGTCAAGCGTTTGGTCAAATTCATTTCTCTTAACATGTATATAATAAGTCCTGTATAAGAAATTTATGAGAACATACATATGATGGGGAACTGAGCAGAGTCCACCTATGCCAACTAGTTTTTTTTTTTTTTTTTTCAACAAACGCAAAATGTAAACTAGTTGGCATAGGTGGACTCTGCTCAGTTCCTCATTATATATTTGCTCTTATAAATTTGTATTAGAAGGCATACTATATTCATGTTAACAGAAATAAATTTGGTCGATCCCTCATCAATATTGCTAACTAAAATGCTCCACCAAGTAGGCTACTTTTTCTATCCGACTCGATACTAATCTTAACCTAATTTTCTAATTACTTTTAATGGAATTAGTTGTGTATTTTAGTTTTCAAGCAGTTCCATACTATTTCTAATGCAATAATCTCCATAATGCAAATTTTTGTGAAATAGTAACGTATTCTGTCACGCTGAAAGAATTTTAAATTTCGAAAAATTTACGGAGTTTTAAAATTAGAATATTCATAGTTAATCATGACATTTTAAAGGTAGTCTGACTATCTTACACTGGGCATTTATATGAAATTTTCCTCTTCTCTGCCATGCTAAGAAAATAGTAGATTTTTAGTAATCTACAACATTTTTAAATTAGAATATTCATAGACAATTATGTTCATGAAAAAAAGAAAAAAAAAACAAGAACCAAAAATCATATGGTTTGAACAGATTGTTAATATTTTCCAACTGAACGTATACCAGTTGCACGTATAACAATGTACTTTCGCTACATTATCACACAGAGGACAGACAGAATGACAGAAAGGCTGACAGATAAACTAAATGAATTTATAATTACCCTTGAACATTCTTTGAAAATGTTAAAAATGCTTAATATAAACGGAAATGCAATTCTAGCACTTTGCAATTGTAGCTCTTAATGTATCTGAATATTTTAATGTAGCCCTGTAAATAGTAATGCTAAACATAAACTATATATAATATATGTATATATATATATTGTGTGTGTATGAATAATAAATATCAGATTCATTATAACTTATGGAAAGTAAAGTCATTAAAATATGTTTTTTAGAAATACCTCTCGTAGAACGCAATGCTTTGGAATTCATTTGGATGTCCCTCTACACAAACGTATGATGGTATTTACCACATTTTAGGTAGAGAATATTGCATAGTGAACCTGAATAACGCATATCATTTTTTTTTTTTTTTTTTTTTTTTTTAAGAATTTCTGAAAACAGCGAAATCACAATTTACAAGGTTTTTAAAATTTTTATAAATATGAAAAGCTTCAAAGAAATCGAGTTCATGAATGGATTTAAGTCTGCAAATTATTTTAGCTGAATTAAATTTAAAATTATGATTTTCCTCCCAGCAATGTTTAGAAATAGCCGATTTATTGGTTTCTTGTTTGCGGACGTAATTCATATGTTATTTTAGACGAAATTTAAGACTGCGTTTAGTTTGGCCAATATATGATAAACCACACTGACAAGAAATACTATAAATGCCCCAAGAATTATGCATATCAATAGGATCTTTTAACTGAGAAAAGGTGAGTTCATTGGAAGACGAAAATATTATTTTAAAATCATGTTGTTTGATAATTTTAGCTATAGTTTTTCTTTGGCGTTTCTGACGTAGTAGTTTATTCGGGTTTTAATATTTCAACGCCAAGGTTCCTGTTATTATTTGTTAAGCTTATACGGGCTTAGTTGTATTATTGGTCTTCTGCTCATATTGTTACTGAGCAACCTGATCTGAGATGCCTTATATGAGGGGGAGATCAGTTCAGTAATATTTTGAGCCATTTTCTTCATTTCAAAATGTGCAAATTAGTTAATCATTTCTACCGTTTACGTACAAAAAAGTTTCGTGCCCTCAACCGCCTGAAGTTCCTTTTACAATGCAAGAGACACCGCATCATCCCTAAATTCATTCAACTGAAATGCCATATTTCTGGTTCCAGTTTTGTAAACAAAGCAGTACTCAGGTCTCATTTTAATATTATCCGTGCAGTTATTAAGGAAACTCGTACCAATATCGCCAAAATTGAAAAAGATTTATTCTTTCTCCGCTTAAAGTCAGCTTTTGAACATCCTAATTTTATGTTGATCGATCGAAATTTCTGGATTCATTGTGACAAATGCTCTCGTAAACACTCAATTAAATTACATGATAAATTCACCCGGCTTCGTAATTCACAGAGTCCTATTCATTCGAACGACTTTCCTGTTGTCAATAAAAATGCAATCGTTAATCTTTCCTGTTGGTATAAATGGGTCCACAGAGTGAAAAGCAGAGTCTTTTAAACAATCACAACATTTAATAATATAGAAAAGTAGAGTAACATAATGCGGGCATTTCTTGCCGCACGCGTAGCAAAGCTTTCTCGTACAGACTCATATAAAACTCTCTCTTTCTCAGAGAAGCGAAGATGCGCTGTTGATTACGTAATACAGTTACGTCACATCTGACGTCATGACAGGTGTCAGCTAGTTAACAGATGATATGAGGAAACATGCATTGAAATCCTTCATTTCCCCCTTATTCAATAAATGTTTCGAAAATAAAACATATTTATGCATTATAATAGCATATTAAAAATTATAGAAAATTATTTTTATGCAAGAGTTACTTAAAATGAGAAAAGTGTTAGTAAAGAAATAGAATTATAAGCAAATAATTATGGTTAATATAATAAAATAAAATATGTAAAATATAAGCAGTTAATTTCTTAATGAAAACACAGTTTAAATATATATATTTTTTTAAGTTCTTCAGTCCTGAGTATTAAGTCCTATCATACCACAACATTTTTCATGTTTATATGCATTTAAACTTTTTGTTAAAATATCTGCAGGTTGTTCATCTGATGAAATATATTTAATGTCAATTAGTTTATTATTGTAAACTTCTCGCACAAAATGATGACGAATGTCAATGTGCTTAGAGCGATTGTGATAAACAGGATTTTTTACTAATCTCAGTGCAGATTGATTGTCGCACATGATTGCAGTAGGACTTGATACAATTTCAGGATCCAATTCTTTTAAGAAATTTCTAACATGAATTGTCTCTTTTGCGGATTCAGACAGAGACATATATTCAGATTCTGTTGTGGATAGAGCAACGGTTCGCTGCTTTCTAGATTCCCAAGAAATAGGTCCACCGGCATGTTTAAAGACGTATCCTGTATATGATTTTCTATCATTTATATCCGATGCCCAATCGGCATCAACAAATGCTGTCAATGGTTTATCGTCTCTGTAATACACAATTCCTAAATTTCTAGTGCCATTGAGATACCTTAGTATTCTTTTAGCAGCTATCCAGTGAGGTTTTCCTGGATTGTTATTAAACTGACTTAAATAATTTACAGCATGGGTGATATCTGGTCTGGTAGCAACCGATAGATACATAAGAGAACCAATTAATTGTCTATAAGGAATCTTTGACATGTATGATTTCTCTTCTTCTGTATTTGGACACATTTGTTTAGTTAATCTTACACTGCTATCTAAAGGTGTATTCACCACTCTAGAATCTTCTATATTAAATTTATTTAATAAATCTTCAATGTATTTCTTTTGTGTTATAGTGATGCTGTCCCTATCTTGATTAAATTCAATGCCTAAGCAATAATGCAGAAGGCCCATATCTTTCATTTTGAAAGATTCTGCTAATTTATTTTTTATATCAAAATAGTGCTCTTCACTTTTAGTGAGACAAATTAAATCGTCGACATAGACGATTACAATAGCATCAAAAGGATATTTTGAGTAATAGACACATTTGTCGGAATTCAAAGGGTTAAATTTCATTTTTCTCAATTTCTCATCTAATTTCTTAAACCACTGTCTTCCTGACTGAAGTCCATACAAAGACTTCTTTAATAAACACACTTTATTTTCATGTATATCATTTTCAAAAAATTCAGGAAGTTCCATAAAAATTTCTTCATTCAAATTGCCGTTAACATATGCCATAATGAAATCTAATTGGTATGCTGTGAAACCATTCTGGATAGCATACGCGATTGCAGTTCTTATAGAACTTAATCTGGCTACTGGTGAAAAATTTTCCTCAAAATCTATACCTTGTTTCTGTGAACACCCTTTGGCAACCAATCTGGCCTTAAATTTTTCAATTTGACCATCTGGTTTGAATTTTGTTTTTAAAACCCATTTACACCCAATTACCTTTTTATCTTTTGGTCTATCTACAATTTCCCAAGCGTTTTGCTTAACTAAAGAATCATATTCTAATTTCATCGCGTTTTCCCAATTTTTAGCATAATCTCCATTTAACGCGTCGATCACGCTGGGATTAATTTCATTAAATGAGTTATCAGCTAATTGAGAAGTTTCATCTTTATATTTTGTATCTGTAATACACTCCTTATGAGAGTTTTGAAAGTTCCAACTTTTACTTTTTTTAGGTCTTCCGGGACCACGTTTAAATATAGGATTGTTTTTATTAATCCTTTCCTCTTGTTTACATATATCGCCAGCACTCTCCTCCCCTCCACTCACATCTTCTACGTTCCCCCCTTCAGAGTGGCTCGCTTCCCCCCCTTTCCAAAAAGAGAAACTTTCTCCATTGAATTCAGGGGGATAGGAAATCGATCCGCTGTTTTCCCCCCTTTGGATGTCTGCGGTTTGAGTAGGGATAGGAGTTTCATTTTTAATATTACAATCATTGCATTTATTCTCAGACGGAAAAATTAATTCTAATTGATCAGTAGTGGCTGAATCATTTATTTCAAATTCGTCTATAAATCGAACATCACGACTTATGACAATTTTTCTGGTATCCCTATTCCATAATCTGTAAGCGCGTGATTCATTTGAATAGCCAACGAATATATGTTCGTGTGACCTAGCTTCAAACTTTCCTTTTGATTTTTTATTTAGAACAAAACATTTCTGTCCGAAAATTTTAAAATAGTTAACAGTTGGTTTATAACCGAAAAACAATTCGAAAGGGGTTTTATTTTCTTTAATTCCTTTAGTGGGACACCTGTTTCTAATATATGCAGCGCAATTTACTGCTTCAGCCCAGAATGTATTTGGAAGGTTTGATTGCATTAATAAACACCTCGCCATTTCGCATAATGTACGATTTTGTCTTTCAATTCTAGAATTTTGCTGAGGGGTCATTGGCGATGAAAATTCGCGTTTAATACCGCATTCTTCAATATATTTATTGAATTCCTCGCCACAATATTCCAATCCATTATCAGTATGCAGTATTTTAATTTTTTTCCCTAATCGATTTTCGACTGCTGCTTTATATCTCCGGAACGCGTTCTTAGCTTCATCTTTTGTTTTTAGAAAATTTACTTCAATGTAACGAGATTTATCATCCAAAAAAGTAATAAAGTAACGTGATCCGCCATGGGATTTAACATTTATAGGGCCACATAAATCAGAATAAACTACTTCTAATAATTCATCACTATGAAATTTGTTTTCTTTACAAAATGGTTTCACAGTTTGTTTAGACCTAATACATACTTTACAATCTTTTAAGGAATCTTTTTCATTAAAATTTAAATCTCTTAACATATTTTCAGATTTTAATAATTTTAAATCTTTTTCATTTAAATGTCCTAATTTTAAATGCCATTTATGAAAGTTGCTTACCTGAGTTGTTGCAGCGATATCCACATGCGGCTGAAAAAAATATAAATCACCTTTTCTCGTAGCACTTATAATCAGAGAGCCGTCCTGCTCCGTAATTTTTGCACATTTTTCGGTAAATACAACTCGACAGTTGTTTGCAGTAGCTTTTGATATAGACATTAAATTGCATTTCAATTTTGGAACGCACAAAACATTTGTTAACTTTAAATTGGTTACACCGTGATTACCGGGAACTTTTAATTTGACTGTTCCAACACCTGTGATCTCCGCTGTTTCATCTACAGCTAATTTTATAAATGATCCAATTCTAGGTTTGAAATCTATAAACAAATTCTTGTCATGAGCCATATGTGATGTCGTACCGCTATCGAGACACCACTCGGAATGTTCTTGGAAAGAGTTACTGGCTGCCATCGTGAACTCTGTACTATCTTCAACCATGAAAGATCTATCTTTGTATTTATTCGATGAAGTGAATTTTCTGTCTGAGATCTTCTTTCTGCATTCTGAGGCTTTATGCCCTACTTTTGAACAGTAATTGCATTTGAAGATTGCATAATTTCTTTCGCCATACGTGTTCTTGTTCTGCACAGGCTTTAAGATTTCTCTTTTGTTCTTTTCAGGAAGATTTTTCTTGTGAGTTGTAAAATACGCATTTGATGATTCTTGATGCTTTTTATTTTTTCTTGACTCGTATTCTTCCATCATTTTAATTTTCAGAGCTTCAGGCTGCGGCAATTCATCTCTTGCTTCTATGGCGCACCTGAAATTTTCATAGCTGTCAGGAATACTGTATAAGAGCAAAATTGATAATAGATCTTCGGCTACTTGAATGTCCATTTCTTTTAGCTTGTCCACTATATCAAAGAAAATATTTAGGTGATCGGACATATTTTCACTGTCAGACATTTTCTTAAAGAGTAGCTGCTTCAACAGGGTGGCTTTCTTTGCCGGTCCTCTCGATTCGTAAACTTCTTTTAATTTATTCCATACTTCATTTGAGGTGGTACAATGTTTAATATACACAACTCACTTGGGGTAATTGCTAGGATTAAATCGGCTCTAGCTTTAAGGTCATTTTCGAGCCATTTTTCTTCGCCTTCGGCGCCTTCATCGGGCTTAATTTTCGTTCCGTTAGCATAACTCCAGTGATCATTCTTGATTAAAACAGCTTCTATCTGCAGCTTCCAGGTGTCAAAATTATTTTTGGTTAACTTTTCTATATTTAATATCTGCGACATATTTAATCAGCTATAGTAGCTTCTTTATAAAAATAGAATCAAAAATACTTTTGATTTCAGCCCTTAGGCTTAACAGTAAGTCGCACTTTCGTTTTAGCGAATGTTAATTTAAATTTTTAAAAAGTCCGCAGTAAGATGCGTGTCTCTGGGCCCATAACCATTGTTGGTATAAATGGGTCCACAGAGTGAAAAGCAGTCTTTTAAACAATCACAACATTTAATAATATAGAAAAGTAGAGTAACATAATGCGGGCATTTCTTGCCGCACGCGTAGCAAAGCTTTCTCGTACAGACTCATATAAAACTCTCTCTTTCTCAGAGAAGCGAAGATGCGCTGTTGATTACGTAATACAGTTACGTCACATCTGACGTCATGACAGGTGTCAGCTAGTTAACAGATGATATGAGGAAACATGCATTGAAATCCTTCATTTCCAATGCTGAAATTTCCAATAGTCAATATTCTGTCCTCAAACTAAATTAAAATTTTGCCATTTCTAAGCCTCCTTCTTTTCCTCAGTTAATTGCACCGGTTGAAAAAGCTTTCAAAAATTCTCGACTGACTGACCAACAGAAAGAAAATCTTCGTCATTTAATCCTTAATAATGCCAATTTCAACTCTAGAAATTTTTAATCAAATCTCAGCCCTGCAGAAAAAAACGCCTTGAAGGAATTAAAATATAATGAAAATATCATCATTACTAAAGCTGATAAAGGTGGTCAGATTTTGGATAAAAAACAATACATCGAGAGTGTTACCGAACTAATTAATGATGCCCCATATATTCCTCTGCCCCGTGACCCCTCTCCTCAAGAATTAAATAAAATTAAATCTGCTATAAAATCTTGCCCTTTGTTATTGAACTCGATTAAATCTCATCTTATCCCTTCTATTGCTAATTGTGCCAGATTTTATGCTTTACCAAATGTTCACAAACCCAATATTCCATTTCGTCCCATAGTCTCTAATATAGGTACTGCTTCTTATAATTTAGCTAAATTTCTCACCACAATTTTTGCTCCTTTTCTTGCTGCTAATAGTTATACTGTTAAGAATTCCATAAAATTTGCAAAAAACATTCAAAACTGCCCTCACACTAATCTCACTATGGTTTCTTTTGATGTAAAATATCTTTTTTTACTAATGTTCCAATAAGTGGCGCCCTCTGCTGTCTCGAAAATAGATTAAAAGAGTTTCATTTCACATCTTTTGAAATACAAGAATTAATTTTTCTTACCAGCATTTGTTTATCACAAACCACTTTTTCTTTCCAAAATAAATTCTATCGTCAGTCTGAAGGTTTAGCTATGGGTTCCCCTCTCTCCTCAATTCTCGCAGACATTTACATGCACTATTTCGAAAGCAAGCTTTTTAATAAAATATCTTTTCCTTTTTGGACCCGTTACGTTGACGACACCTTCACGCTTACCGACATATCTCGTCACAATATTGACCATGTCTTAGAAACTTTAAATTCAATTGACAGTAATATCCAGTTTACATATGAAATAGAAAATAATGGCTCCCTTCCATTTCTTGATACCCTCGTCTCTCGCACTGTAAATGGATTTTCAACCACCGTCTATCATAAAAATTTTGCAGTCTCCCTTCCTCCCCATGCGCGTTCATGTCACCCACCTAACCAAAAAATGGCTGCTTTCTATACTTTTGTAAACCGTGACCTTAATATTTCTTCAAATCCTATTTTATTAAAATCTGAAATTAAATACCTGAAAGCCATTGCAATTGATAGAGGTTTTGACCCTTCCATTATAGACAAAGCTATCCAAAAATTACTCCCTCGTATTTCATCTACTAAATCAGTCTCTTCTAATATCAGTATTGCTTTACCCTATTTTACTAAAACCAGTCAAACCATAGTTAAAATTCTCAAACAACATGATTTTAAAATAATATTTTCGCCTTCCAATAAACTCACCTTTTCTGAGTTAAAATATTCTATTGATATGCATAATTCTTGGGGCATTTATAGTATTTCCTATCAGTATGGTTTATCATATATTGGCCAAACTAAACGCAGTCTTAAATTTCGTCTAAAAGAACGTATGAATTACGTCCGCAAACAAGAAACCAATAAATCGGCTATTAATAAACATTGGTGGGTGGAAAATCATAATTTTAAATTTAATTCAGCTAAAATAATTTGCAGACCTAAATCCATTCATGAACTCGATTTGTTTGTAGCCTTTCATATTTATAAAATTTTTAAAAACCTTGTAAATTGTGATTTCGCTATTCCCTATTTGTCTGATTGTTGGAAATTTTACATTCAGTCCACATTTTCCTAATTTTTCTACTGTTTACACAACTACACATTCCTAAATTCCTATTCGCCACACTCCCCAACTTTTCCGTAATCCTGGTTGAATTAAATTCGGTCCCTCTCCTATATATACGAGCACTTCTCCAGATTCAGAATTTTTTTTGCACTGAAGACGGTACGCTTAGGCTACCGAAACAGCTGTATGCACCTCAAATATTTTTCTTTGGCGTTTCTAACGTAGTAGTTTATTCGGGTTTTAACAAATAGTACGTTATCTGCATTTAGGAATTTTCGATTTTTAAGAGAAGGGAGGGGGGAAATATTGAAAATTCCTGATTTTTGAGTAGACCTCTACCAAAAATGGAACATATTTATTGAAAAAAGGCTATGCGACTTCCTTTGGATATTTCCAAAAAAACATTTTTTTTTTTTTTTTTTTTTTTTTTTTGGGGGGGGGGGGGTGATTACGAGGGGGCAAACTCGAGACACATCTTTTAGCGCTAAATGTGTCCTGAGAAATCTATGGATCTGCGGTCACGAAATTTGGTGCGTAAATTGTTTATATGTATCCGACCCTTATTGTAACGGAATTTTATGAAATCCCCCCCCTTACCCTCTTGGTGTCGAGAGGGCTATAAACACGTGTAAACGCACGTTTTCCCGTTTGAATTCGCCTTAAATTATATTAGATTGGCGAACTTTGGTGTGTGGATATTGATTAGGTGTACGCATTATGTACTTTGTCGAGATTTCGCAAAACTTCGAGCTTAGCCACTGGGGAAGGGGGAGTAAAAATCGGGTAAGTTGCTGCTAAAGGCAGTGGGAACACGGACTCCGCACGTTGGGAGCGAGAAAAATGTCTACCGAGCACAGCGGGAACTTTAACTCAGGTTAATTAATAATAATATAGGATTTTGACAACTCATTTCAGTATTGTGTCCAGCGAAGCGGGCAAAGCCTGCTAGTGTTATAATAAAATAAAAATAATAATAAATTTCAGAAAGAGAAAGTATTTGAATAGCAATATAATCATTGTTAATATCTAATTTTATTAATTATTTGAATTATCTAGTATTAATATATATATATATATATATATATATATATATATATATATAATTTAATAAATAGTAGGAATTGGAATTATTCATTATTTTTGTTGTTTTTAGAGATCACGTGTGAAAAGCAAAAGAAGTAGCTTAATATATTTTATTTAAAATTATCCTACAAATACAATGTAAATTAATTATATATCAAAATAACTACAAAAATATTAAATATTTGAATAGTAATATAATATTTATTAATATCTGAATTTTAAAAAAAAATCGATTTATATAATATTAATAAAAGAATAAAAAACAATATCTAGTTAAACTTAATAAATATTTTTACTGAGTGACCCATTCTTGCCGTCAGGAGGCGGGCTGTTCTTCCACTGGAGATCGTCTGCCTTTTTTATGTTTATTGATTGGCAACATGTTTTTTTGCTGATGATAAAAAAAGTTTTGTTTTTCTGTTGTAAAAGAAGGATTGTGAATCCGCAAGGATATGGAAGAGCGTTCTTTTGACGCTCGACAGCTAATATTAAATGCTTGGCAGCTAATATTAAATATTGTGATAGCTGCAGATATTAATGAAACAATTATGTACATAAAATGTAAATAGTGCGTCTAATTAAACGTTTGTGTCGTGAAACTTAGCTGTGTTCATTTCAACTCTTTTGTGATTACTTAGAATAAGCCGGCGAAAAAGAACAAGACCTGTCGGGTAAGAAATATTTTATCCTCTTTCTTATGAAATTTATAAAACCTGACGGGACATTTAATGGCGCCCGTTCACAGGGACGCCGGTAGAAAAATTTGTTCTAAGTAATAAATTCTAATTTGTTCTAATGAATAAAGTATAGAAATAGAATATAATTTATTCTAATTGAAATATGATCTCATTTTTATGAGAAGATAACATTAAAAATTTGAAATACTTTTTGTAAGTATTATTGAGAATAATTTTGAAAACATAAAATGTATGTTTATTTTTGAACTGCTCATTTGATATTTGGAGCAATATGAAGAATTTGTTTATGTTGAAGAAAATGTTAATACATATTTTATGAATGCATATTTTGATTTTACATTGATTTTGCATATTTTGATTTAATAAAGAAGATTATTATTTTATATGAAAATTGTTATTGAATCAAAGTGGTTCGAAAATTGAATGTTGTTGTTCTCAAAACATTATTTAGAATTCTAAAATTTCTTCCCAGAATTACTTTCGATTTCGGAATATTTTTTGTTCTCGTTTTATGAAGCTTTGATTTGAAGTGTTTGTTTATTATTTTATCAGTCTTTATTTGAATAATGGAAGCCGCAACTAAATTACGCGGTTCTTATCGAGGTACCTTTACAAAATTTACTGAAAAGGTAAAAAACCTTTTAGAAACTGAAACTTGTGACATCGATTCTTGTGCTGGGTTCTTAGCACAGTTACAAGAAAAATATTCCAGAGTTGAAACGCTTGATAAAGAAATTCTTCAAATTTTACAAGTTGATGAAAAATGTACTCAGACCATGTTGGATAGCGAAATCGAAAGTGCTGATAATTATAGTAGTACTTATATTGATTTAAAAACAAAACTTGAACGTAGAATAAATTTACCTTCGGATTTAAATTCAAGTGTACTTGAAAACGAAGGTAATTCTAAAAGAAGTTTTAAGTTACCAAAAATTGAATTACAAAAGTTTGATGGTAATTTAAAGGACTGGTTATCATTTTGGGGATTATTTAAGAAAATTCATGAAGATCCAAATATTTCGGAGGTAGATAAATTTCAGTATCTACTTCAATCTACTCAAAAGGGGTCTAGAGCCAGAGAAGTCGTAGAATCTTTTCCCGTAACAGCTGAGAACTATTCACAAGCGGTTGATTGTTTACATACAAGATTTGGCAGGGAAGATGTACTAATTGAAGTTTATGTTAGGGAATTATTAAGCCTTGTGCTAAGTAATACTGTAAATCAGGAACATAAATTACCAATTGTGAAGCTTTATGATAAATTAGAAACACAGTTACGATCTTTAAAAATGCTTGGTGTAACAAGCGATAAATATGCCTCAATGTTATACCCATTAGTTGAATCTTGTTTACCAATAGATCTTTTGCGTATTTGGGAAAGACACTTGAATTCTGTTTCTCTTAGTTCGGAAGATAAATCTTTTAATAAATTAGAAACTTTAATGCAGTTTTTACGTAATGAAATTCAAGGTGAAGAAAAAATTAATTTAGCGACAAGTGGATTTGGTTTTGAAAACAAACCCAAGAAATTTAACACAATGAAATCTAAAAATTTTCTAACATACAATAAAATTATTCCAACAGGTATGGAACTTTTAACCTCGTCCCAAGGTAAACAAAACCGAGAGCAAGAGTGTGTGTTCTGCGATAAGCCACATCTAAGTGCGGAATGTAGAAAAGTAGCAAACTTGACTTATGATCAAAGAAAACAAAATGTTATGAAACGGGGAGGCTGCTTTAAATGTTTAAAATTGAACCACATTTCTAGTTCGTGTAGAAGTAGATGTAACTGTGCGATTTGTGGGAAACCCCACCATACTCTTCTCTGTAAGAATGATCCGAAATCAGCAGCGCACGCACAAAGGGTTAAAAATGACAAGAATACTTCCGATCAAGATACAACATTATCAAATGTTTCATCAACTCCCAGTGTTTTGCTACAGACACTCGTGATTAATTTAAGAGGTAAAAACAGAATTTTAAAGATTCGGGCGATTATTGATTCCGCTTCCCAAAGGTCTTACATCTTAGAAAACACTGCAAAAAAGATTGGATACAAGCCAATAAGAAAAGAAAAACTGAAGCATTCCTTATTTGGTGGTTCGAACACGAATACTTTGACACACAATGTTTACAAAGCTTACCTTTCTGATGTCAGCGAAACTTATCGTTGCAATTTTGAAGTTTTGAGTCAGCCTACAATTTGTTTTACTATGCCACCGGTCACTCAAGAACTGTGTGAAGATGATTTATCAGGTACGGGGATATATTTAGAAGATTGCCTTAACCCCATAGAGCTCCTTATAGGTGCAGATGTAGCTGGCAAATTAATGACAGGAAAGCTGAAGAATCTGAAATCCGGCCTGACCGCTATTGAAACAAGGCTAGGTTGGACTGTTATGGGACGCACTAAGAAGTTTACTGAAGATACTGAAAACCTTGTAGTCACTTCGATGTTAGCTAGAGAAGTAAAAATTTCTGATCTGTGGGAACTAGATGTCCTAGGAATTAAGGATCCTGCAGAGAAACAGTCAAAGGAAGAACTTGAAGAAGCATCCAAAAATCATTTTGAGAAAACTCTAAGTAGAGATGATGACGGACGCTATGTTGTAAAATTACCATGGATAGAAGGACACCAAGAACTCCCAGATAACAAAACAATTACTGAACGAAGGCTAAAATCAACTGTGAGGACTCTGAAGAATAAGGGTCTTATTGAAGATTATGAAGAAGTTTTTTGTCAGTGGCTTGGTGAAGAAATAATTGAAGAAGTAAATACTGATGAATTCGAGAAGATAGATTGCCATTATCTGCCTCATAGAGCAGTTATAAAAGAGCATTCAACGACAACAATTCGTCCTGTTTTCGATGCTTCTGCAAAAGAAAAGAACAGTTACTCTTTGAACGATTGCCTAGCTAAAGGTCCAAACTACTTGGAGTTGATTCCTAACATTTTGAATAAATTTCGTTTGAACAAGTATGGGGTAGTATCAGACATTCGCAAAGCATTTCTACAAATAAGAATAAATGAAGAAGATTGTGATTTTCTAAGATTTCTGTGGTGGGAGGGCGGTGATCCTAATAAAGTGAAGATTTACAGACATCGTCGAGTAGTATTTGGGGTAAACTGCAGCCCATTTCTTTTAGGAGCTACTCTAAATTTCCACCTAAGTAATGTTCCAGATTATTTGCAAGAGACTGCTTCTAAACTTAAAAACTCTATGTATGTCGACAACTGTGTTACAAGTTGCAGTTCCGAAGAAGAAGTAGTTAATTTTATGGCACAATCTAAAGAAATCATGTCAGCGGGATGTTTTGATCTTAGAGGATGGATAGGTAATGGTCTACCACCAAGTGTGTACGGAATTCCTGAAGAAGATTTTCCAGAGACTGTCTCAGTTTTGGGCATAAATTGGAATATTCTGGAAGATACTCTATACTGTAGTTTAAAGTTCGATGAGTGCGAAAATGCAAATCTAAGTAAGCGATTTATCCTGTCCTTAGCAAGTAAGATTTTTGACCCCATTGGGTTTCTCTGTCCTGTCACTTTAATTGCAAAGATCATAATGCAAGAATGTTGGCGTAGGAAACTGCCCTGGGATGCCAAGCTACCAGATGACATCGAGAAAAAATTTCTGAAATGGGAAAATGCATTAAAATGCTTGGAAGGCATTAGAATCCCTAGAAGGATATTAGAAAATCATGCTCTAAATACAAATGTGTCATTCCATGTTTTTTGTGATGCATCAAGCCACGCTTATGCAACTTGTGTATATATCAGAGAAGAAAATAATTTTCATGTGAGATGTCAATTGGTTCAAGCTCGTGCTCGAGTGGCACCCTTGAAATCAGTCTCCATTCCGAGACTAGAATTATTAGCATGTTGTTTAGGTGTTAGATTAATGAATTCTATAAAAGGAGACTTCTGTGACAGCCAAGTTCAAACTTTCTATTGGTCTGACTCCATGAACGCATTGTTCTGGATAAAAAATCAAGAACCATGGGGAGTATTTGTGCTGAATCGTACCAGAGAAATAAGATCTTTGAGTCATCCCAACGACTGGAGATACGTCCCGGGTAACTTAAATCCAGCTGACCTTCCATCAAGAGGTTGCAATGCTGATGCTTTACTCAAATCCCTTTGGTGGGAGGGTCCGGAATTTTTGAAGACACCAACGAGTCAATGGCCGAGACAAGAAATCTCACCCGAAATACAGATTGTCAATTCAGAAAAAAAAAGGTCGATCATTTCTGCTCTAAGTACTGAAACTACTGAGAAGTTTTATGAGAGATACTCGTCTTACGTGAAATTATTAAGAGTTACGGCATGGATATACAGATTCATCTCGAATCTTCGAAATCATTCTAAACGAAATTCTGGGGATCTTACGAATAAAGAACTTAAACATGCTGAATTAATCCTGTTAAAGATGGTTCAAAGGGAAGACTTTCCTAAAGGAATAGATGATCGTTTACGAAAACTTCATCCCACCGTTGACAAAGATGGCCTTCTAAGGGTAAAGTCTCTTATACTTAGAAGTAAAGATAATACAGACTTTCGTTTGCCTATCATTTTACCAGGAAATCATTACATCGTGCAGAAATTGATAGAATGGAAACATAACGAATTAAACCACGCAGGAGTACAAATATTAATGAACCATCTCCGAGAGAAATATTGGATTCTCAGGTGCAGAAAGTCCATACGGCAAGTTACCTTACGTTGTATAAGATGCAAACGCTTCACCGTAAATTCTGTTCAGCCTGAAATCACCGCCTTGCCGGAAGACAGGATCAGAGATGCTGCTATCTTTGAAATTACCGGGGTTGATTTAGCCGGACCTTTGTACTTGAAAAATGGTAAAAAATGTTGGATTGTGCTGTACACCTGCGCTGTTTACAGAGCGGTACATCTTGAATTATTAACATCATTATCCTCTGAAGCATTTTTGCAAACCCTGCGAAGATTTGTTGCGAGAAGGGGTCGACCTTCTGTAATATACAGTGATCGAGGCACAAATTTTTCAGGAGCTTCGAAGCTATTTACTGATCCTATACTTGCAAAAATACGGAAGGAAGCCCTAGTACAGAACATAATATGGAAGTTTATCCCCCCAGCTTCACCATGGTGGGGTGGCTGGTGGGAACGCTTAATAGGCTGTACAAAGCAAATTTTGAGAAGAGTATTAGGACGAGCAGCTCTAGATTTTGAAGAACTTTACACAATTATATGTGATATGGAATGTTTGATGAATTCCAGACCATTAACTACTATTTCTGAGGATCCCGATGATTTAATTCCATTGACTCCGAGCATGTTTTTGCAAGGAATTAAAGAAACTGGTCTTCCTGACCTAGATAACTTCGAAAATGTGAATTTAAAAAGAAGACTTCGATATTTGCTAAAATTGAAGAAAGATTTACGGAAAAGATTCAGAATTGAATATCTAGGACAATTAAAAAATTCAAAGGGTATCGCTAAGACTGACAAAAAAATTGCTGTAGGAGACATAGTTCTCGTCGGTCATGATAATCAAAAAAGAATCAACTGGCCATTAGCCAGAGTTGTGGAAACTTATCCTGGTAAAGACGGAATAGTTCGAGTGGCAAAAATCAAGACAGGAAATGGGTTTTTGATACGCCCAGTTCAAAGACTTTATCCGTTAGAGATCTCTTCTGATGAATCTAGTGATTTTCGTGCAAAGTATGCTGCAAATGGAACTTTGATACCTACTCGTTCTACACCGAAAAGATGCCCTGATCCCTCTGAACTGTCTAGAACTGTTTCAAAGAATGTCAAGAAATCTGTTGAGATACCTGACGAAAAACCACGATTTACCAGGAGGGGTAGATCCATTAAAGCTCCAGATAGACTGAATTTATAATTGACTGATAGAACTTTATTTACCTTTTTTTTTTTCCTTTTCTCTCTGTTCCTTTTCATTTTTGCTTGATGTAATGTTTATTAATATGTCTTTTTTCTCTTTTTTAGTTTGATTTTGTACAAGATTGCCAAAATCAAAGGTGGGAGGATGACCCATTCTTGCCGTCAGGAGGCGGGCTGTTCTTCCACTGGAGATCGTCTGCCTTTTTTATGTTTATTGATTGGCAACATGTTTTTTTGCTGATGATAAAAAAAGTTTTGTTTTTCTGTTGTAAAAGAAGGATTGTGAATCCGCAAGGATATGGAAGAGCGTTCTTTTGACGCTCGACAGCTAATATTAAATGCTTGGCAGCTAATATTAAATATTGTGATAGCTGCAGATATTAATGAAACAATTATGTACATAAAATGTAAATAGTGCGTCTAATTAAACGTTTGTGTCGTGAAACTTAGCTGTGTTCATTTCAACTCTTTTGTGATTACTTAGAATAAGCCGGCGAAAAAGAACAAGACCTGTCGGGTAAGAAATATTTTATCCTCTTTCTTATGAAATTTATAAAACCTGACGGGACACTGAGATTTGATTTATTATTTGTTTATTTTAATTTAATTTTTTATATTTAATTTCATGAAAATGCTAGAATTATGTTATTTAGACTAGACTAATATAAAACAAACTAATTTTGGAGGAATAAAAAAAAGTAATTTATATTAATTTAATATAAATAAAAAAAGCTGGTCCATTGTACCCCGGTGATGGGGCACAGTGGTCCACTTTGTGAGTGCTCAAAAACTTATTTTTTAATCCATAATGTATTAGAAATATTGCTATAAAAAATTTAAGACGTGTTAATAAGTGCTTAGAGATTGTTTCCTATTTTTTCAAGTACATTGCTTTTCTGTTTTTTTTTTTTTTTTTTTTTAATAATAATAATAATAATAAGAGTGTAAAAGTAGTCCACTGTGCCCCGGTCTCCCCTATTTATTTATTAAAATTAAGAATAAAAATAAGTGAATATTTTTATAAATTTTGCTAAGATTTAAAAATCATTTGTAATAAACACAAGACGATATTCATGATATATTAAATTTTCTTTCAAAAAATTACCATTAAACTAGTATGTTGTGGCCACCACATGACTTTCATTTATATTTCCCTATACAAATATACTCAGTAAAAATAATTTATTAAAATCACTATTTAAAAAAAAAAATCTTCCATGACAATGCAAACGACTTCCATATTAGAGAATTAGTATAACACTAAATATCCAAAAAATGTCAATTTTATTCTCAATATTACATTTTTTTTTTTTTTTTTTTTTTTTTTTTGCAAATGAAAAAAATCGATAACTTTATTTTAAATTATCGCAGATCGATAGTTCAACCATTCGTTTTAATTTACTAAATATCCAAAAAATGTCAATTTTATTCTCAATATTACATTATTTATTTTCTTTTTTTTTATTATTTTTTTTATTATTATTTATTTATTTATTTATATTGTTAAAAATGAAAAAAATGAGAACTTTATTTTAAATTATCGCAGATCGATGGTTCAACCATTCGTTTTAAAGGCATTGGCAAGCTCTTTTGAAAGATACCCATAATGAAAATTTACTCTCCTCGAGGGCTCCTACATACACAATTTCTTTTTTTCCCAGTTGACTATCTCTATTACAAATAATTCTTTTAAATTTCATAATTATTATTAAAAAATAATTTTCTTTATGCACATTTATACAAAATTTTGACCTATACCACCATGTTAAAAATTTAGAAAAAGCGGGATGGCAACGCAAGCTTTTGGACAATTTTTACCAAAAGTTGATAGGCACTAATATATGTCAATATGTAACTACATACCAATTTGAATGAAATTCTGTGCAGTAGTACTTGAGATACAGTCGCCACAAAATTTTGTCACACACACACACACACACACACACAAATAGATATTTTCTAAAAATGGTCAAATCGTGTTCTACAGATCTCAAAACGTATAACCCGAGGTCAAAAATTTTTACGAATACAATACTTTCTTCCATTGAATATTGAAGAAAGTAAAAATTAATTACTTTCAATTTTAATTAAACTATTTTTCGCACTTAAATTCTAAGTTAAACGCTTTGCGTGTTACCAAAAATTTCGGAAAAAAGAAGGATTCGTTAATGAGGTATTTTTTTTGGCATAGAGTACATATTATCAACATCGACAACATGGAGTACATATTTATGTGTTATAATTACTGATATATGCAGTAAGTAAATTGATATATGAAATACACATTATCCCGTATCGTTACTTGGACAAGAATTTCCGCCTTTTAACTTTTAGAAGATATACGTACGAATCCATATTCATACAGAAGATAAGGGTTTTGAATAATAATGCAACTGAAAATAACAACGCCAAAAATTTAAATTCTCTCAGATAAGACACATCCGGGTTATCAAAATGTTTGCATTAAAGATAAGAAGCAAGTTTAATTCTTTTTTTGTCCAGCTATTAATATACAGATAGTAACTCTTTATTTTATTTTTATTTTACTTTATTTTATATTTTTCTATTTTTTTTTTTTTTTTTTTTTTTTTTGCTCCATATTTTCAAATTAATGTCGAGTGCAATATTTGTTATAAATAATCTCCTGATTATTCATTATTAATCATGGAGATCTATATTAATAAAATCAGACTTTTGACTGTAAATTTGTCAGAATCGAAAATTTTTGCGATATCTTCACGTTTCACACACCATGAAAGCCGAAAATGACTTCAGAAATGTTTGCCTGTGTGTATGTCATCGTGTTTGTATGTCGCTTTTTTGTCCGGGCATCACTTGAGAACGGCTGGACGGAATTCAACGGCACTAGGCAGAAACTTAGATCTTTATCTAACTTAAAATTATATCTATCAATTTTTATGAAATTCCCCCACGTTCCCCACCCCCCGAGGGGGCAAAAGACAAAAACACGTTTGTCCGGTATCACTTGAGAACGGCTCGACAGAATTCAACGGCGCTTCGCAGGAATTCAGGTCTTTACCCAACTTAAAATTATATCTATCAACTTTTCAGAAATTCCACCCCTCCCCCCCCCCCTGAGGAGCAAAAGACAAAAACACGTTTTTCCGGATATTACTTGAGAGCAGCTGGACGGAATTCAACGGCGCTTTGCAGGAATTTAGGTCTTTACCCGACTTAAAATTATATCAACTTTTCCGAAATTACTCCCCTTTCCCCCTGAGGGAGGCAAAAGGCAAAAACCAGTTTGTAAGCATAACTCGGCTCCTAATTACTTCACAGTAAAGAAATTGCACATGGAGAGACTAGTCATGAGTACAAATAATACATTATCTGCATTTAGGAATTTTGGATTTTTAAAGGTAGGGAGGGGGGGGGGGGGAAATATTGAAAATTCCTGATTTTTGAATAGACCTCTACCAAAAATGGAACAAATATATTGAAAAAAGGCTATGCGGCTTCCTTAGGATATTTCCAAAAACACATTTTTTTTTTTTTTTTGGGAGGTTTGCGTTTTTTTTTTTTTTTTTGGGGGGGGGGGGAGTACGAGGGGCAAACTCGAGACACCCCTTTTAGCGCTAAATTTGTCTTGAGAAATCTATGGGATCTGCGGTCACGAAATTTGGTGCGTAAATTGTTTATATGTACCCGACCCTTATTGTAACGGGATTTTAAGAAATCCCCCCTTACCCCCTTGATGTCGAGAGGGCTATAAACACGTGTAAAAACACGTTTTCCCGTTTGAATTCGCCTTAAATTATCTTAGATTGGCGAATTTTAGTGTGTGGATGTTGATTAGGTATACGCACTATGTACATTTTCGAGATTTCGCAAAACTTCGAGCTTAGCCACTGGGGAAGGGGGAGTAAGAATCGGGTAAGTTGCTGCTGAAAGCAGTGGGAACACGGACTCCACGTTACGAGCGAGAAAAATCTCTACCGAACACAGCGGGAACTTTAACTCAGGTTAATTAATAATGATATGGGATTTTGACAACTCATTTCAGTATTGTGTCCAACGAAGCGGACAAAGCCTGCTAGTAATTATATATTTTCATCAACTCTCTAGATAATATATCTAGCAATAAATAAATAAATGTTTTTAGATTTTGACTAAAGCTTCTCACCAAAGAATATATATACACAAATTAAAGATGTTTTTTACTTCGATTATCTCTCTGTCAACATGTTTACCTAACTTTAATTTTCGTAAGAAGGAAAGGAATGAAACTGAATTTAAATATGTTATTTACACAGCATGTTAATTAATAAAAGTCGTCTCTGCAATTATATGGTTATTTTAGCGTTCGCTAGCAGAAAAATGTTGAATAAATTGGCATCACTAAGTAGTTATTTTAAAGTAAATTTTTTATAATAGAATATTTTCGTTTTCTTAAAAAATATGCTGTTTTTAAACAACTTAAAACTAATTTTTTTTTTTTTTTTTTTTTTTTTTTTTCGAACGTACGTTATTTAGTTATGGGGGAAAGGGTACTTTAAACATAAAAAAATTCGACCATGGGATTTTTATGCGTTTAAATATTTTAAAATTCTCTAAATTCAATTTTACTATTTTTACGGTGATATAGCTTGTGTATGTGTCTGAATGAGCAGTAGCGTCTTAAACATTTTATTCGATTAAGTTCAAACTGAATGGACATGTTATATAGGGTAAATCTAGGATAGATAGCCATAGTTTTCGAAGATTGAGATAAAAATTTTTAGAATGCAAGTATAAGAAATTTTTTGCGTATTTAAAATTTTCATACATATTCTCATCATATTTTAGGCAAAAAATAATTAAGAATTGTGAATAAAAATTGGCAAACATAGTTCGAAAATAAAATGACAGATGGCCATCTCTTTTTCAAGTCGAGGAGAGATGGCCATCCAATACAAAACAGAAAAAGCGAAGTTAAAATATCAAAAAAATATACATTTTATACAGTTAGTCATTAAAAATATCAAGCAATTTGTAAAGATTGAATTATATTGCGGAAATTGACTGAATAAAATCCGAATAAACAAAATTTGAAGCATAATTTCAAAACTTCACATTTCTTAAAATTTTACCACATTTTTGGGAAAGGTCTTGATGGTGACGTGCCGATTCCGGCGTGCCAACTCCGGCCATAGTCAAAATCCCTCTTTGTAAGGGATTAAAATGTTCAAGGAATTTGTCTTAAAAGAATTATTTTATACTTCGCCCACTCCCTAAAGTCTATTGACCGGAAATGTAGCCAAAGTGAATTTTGACGATAAATTTACTAGTTTTAAGTAATTTGAAAAAAATCCCATTTGCGCGAATAAAGTAAAAATACAAGAATAGTACGAGTTACATGCGTTCTCAGATTCATACACAGCGTGGTAGAGGTGTGCAGTGATTTTTTTTAATGTGCGCGAAGTGTATATATGTGCGTGGTAGTGATTGCCGCGGAACCGAGTTACGTGCGTTTTCAGAATTATGCACGGCGAAGGAGGTGTGTCCAGTGATTTTTTTTTGTTTTGTTTTTTGTTCTTACGTACGTGGTAGTGATTGCCGCGGAACCGAATTACGTGCGTTCTCAGATTCATGCACAGCGAGGTAGGGGTGTCCAGTGATGTTTTTTTTTTTTTTTTTTTTTTTTTTTTTTGGTTTTTACGTACGTGATAGGGATTGCAGCTGAACCGAGTTACGTGTGCTCTCAGATTCATGCACAGCGAGTAGGGGTATCCAATGATGATTTTTTTTTTCTTTTACGTCCGTGGTAGTGATTGCCGCGGTATCGAGTTCTCAGATTCATGCACAGCGAGGTAGGGATGACCAGTGATTTTTTTTTTCTTTTTGTTTTTACGTCCGTGGTAGGGATTGCCGCGGAACAGAGTTGCGGGCGTTCTCAGATTATCAAGTCAAAAAGGACGAAATCACCTGCACGCCCGGTACTGCAATTTCTGGTCGCGAAAATGGGAATTTTTCAACACATTAATCCCTTACAAAGAGGGATTTTCACTATGGCCGGAATTGGCACGCCGGAATCGGCACGTAACCGTCTTGATAGTTTGTACACGTTTCATGGACACTTCAGGCACCATGAGCATTTTGTCCAGTCATTCGTTTTCGTTGTGATCCTATATTCTTTTCCACAACCAACACGGTGATCCTTATCAAATTCTAATCCCTCGAAATCTGTAAAATCTGATAATTTCAGATCAGTTTCATCTTCTTCGCTGCTAGAAGTGTCGTATTCTGGTTTTTTCTTCCGTTTATTTTAGACTTTTTTAGAGTTTTAAGCTTTTTGTGAACTTTGTCTGTTTCTGGGATGAATGTTTTCGATGAATTCAATATTTTCTGGTGATGTCAAACCATACCTACCTATTTGCCATTAAACATGTCATAAATACCATTGGCACGTTTTTTAACAGTTTTTGTCGTGGTTACATCAAGAATAGGTGCAATATCATAAAGTACTTTAGTTGGTGATGGTACACCACGAGTTTCTGATGTTTTAAAGGAAGCAATCTCTCCTCGATTTGATTTGGCCATCTATCCTAAAGCTGAAGGACAGATATCAACACAATTTGAAACTTTGATGACATATTATTTCCCTTCAGAGAAAGAACAGAAACTCCTCGATTCGTAAAATTAAGATTAAAAAATCTGGAGTGACTCCACTCGACTTTCCGAACATTGAGTAATTAACAGTTTTGTAGATAAAGTAAAGAAAGAGGAGTTGTTAAACAAACAAAAGAGAGAAAACCATAATAGAGTGTTTGAGTATTTTTCTCCATATATTACACGATGTTTTATTTAACGCTACTGAACTTTGAGCCCATAGATCATAATGATAAAGAAATTTTCGTTGTGTCCCTGTAAAAGCCTATAAATGCTAGATTCACCAAAATGCTTATAGTTAGTGCAACGGTGATTTATAATATTCATAGAAATTTTCAGCTCAATTGAATAAGGCGTTTAGATTCTATCGCACTTTTAAAAGTTTGGTCCCATAAGCCATAATGATAAAGAATTTTTCTTTGTGTCCCTGTAAAAAAACTGTAAGTGCTAAATTCACCAAAATCTATATCTGTCTGATATGTCTCTATGACTAAAAATAATGCCCACATTGAAATCTCTGTAGCACCTTGGATTCGTTTCACACTTGTTTCTCCCACAGACGGTAAAAAGGAATTTCACTGTTCTGTTTCAGCGAATTTGAAAAAAACAAAAAGAGGGAGTGGGGGGGGGGGGGGGGCGAGCTTTTAAACGAAATTTTTTTGAACAATATTGCAAGGATTATAAGAGAAGAAAAATGCTTTTCCAATTGTGTGTGATACATAACTATTTTCTGTGTTTGACAGATGAATCCGGATTGACAGAGAAGAAAATGACTCAAGTTTAGCAGATCTGTACAAATTAAATCCCGAGATCATTATTTACTAGGTTCCTCATATCTTACTTTATTGTTAAACTCTAACATTTAGAGAATGCTTGGATAAAGCATCGATTTTCTATAAATTTTGTATTCGAACACTAAATTTGAATGTGATATTTAAGAGCCGTATTACAGTGTTTTATATTAAAAACCTTTTATTTTATTTAAACTGAAATTTCCGGGACTTTGATAAATTAACAATGTTTAGATCTTCGCTGACAAATAATACCCTTTATCATTCAAAATTCAATCCGAAATAATAAATTTTCTGTTCCATTTGTTCTATAGTTACATAATTTTCAACAAAGGTTGTAAATATTTAACCCTCCAATTGTAAACATTCGTCTAAGTTCTCTTTTGCCCGAACTTCCCTCATGTATTTGCTGTCCTTGTTCCTCTATCGTACAAAGCAAAAATTTAAATCTCAAAATTTTAAACATTTTTTCAGTTTTATTTGTTACTACAACTTTCTGTTGCAAAATAATAATAATAATAAGTAATAATAATAATACTAATAATAATTTTGACTTCTCCTACCACCATGTTTTCAAGTTAAATGACAAGAATTTGAAATAGGAAAAAAGAATTTCGTTTTTTTTTCTGTAATAATTTGATTATTCTTGATAGTGGGACCAAAATGGCGGGACCAAAACGGCGGGTCCAAAACAGCAGGTCCGAAATTTCTTCGGGACCAAAACGGCGGGACTAAAATGTCATGTACCCAGAAAAAACAGCCATCTGTACACCTTTTGGATTATATGAATTTACAAGAATGAGTTTTGGTTTACGCAATGCAGCCTGTTGTTTTTCTTTTCATTTTTCAATAAATAAATCAGGCAGGAGTCTTGAAAACGAAACATAGAACGATAAAATAATTTCAATATTTTTAATGAAACTGCACACACACTTCACATTTTACGATCAACTGATATTACTGAACATAAATATTTACGTCCTATAGGAACAAATTATATACAGAGGGCCCAAAAATCAAAGTAAATTCGAATAATACTCGCACAGTAGCGACATAACGATCAGAACAGAACTTTCTTCTACCTTCACCGGTAGCGGTAAACAGAGAGGCATTGCGGTTTCACTCGCTTCAACTGGAGAGGAGTTTAGTTGTTCTTCTGCTATTGCTGGCCTTGTGGAAGGAACTATTCCAACTGCTCTAGCTTTGCAACATCCTCCCCACTTGAGCGTTCTGCAAAAATGCTCAACAGAAATACGACACTGAAAAATACTAATATAAAGGTTAACAAATGACAGTATATAAACTACATTAAACATCTAATAATAATAAAAAAAGAAAAATACCAAAAAAAAATATTTAGAGTTCAGTTTCTAAAGAAAAAAATGTTTATATAGTCTTTGAACAGTCTTATGTCAAATATGCATAACAATTCGTTTGACTGATCTGACTACCCTGCCAAAACGTGTCTTAAGTAGCGCTCCATCATTAGTGTTGTTATTTGTTTTCGGTGCAGGATTTGGCACATGCTGTTCAAGTCTTTGTGTGATTTCAAGAGGATAGAGTCTCTGGATTGGTCGTAGTAAAACTCCTTTCGATGTTCTAAGCTTAACCAGTCTAATAATTCCATCTTTACTAGGAAAGAGTTCGATGACCTTTGCCAAGGGCCAACATAAGCGTTTCTTATCGTCGCTGCCAATCAAGACTATATCACCCACTTGAACTGTGTCGAGACTTTTGGGGATCGACGAACGTAGAAAACACAGATATTCTCTTCTGAATCTTTGCTTTAAAGATTCTCTTACTCTCTGAATATATCTGTATCTTTCAACAACGTCAGTTTTCTCAATTTGGTCCAAGTCAGGTACATCACTTGTTCGTAATTCTTGAAGGAACAATGAAGGCGTTAGAACATTTAGTTCTTGATCTTCAGATGTGTACGTTAACAGTCTATTGTTCATTATAGATTCGAATTCACATACAAGCGTATGTAGTTCTTCTTGTGTCAGAGAGGCTCTTCCTAAGTTTTTTCGAAGCAAATCTTTGAGAATTCTTATAAGTCTTTCCCAGAACCCTCCCCACCATGGGACTGATGGTGGGATAAATTTCCATCTAATTTCCTTTACTTCAAACTTTCGTTGAATCTCAGTCCAATCCAAACTCTTCAATGCATTATTTAGTCCAGTAAAGTTTGTACCGTCGTCGGAGTATAACACAGAAATACGTCCTTTTCTCGCTATAAATTTTCGTAAAGCCAGAATGAAAGCATTCGTACTAAGTGATGGAATCAATTCTAAATGTGCAGCCCTAAACACAGCACAAGAAAATAGTACGATCCAAACTTTTTCTTTGGACTTGGTGAGCAGAGGATCTGCTAAATCAACTCCTGAGACTTGGGAAAACTGCTGTTACTTTCGTTCGATCTTCTGGAAGAGGAGGAAATGGTACTTCAAGATGTTTAACCTTTTGCTTCTTACACATATTACACTCATGTATGACACTTCGAATAATTCTTTTTCCTTTCAAAATCCAAAATCGCTCTCTCAAAATAACAAGTAGAGCAGACGCTCCAGCATGCTTGTTGACAATGTGCTCTTGCTCGATAAGACACTACTGGATGTTTGGAAGGAAGAACCAAAGGAAAAATAAAATCAGAGTTTTCATTTTCGTTTGTAAGTCTTGATTGCAGTTTTAGTATTCCCTCATCATTTTTATAAGTTTGGAAATTTACGAGAGATCTTTTGCCTTCTTTATCTGTAAAGCATTCAGTCTGTACACAACGAAAAAGTGTCTTTTGAGCATTTCCCATTTCTTCAGATGCAGTATTTGGATATTTTCTTAAGTCTTTAGATTTCGGTTGAAAACGTAATATCCAAGCTATGATTTTAACCATCTTTGAAAAATTTGAAACTCTGTTCGCTAATCGGGATACAACAGATTCAAACTCAATATTATTAGTAGAAACTACGGTTCTTTTTTTTTCTTGAGAAATCTCTTCTTCATTGATATTTATGACTGACTTAGGCCATTGCTCTCTTGGATTCTTCAACCAGACTGGTCCCAGCCACCACTGAGATTTTAACAACTGTTTAGCTCCACATCCTCTGGATGAAAGATCAGCAGGGTTCAATTCACCGGAGACATGAAACCAATTCTCAGCATCAGTAAGTTTCCTAATTACATTTATGCGATTATTTACAAAAACTGACCACTGTTCTTGCCGCTTAATCCAACTGAGTACTGTGGATGAATCAGTCCAAAAATAGGATTTTATTTTTTCCATTTTCAAAGCATATTTAACTGATTTGAACAATCTTGCTTATATAGTAGCTCCCATGAGCTCTAAACGTGGAATTGTTATCTTTTTCAGTGGAGTTATTCGAGATTTAGCTTGCAATAAAGTGAATGTTCACCACACCATCAGTGGACTCAGATCTTAGAAAAACGCATGCGGCATAGGCATCTTTGCTCGCATCTACAAATGTATGCAAACTTAGAAGTGACGATTCAGTCACGCCAGTCCATCTAGGTATTTTTATGTCTTTTAAAAAATGTAAATTTTTGACCCAACCAAGAAACTTCTTTTTAGTTTCATCGCTAACTTCCGCATCCTAATGTTCTTTAGTTTTCCATATGGCTTGAAGCAAAATTTTGGGTTGTATTAAAGCTGGGGCAATATAACCTGTCGGATCGAAATTTTTACTAATAAATGACAAAATTTTTCGTTTCGTTAGTTTTTCTGTCTTATCAAATTTTAATACTTCATAATCTATTTCTAAGGTATCAGAGTATTTGTCTCATATTAAGCCTAACACTTGTGTTTTAGAATCTTGAGAAGGGATTTCAGGAAAAGCTGTACTTTCCCAGCCCCTAAGATCAAATTTCCCTTCTTTCATAATATCTGTGGTATACTTCACAAAGTTATCTAATTCTGAAATGTTATGTACACTGGTCACACTATTATCAACGTAGAAACTGTCACGCAATCTTTCCAGCAATTTTTCAGAAAACTTTATTTTTAACGATTCAGCTGACAAATGGTGATGAATAACTGCCATGAGTGAAAAAGGGCTGCTGGTTACCCCAAAAGCACAAGGGGTATGACGGAAAACCTTTATGACATCTTTGTCATCATACCAGAGGAATCTTAAGAAATCTCGATCTTTTTCGTGCAGAGCTATCTGTAAAAACGCTCTTTTAATGTCAGAAATAACACCAATTTTGTATAAGCGAAATCTTGTTAAAATCGAAGGAATGGTTTCAATAAAGTTAATACCAGTCTCTAAGCAATCATTTAGGGATGGATAACCAGGCTTCTTAACTGAGGCGTCCAAAACGGGCCTAATTTTCATAGAGGTCATTGATGATGTTTCCTTAATTACTGGACGATGAGGAAGGTAATAAGAATTAGCAAGTGTCAATTCTTCAACGGGAACTTCTTCAATAATTCTATCATATATCCACTCTTTAAAAACTTCATGGTATTTTTTACGATATCCAGTTTTTTCTAACTTTTTAACAGTAGATTCTAATTTTGTACTGCAACTTCATAATTGCTCGGTAAGCAAGCATGATCATTTTTCCACGGTAAATGGACCTCATATCTTCCATCTTGCTTTTGTTTGACTGTTTCTTTAAAATGTATTATAACAGCCTTTTCAATATCTTCCCTATTACTTTGTTCTATAGGATCTCTATTGCCAAGGAGTTCTAAATTTCGAAACCGATATGTCTTCTTGAGAAAACATACTAATGACAGACATATTTATATCTCTACAACTACTGGACTGAGGGACTTTTCCCATCAAAGTCCATCCTAATTTCGATTCTATGGCGACTAAGCCTGACTTAAGTTGTTCTCGTCTACCAGTAAATAATTTACCCACGACGTCTGCTCCCAAAAGGACTTCGATAGGCCCAGAATTTTCGATGTCAGTTAAATAGATTGCTTTATTTTTTAACTCACGTATCCAATTTCCCTGAGTTATCGCAGAAATATCATTACAAATGACATTTTGACCTAAAGCATCTAAGCTGCAAATATAATCATTATGAAGATTACTCAAATAAATTTTGTAACATATATGTTTATTTATATCTGTTTTCTCTCCACCGAATAACGAATGACAAAATTCTTCTTCTCTTACAAAATCGAAATTTAATTCTTCTGCAGTGGATTTCAATATATATGATTTTTGAGACCCTGTATCTAGGACAACTCTCGCTTTGTGCTTCGCATTTTTTCCATGCAGCATTACAACTAAAGTTTGCAAAAATACATTATTAGTAGCATGAGATTTTAATTTCTGTGTAAATAGTGTAAACACACTTTTCTTTTATTTCCTCGTGATTCGAAAGCGACCTAGAACCTTCATTATTTTTATTAGATTCCAACGTGGGACACATAAATTTTAAATCTTTCTTACTACAAATCTGACACCTAATGTTTAATTTACATGAATTGGCCAAGTAGCCCTTAACTAAACAAATTCGACATAATCCCTTATTTTTAATAACTGAAAGTTTCTCGCTTAAAGGGATATAGAATATTTTTTTACAAAATCGCATTTCATGATCTTTTGAAAAAAACGAACATAAATTATTTTTTGAATCATGTGTAATTAGTTCCATTGCGGATGGATAAGTATCTTTAACATTTTTATATATTGTTAAATCTTTATGTTCGCGCTCAGGAAGCGTATTACAAAGATTGGTTCTGCTCAATTTAATCTTTTCTTCGGACTGTACTTCATTTCTTAAAAACAGAAGTATGAAATCAAGACTCGATATTTTATTTTCAGCTTCTCGAATTTTTCTCTGTCGTTCAAATAAACGTAACATATTTATGGGTAAGGAATTTTCAACTAAGGGATATAAAATGATCCCACACATTTCACTAATAATACCCAAAGTGCCTAGCGCTCTTAACTGAGTAGATAATTTATTATATAAACCGCTCAAAGAACCATTTTTCTTATTATTAGAATTAAGAACAAGCTTTAATAATTCACGAACATAAAAATCGATCAAAAGGTCTTCTCGACCATACCTCTCTTTTAAGCTCTGAATAGCTAAATCATAATTTTCTTCTGTTATGGGATATGACTGAACAATTTCTCTAGCTTCTGATTTAATTTTAGTCGACTGAATCAAATAATGAAATTTATCTGATTTACTTAAATTTTTATTCTCATGAATATTCTTAAATTGATTCCAAAATGTGAGCCAATCTTTTAAATCTCCCCCGAACGTGTAAAGTTCAACTTCAGGGAGACGCTGACATAATGTTTTACCCAATGGACCTTATGCACGAGTGGCAACGACTGCGTCTATTTACCTATCTTAGCGACTGCGACTGGTATTGGCTAATACAGCAGTAAACAAAAATTTCAAGCTCAGCGATTGACGTAGAGACTTTTATATACCCGCAGTGACGTATGATGCATAAAGTCCATTTGTTATCCTCTAATTGATTATCATTATCAACAAAATTACTTTCTTTTACATTTAATTTTTTGTGATTTTCTAAAAAGCGTTAAGCTTTTAATTGAATTCTTAATGACTTTTCCCTATATTCTTCTACAGAATCAAATTCTGTTTGAAATTCCTGTTCTTTTAAGCTATCTAAATATGCATTATGTGTAAATTCTAGTGATCTAGTGTGTCAGATTTTTGTTTAAATAAAACTCAACTTATTTCAACTTCTTCGAACGAAGAATTTTCGTCTGCTAGTATATTTTCTAGATTATTATATGCCCTCGTGAAGGAAGCTCTGTGTGCAGTTTTATTTCTTTTGATTATTTCCATTTTTACTATCAAATAATATAATACAATATTCACTCAATATTTATTTTACTAAATTTTACTTAGTAAATTTCGTTTTCATAAATTTGAAATCACCACAAGATAAACTTCAAAACCAAAATATTTTCGTTTTACAAACTTTCAACTGACAATCGTAAACTTCAAAATATTTCTTTTTTTCATTATATCAACAAATAATACACTCTGTATTACTATCTAATACTATCTAAATGATATAATACATTCACTAATAAAATGCATTCATTTATAAAATATTCTACTTAAGTTTCATTTTAATATTCTTCATTCAGTTTATCAATGAAAAACTTAAAAATGGAAATAATCTAATCTTCTTACCTCTTAATTATTACTCATTCTAATGTAAAAATACGCCAGGCCCGACCCGGGGGCGCCAAATGTTGTTTTTCTTTTCATTTTTCAATGAATAAATCAGGCTGGAGTCTTGAAAACGAAACATAGAACGATAAAATAATTTCAATATTTTTAATGAAACTGCACACACACTTCACATTTTACGATCAACTGATATTACTGAACATAAATATTTACATCCTATAGGAACAAATTATATACAGAGGGCCCAAAAATTAAAGTAAATTCGAATAATACTCACACAGTAGCGACATAACGATCAGAACAGAACTTTCTTCTACCTTCACCGGTAGTGGTAAACAGGGAGGCATTCCGGTTTCACCCGCTTCAACTGGGGAGGAGTTTAGTTGTTCTGCTGCTATTACTGGCCTTGTGGAAGGAACTATTCCAACACCTCTAGCTTTGCAACACAGCCCAAACCTTTCAACGATTTCTTTATCCTATACTTCGAGGATTAAATTTTCGCTTCAGCTATCTTGACAACATTCTCATTGCATCAAAGGATGAATCTCAACACATCAATCCTCTTAGTCAAGTTTTTAACGTCTTCAAGATGCTGGTCTCGTAATAAAGGTTGCTAAATGCCAGTTGTCCCAGAGCGAATTAAATTTCTTGGATCATCGTATTTATGTCAATGGCCAATAAAAGTAATCGAAGATCTCAAGCTTCCAGAAACTATAAAAGAATTGTGAAGATACTTAGGAGTGATAAAGTGCTACCATAGATTTATTCTCTTAATGTTGCAGAAAACCAGTCTATTCTTAATGAGTATCTTAAAGGAAAGAAAAAGAAGACTAACAGAAAAATTCACTGTACAAAAGAGTTAATTCAAGCTTTTGAAAATAGCAAACGACAGTTATGTGACGCGACAGTTCTAGTTCACCCATCAGAAAATTCACCCATTTCATTAATGGTTGATGTATCTGATAAGGGCATCGGTGCTGTACTACAACAACAAGAAGATGGAATCTCGAAACTCCTCAGTTTCTTTTCAAGAAAGTTAACTGATACTCAAAAACACCCCAGCTCATATGACAGAGAACTGTTAGCTGCATATTATTCTGTTAAATATTTTAAACATTTCTCAGAAGGTAGAAACTTTACAGTTTTTACCGACCACAAGCCACTAACTTATGCTTTCCACCAGGAACTAGATAAAGCAACATCTCTAAAACAAAGGCATCTATAATATATTGGTCAATTTACTGTTGATATTCAGCACATATCTGGAAAAAATAACATTATTGCTGATACACTGTCTAGAATAGACGAGTTGCATATTCAATCAGTGCTTGATTACGATGCTATAGCTAAGGCACAGGAAATTAACAAGGAGTTAATGGAAATTCTTTCTTCTCAGTACTCCTCTCTAAAATTAGAAAATGTTCCTGTATTTGGTTTCAATTGTGGCACATATTGTGGCACATATTGTAAGTGCTCAACGAACAAAAAAAAAGAGTACATTCCAAAAGTATTTAGGAAAATTGTTTTTAACAGCATTCACAATGTAGCCCATCCTGAAATAAAGGCTACAACCAAGTTATTGAAATCCAAATTTGTATGGCCATCGATAAATAAAGACGCAAGAATTGGATAAGGAGCTGTCTTAACTGCCAAAATTTCAAAGTTACACGACATGTGCAGAGACCTTTTCAGCAATATCACAACATCAGTCAACGTTTCACAGAAATTTGTTTAGATATTATTAATCCATTATCATCATCTGAAGGATTTCGCTATTGCTTAAAAATAATAGATACAGTCGTTGGCCAGAAGCAATTCCAATGTCAGATATTCGTGCCGAAACGGTTGCAGAAAACTTACTAAAAGGCTGGATTTCAACGCTTTGGAACACCATTAATCATTATTAACCCTTTGAGTGCTATAGACGCACATATGCGTCCAGCGAAAGTCATTAATATAGACTATGGACGCAAATACGCGCTTAGCAGATGTTATCAGTATGTACTATGGACGCAAATACACGCCCGGCAAAAATGATCAGTGTACTATGCAACACTCGCATAAGTCTCGCATCAGTCCTTGGCCGCGAGTATTCAGCACTCAAAGGGTTAATGATCAAGGCACTCAGTTCGAAGCACAACTATTCCAAGAACTGTCAAAATTAATACGATTTAAGCCAAATAGGGCAGCTTCATATCACCCACAGGCAAACGAACGTATAGAACGCTGGCATCGCACTCTTAAATCTAGCATAACGTGCCATGAAAACGAAAGATGAACACGATCACTCCCAATCATATTGCTTGGATTACGAACCGCTTGGAGATCTGATTTTCAAGCTACTCCAGCAGAATTTCTTTACTGTGAAAACATTCGTTTACGCTAGTTTACCCCAGTTTAAGTTTCAACCCCAGTCGGAATTCGTGCAAAAGCTCAAGAAAACTATTGCAGATGTGAAGCCGATTCCTTTTCCATATCATTGTAAGCAGAAACCCTTTATCTTCAAAGACCTTTAAAGTTGCTCCCATGTGTTCGTCCGCACCGACGGTGTTCATTAGAACCTTCAGCCCTCTTACCATGGACCGTATCGGAATACTGAGCGGTCCAATAAGATTTTCACACTTCTTATAAAGAAAATAATCTGGTGTGTCACTCACACTTTCTCTTACCCTGAAATTTAATACTAATGCAGGTTGCAGATTAAGAGGTAAGATAACGAGTACTGTTATGTAAACCTGTGTTAAGCAATTCAAATTAGGCTTCGGAAGAGTTTTATATGATAATTAGTTTTGTACCGCCCCCCTCAACCCCCCGTTTCATTAATGCACCTACATTTATATAGAATTTAATTCGGTTATTAAAAAATAATTCTGTTTTTAAAAAGTAATTTATTAAAATTATTATTTAAAAAATTATCTTTTATGATAATGCAGACGATTTCCATATTAAAGAAGTAGTATAACACTAAATATTAAAAAAAAGTTGAATTTATTCGCAATATTACATTAAAAAAAACCGATAACTTTATTTTAAATTATCGCAGATCGATGGTTCAACCATTTGCTTTAAAGGTATTGGCGAGCTCTTTTGAAAGATACCCATCATGAAAATTTACTCCCCTCGAGGGGGATGGGAGGCGAGCCTCCTACATACACAAATTTTTTTCCCAGTTGACTATCTCTATTACAAAAAAATATATATTCGTTTCACTTGGTTTAGTGCCGTCTATAGATGTTAAACTCTACTTACCTGCAATTTCCCCCATAGACGTAATGTATTTGAATAATTTTGAGTGTCCCTGTACATGAACCATTTGCTTCATCTCAACGAAAAGCTTAGTGTAGCATCCCTATATGATACATATTTAAAATACCGAGTTTGGAATTTCTGCTAGTATTTGTTCTTGAGATATGCTGATAACAGACACACAGACCATTCGCTAAAAATATGATTTTCGTATTCAGGGGACCTCAGAACATGTAAATATAACAAAAACTCACGTTCGAAAATTTGACCCTAAAACAATACTTTCTCGGATAAGAGAAAGTAAAAAGGTTAGTATTTCTATTGACCGACTCAAGCAATGTTTTACTGGCAATTCTTCTGAAACTGACATTGCACCTTGTATTGAGAAACGTCAAGCTGACAAACCTGCAAAAACGGTAGAAAAACAGATCAGATTTGCACCCTTACCCTTTCTTCCCCCGACCAGACTGACAAGACGAGGACGTGAAATTCGTTTACCAGCACGTTATCAGTGAGACAAAGTATCTAGCCAATACATCCTACAAGAGGTGTAGTAGGGAGTATTTATCAATGTATCCCCAAGTACCAATATTTTTTTAATATCGCAATAACGATATTAAAGATCTAGCTCTGCTGATATATCCCTCTAACGATATTTCTTAGCGCACACTGAGCGATCGATCGAAGCGCCGATAAATAATGTTCCCCACTAGCACCTATCACCACGCTCGGAATAAAGAGAACGCCGAATAGCTTATACTAATGCAACCCCTTGTGCGCGACACAAACCTGCATCACCGCGCGCCAAGCAAAGCCCGAAAAAAAAGAGACCTGAATAGCTTATACTAATGCAACCCCCTTTTTCCCCTCGTATTACTCACTGACTAAAACTCCCAACCCCAAACAATCCTTCCTCTCCAATCCTCTCTTTCCATACCGCAATGTATCTACTTTCTTTATCTTTATTCGTGTTATCTACCAAATCGAAAATATCACTGTCCAAAAAGTCAATGATATTCATCAGGAAAATTAAACTATCACAGTATATTGACTTCCCACAGTATATTGACTTCTCATTCTACATTCATGCATTTCCCTGGCTCTAAACGATAATATGAAAGAATTTATACTACCGTTAGTATAAGTTCTTTGATAATATTGCACATCATCGCTCGTGGATCGTAGGTGTAATACCACAGACAGGCGATATAAAAACAAACGCTTATTATGACGAATGAAAACAATATCTTTTGTTTTAGCTCATTTCCTGCTATTGGTTCATTGATATTGGTTTATTTCAAAGTATCGATATCTTCTGGCCAATAAGATGCGACATGTGTTTAACTCGCTTTGGGCTGAGTGATGCCAGATTGGGGATTTTGCCCCCATTTTGGGGGTTTTTGAGGCTTTTGGACCAAATGTTTGTGGGGACTTTTTGGGGGAATTCTAAAATTTTTGGGGACAAATCTGGGGAGTTCTTCAACTCTGTCAATGTTGGTAACGTAATGATTTATCCCTACGACTAGAGACTTTCAATATCTTTATTGGTATTTGGGGATTTTTTTTTTTTAAATTGCCTTCTTTTTGGGAAAAATCTGAATTTTTATCACAGAAAAATCTGCTTGATATTTTTTTTGAAAAAATTTTTATTTCCCCTTTTTGTAGAAATCAAATTGGGGATTTTTTCGAAAAAACCTCCTGAATTGGGGAAATTTGAAGACCTGTTTGGGGAAATAATTTTCGACCATCTGGCATCACTGTTTGGGTTGTACATCAGTCAGATAGCTCTCTTTCTCCTTTCCCATGTTATCCAATGGGATTTTCGTTGCTTCGTTTTATAAAAATATCTCATTCAAAAATGAAGTTTTTCGAATTCTGTTTTTTGAATATTACTCTTTGAACGGGTCTCCTTTTAGCTTGGTGAACAATTTTTCGAAAAAATTAATTGAAATATTTTATTTCAATAAGTAAATTATGGACTCTAAGTGTGGATCTCTAAGTAAAATATTTAAATTTATTTTTTCGAAAAATTGTTCACTAAGCTAAAAGACGACCTGTTTAAAGAGTAATATTCAAAAAACAGAATTTAAGCTAAAAGACGACCTGTTCAAAGAGTAATATTCAAAAAACAGAATTCGAAAAAGTTCATTTTTTAATAAAATATTTTTATAAAACGACGCGACAAAAATCCCATTGGATAACATGGGAAGGGAGAAAAGGTGCTATCTGACTGATGTAAAATAAAGTTTTATCTTCAGTAATTTTACAGTGACAGTTTCTTTATAGAATTATATAATATTGGATGGTTTATTACTTTTTTTATGTAGCATTTATTTTTTCTCTTTCCTTTTCTTTCTTTCTATTTTTTTTTTTTTTTTAAGCCGTACATATAATTGCAAAATGAGTTACTTTAAGTAACAAAATGAAACTTTAACATAATTTTGTTTAAATAATATAATTTTTATACTGACAATGTATATATATATGTATATATATATATAATGTATATATAATTCAATTTTCAATTATTGTGAAACTATTACGAATGTGAATTGAACACATATACATTTAAAAAATATTGTAATGATTTGGTAAGCAGATACAAAAATAAAAATGACAAGTAACTGACATTTAGGATGCATATAAGAGTTTTAAGTAAAAAATATTACTCTCTACGACCAAAAAAAGTGTATCCAATGGCAATTCTTAACTATTTAGAATGATTTTCCTTTTTATTTAATACCTACATCTTAAGACAATTTTTCTTAAGCTTTATTTTTAGTAGAATTATGAATTTTGATATACTTGGTACAAATAAAACACAGATCGCATATTAGCTGTGTTAAAATATGATTTTAAAATAATTAAAGCTTAAAATGGGAAGAATAGAGGACAAACTATACAGAGGTATACTAAAAAGCAACAGTATAAGTTATAAGAAACACAAAATATTGATTCACTTTTTATGCATTTTTTTTTTTTAATGATAAAGTTATGGTAGTAATATACCAGAAAATACATGGAAAACACTTTATACTTGTATACTTTAAAATTCGTGTGCATATGTCTTTAAAAAATAACAAATGTCTATTTTTTCCTATCTTGAAAAAAATATCGCAATATATCACTAATATCGATATTAACTTGGTGATATATCGCGATATTTAATTTCTGATATCGTCCAGCACTAATGTGTAGGATGTGTCGATCTAGCTTTGGGATGGGGGGGGGAATAGTTATGGTGCCGCATACTATTTCTCTTCAGAGAAAGAACAGCAACTCCTTCACTCGTGAAATTTACATTAAATAATTATAAGATAAAATACTTTATAAACCATGTTTTTGAATTTTCTGTTGAATCATAGCTATAGAACTAACTACATTAGCACTTTATCAATGCGTATTGCTACGAAATTGTAAATAATTGTATTTATTTTTGTATAAATTCTTTCAATGAGGCTTAGTAAGAAGAAAAAAATGTCAATTTTCTGCATTTCCAGCTCTTCTTCGCGTTAAAATAGCTTAATTTTCCCTTTAAAACGCATTAAAAAGCTCCAATAGGCAGGTAATGGATTTGGCGCCAAATCTGGCGACTTTTTGCCCTTGGTGATTTTTTTGGTGACTTTTGGCGAGAAAATAGTTATTATCGATATTCCAAAGACGGACATTTTAATGTGATTGGTTAAAGAGTTACGGAAAATTTGAATTAAAAAAAAAAAAAACTTGGTTTTAAAAGTAAAATATTAATCCTTTCAGAACAACATATATTTGCATCATGAACTAACTACATTAGCACCTTATCAATGTGTAGAAAATCTTTAATGTGATAATGACGTCAATTTTTGCCAGATGCATAATTTAACATTTTACAATTTTTTAATGCTCACGTTTAATGAAAGGTATTTATTTTTATGTCAAAAGGAAATGAACTCGTAATTTTTTTTTTTTTTTTTTTTTTTTTTTTTTGGGCAACAATTAAATTATAGCTAATATTTTAATGACTATTTTTATTGCTTTTATGAGCTTATTATTTTCATACTTTAATTAATTAAAAGAAAACTATTCGAAAATTCGAAAATCTGACTTCGAAGTATTGTGTTCTAACCGGGTTCTGAGCTACTGTGAAAGTTTCAAATGTCTAGCTAATAGGGAAGTTAGTTAAAAATAGATTGCAAGATTTCTACTGGACAAACAAACAAGAATAGAAGTTAATAAACACATGGTAAAATATATTATTGTTCTGATTACTTCCTTTCCTTGTACCCGTCAGTTTTGCATCATACCTACAGTTGTAAATATATTGTTTTGTAAATAATTTAGTTACTATACTGCATGTAAATAAAAGTATTTTTATAAATCGCTTTCATAATGATCGACGTGTACCAAACATATAGCATTCACCTATAAACTCATTCAACTATTTCCAACGAACGAAGTTTATGTTTCCAATCAAGTTTAGGAAATATTTAGACTGGCCATCTCTCCTTTATGGTTACCATCTATCGTAGAGTTACCCTATAGGTCACCGTTGCAACATCTGCATTTATATTCATGACAATGACTATCGCAATAACCCTAACGATGGCAATAGGTTCAGAAATAAGCAGGTAGGTTCGAGTCCAAGAATATTAAAACTATTACTAAAACAATAAAAAGCCGATATTAAGATTATATACTCCGCAAAAAACGGATACTTCTTGTTCAGGAATAGTATTCCACACCTTATTACAAAATCCCTATTTGGAAAATACGCAACTGAAACTTCAATGGATTTCATTCGTGTGGTAAGGGCAATCTTTATAATCTTTGATGAAAATTAGTTGTGAAAATCGAAACATTATACCAAAAGTATTAATTTAGTTAATGTTCAGAAAAGGCTTACAGAGATTTTTGGTACAACTATAGTATTTCCCCTCAGCTAGATTTGGCGATTTTTCGTTGGCGCCGGTTTGAGCGATAACGATGTCGTTCTGGATTGTTTGCAATACAATATGGCAACCTGCATGCAGTTTACTTTTTAAGCCATAGCAACCAGCGTTTGGTCATTTTTTTATTACCATGCAAATTAATAATAAATTATAAACAAAATTAATCAATAGTAAAAAATAAAATACGACCGTTTTATATAATGATTTTTGTAGTAATTTAGGTGAAATATTATAACATCATTTCAACATCGTCTGCAGGCTGCATACTATTTATTTTTTATGCCATAGCAACTAGCGTTATGTTTTTTAATTACCATGGGAGGACAGGAAAATTAAAATTAGTGATTAATATTGTTTACTTATAAGTACGGAACTTGTTTCTATTGTTTTTTTTTTTGGCTAAGCTTTACTATACGGCAGCCATTGCTTATTACCGTTGCCGATGTTTTGATCGCGTGATATGACGGTGATTCGAGACCCGAATCAGAGTATCGATACTTTTTTCTGTTGTATCGAAACGTAACATTTACTGATTCATGCATCGCTAATTAGGGGCATACAGTGATGTTTTTTTTTTTTTTTTTGTTTTTTTTTAATGCTCGCGAAGCGAGCAAACAGCAGAAAACATAGTGACCGAGGCTCTATGAATCTTCATGCTTTTACTGATTCATGCTCCATGAATTAGGCGCGTCCAGTGATGTTTTTTTTTGGTTTTAATGCTCGCGAAGCGAGCAAACAGCAGAAAACATAGTGACCGCTGCTCCATGAATTTTCATGCTTTTAATGATTCATGCTCCACGAATTAGGGGCGTCCAGTGATGTTTTTTTTTTTTTAATGCTCGCGAAGCGAGCAAACAGCCGAAAACATAGTGACCGCTGCTCCATGAATTTTCATGCTTTTAATGATTCATGCTCCACGAATTAGGGGCGTCCAGTGATGTTTTTTTTGGTTTTAATGCTCGCGAAGCGAGCAAACAGCAGAAAACATAGTGACCGCTGCTCCATGAATTTTCATGCTTTTAATGATTCATGCTCCACGAATTTGGGGCGTCCAGTGATGTTTTTTTTGGTTTTAATGCTCGCGAAGCGAGCAAACAGCAGAAAACATAGTGACCGCTGCTCCATGAATTTTCATGCTTTTAATGATTCATGCTCCACGAATTTGGGGCATCCAGTGATGTTTTCTTCGGTTTTAATGCTCGCGAAGCGAGCAAACAGCAGAAAACATAGTGAAACATAAAAAAAATGTTTCATAGTGATGAAAAGTATTGTTTCATAACATTTTGATTCGATTCACGACGTTGTGAAACGATTCGCAGTACCGACTCACAAACTGAATCAAAACACCATCATACCACGTGATCAAAACATCGGCAACGGCAATAAGCAATGGGTGCCGTATAGTAAAGCTGTTCCTTTTTTTTTTTTTTTTTTTTTTTTTTTTTAATATAAATAAATGTACATATATGTGCATTAAAAATAATTTTTTCCTTTTGTTAAAAATGTTAAACGAAATTCTAATTTATATAATCATATTTTACCGGTAAATATAAAATAGCATTTAAACTGAATAACTGTATGGAATGTAAAAGCATAACGAAATTCATAAACATGAAGAAAGTAAGTCAATTTTAAATACATATTTGTTTTGTTATTATTAGAAATAAGTTCAATGAATTATTTTAATGATCCCATTCTGAAAAACATATTTCGGTTTTGTTTACGTTAGAAATCCATGGCAACCACTTCAAAAGTAGAATTTACCCATAATAGCCAACGAAAAATCGCCAAATCTAGCTGAGGGGAAATACTATAGTTGTTCCAGATTTTTTATCGGCAACAAAGATTTTAGTCTTGGCGTGAAATATGGGGATTTGGCAATCAAATTTATCGAAACATTTTAGTTTAGTTTTGCGAAAGTTTTGAACCTCTTCGTTCAATAAGAACAGAGTTCAGGAATTTTTCGGAATGATCCATTGGTTTTCTAGTGCAGAGATAACTTCCTCAAAAGTTCCATAAATCATTAACAAGAATGTAATAAGAGATGTAGCATTATTGATTATTCATAGAGCCTGCCTATTTGTTTACATGTTACTTACTTTCTATACGTTTTTACTGTAAAAGTGGAAACAGATAGCAGGATTTTGTTTTTGTTTTTTTTTTAACAAAGGTGAGCGTTGGCAGCCAGCTACGTTATTGACAACGCAGATTTTGAACTTAGCGTTGAATTTGGCGACTTGACGTCCAAATTTGACGAAAAGTGATAGTTTAGAATTCCTAAGATTTGGAATTTTTAACTTCAATAGGAGTCGAGTTCTGTAATTTTCCGTATTGATTCACTGGTTTCTAACGCAGAACTACTTCGAAAATTCTGTAAAACACTGGCAAAACTCTCGATGAATTTATATTCTATTCAGATTCGAACTGAGCAATTGATCACTGATCCTGGATTAGCGAAACTCTTACTCTGTTACGTTCTTAACGCCATTTACTTGACTTTTGTAGTACAAATAACTCTTGTGTTGGATTTTTTTTTTTTTTTTTTTTTTTTTTTTTTTAGTATTCGTTAATTATTGACTTTTGTGCTACAAAGAAAGAGTTATATTCTATTGTTTTCAGAATATTCATTAAGTAAAATGCATTCATCCACTAGAACCTACTCATGTCTTCACGAACTATTTCCAACATACAAAAATGTCGACAACTTTCATAAAAATATCATTTCGTTCTCAATTATGAACTTCTGGTAAAATTTCTATGGTCGGTCATATAAAATGGACATTTTTTTTTCATTTTTGGTCATTATGAATACTGTAATTTTCGTAGATATCTCCAAAACAAAAAGTCGCAGAAAGACCAAAAGGGATGTGCACAACTACTAGATGTTATAGCAAGCTTACACATAAATTTGCAATGTACAATGTTCAACCATTTTTGAGTTATGCGAGATACACACCAACACATACATACACATATACGTGCATACGGACGTCGCGAAAAATCTTCTAAATTCATTAATATCTCTAATAGAGAAACACGTGTCAAGACCAAACTTGGTGGTATACAACTAGATGTCATGACAGTCACAAATATAAATTCAGAACATTCCACGACCTTTCGTTTTTGAGTTATGCGTGTTTCGCAAATGGGTATTACAATATTTCCTTATACTTTGTAAAAGGAAGTAAATTTTTTTTTTCTTTTATAAAGATCATTTCAAAATTCATTAAATAAAATAGCATAGCTTTAGTATGGAATCCCCTTAATAAAATTTGAAATTTAGCACCGAAATATCTCTGATGTTTCTCGTCAAGGTTTTTACTTACGCGATTGCGATAGTCCTTTCAATTAATCGCCAAAATGGTAAAAAAATATTTAAAGTCTCCAAGAAGGTCTCATTCTAAAGTTTGGCTAAATAAAATTAGTAATTAGTAAAATTAATGATTTTTCAATCTCGTTCATAGAGATAATTAGTAGCTATATTGTAAATAATAATGATAATAATAATTCAACAGAGTATAATTTTATGGCAGCTAATAGCAACACAAAGCGCGTGTTGTTACAAACCTATAGTCATCAAATATACATTGTTTACATTTTCCACTTTTAAAATCCGCTACTTTTTAAATTCAAAATTATATGCCTATCGCTTATTTACTTACTTACTTTTTTTTTTCTTTCACTTAAAAATGAAAACAAGCAGTGAAAGCTCCAACAGAATTCCCACTGATAACGAGTCACCGATTGATTCCGATATCTCTCTTTTCGCTCAGATATTAACAAAGTCTAAACCTGTCATCCATTTAAAAAGTTTTTCTAAAACTAAAAGGATCATTTGGTTGTTGTTAAACATCAGCATCATGTCAGTGTCCGCAGTAGTAACATTACTTTTAGTCCACTTCCTAACTGAGAGCTTCGGCTTCATAACTTACATTGAAGTTCGAAGACCTTTACCGGTAAGACAATTTTAATTGATTTCTTTATATATGAAAAATTAATACAGCAAAATATGTGTGTCATAAAACAATTATTCAGTAATTGTTCTTATTACTTTATTTTATATACACTAAGCGACAAAAAAAAAAAAAAAAAAAAAAAAAAAAAGCCGCACTGCAGAAAAATTGACTCATACCTTTTTTATTTGTAATAACCTCAAAATTAATGATTGAAACAAATAAAACTATCATGTTTGCGTAATATCAAAGAGATGAAATGATACCTATGTACATATTTGATTTAATAATTCACTTTATTACATTCTACGAAGTAATTATTAAAAATCTACATAAAACATTCATTTTAAACGTTATATAATAAACATATACTTTCTGCTGTATTATGATTTATTATATGATATAAACAAGTTATATTTTAATACATGAAATGAAACTATTTATTTGTTAGATCTAAGCAAATTTTTAATAAAAATATGTATTCTGCATTGAGTTATTCCACATTTATATGGAATTATTGCTTTAATGCGCAATGGCATAGTATTATGCAGTGTTTTAATATAAATATCAGAAATTTCTCTGTGCCAAAATATCATAAATAATTTTTTCTAGTCCTAGCAGAGTTGTAGGCTGCAATTTTTTTATCTTCGCCCCTTTCCCGTGATTTTTTATAGACTAAACATTTTCGAGCGGATTGAGATTAGGACTATTTCCAAGTCTGATGAAAAAGAAATTCTACGATATTTTTTGTGGGATTTAACTTAAAGTTAAAAAAGATATGATTGTGCTTACAGAATTATAGGTGCTCATGGGCTAGGATAGGTAGTTTTAACAATTTGAATCGAATAAACGCACCACAAACGCCCTTTAGTATGATGCAATATCATCTCGAAATTCTGTTTGCGGGAAAGTCTGAGATACCTTCAAAATAGTCGGTCAGGCGCCGTTTCTATAATGGCCGCGTTTTATTTCGAGTTAATTGATCCCTTGAGCATAAAAATTTTCCCTACTCATTGAAAATTTATGCACCTCCGTACCATAATGTACGGAGAATGTGTCACTGTTTTATGAATGCAATTTTCAATAATTCGGTCACATTTTTATCATCTTACTAGTTTTTTTTTTTTTTTTTATCAGCCCGAAATAAAATAAACTTGAATCATCAGATAAAACCAGTTCGGCCTAATAATTAACTGATAATTTTTTTTAATTTTTGGTCAACTGAAGTCTTGTTATTTTAATTATTTTCCTTAGTAATGTTTCTTTCTTTTTTTTTTTTTTTTTTTTTTTTTTTTTGTCAGATCGTCTGGTTTTTAACATACTTTGTTTAATTGTTCTCACACTGTTTTTGAAGAAATTATTTTGCTATGCGCTTTTTTTTTTTATCTTTTCTAAGTTATGAGCCTGTACAAATCGATTTTTTTAAACTTTTGTTTCTTAACTTGCCATCATCTCGCTTGGATGGGCAACATGACCGCCTAAAGATACATTTTCCTTTTAAACAGCCAAAAAATTTTATATCTTCTTAAAAATCATCTCAGGAATATTTCGTTAACATTTAATTAATTTGCCATCTCACGTATTAAAATAATTTTTGACTTTAGGAAAATCTGTTCGAAAATTTGTTTTTTAAATGATAAAATTGGCGGTTGCAAAAAGTTAAAAGAAAAATATCCAAGTGCGGCTTTTTTTTTTTTTTTTTTTTTTTTTTTTTTTGTCACTTAGTGTATATAAGAAGAAAATTTCCGACTTCTGGTTTTCGTTGACTTCACATATGTTTGAGATGTCCTGAACATCATTTGACCATTTTTAGAAAATGTTGGCCTGTGTATCTATGTGTCTCTCTGTTTGCCTCTCTGCCTAGGTTTGTATTAAAAATTTTGTGGACGCTGTATCTCAAGAACTAATGGGCGAAATTCAGTGTAGTTCATATTTGGTTGTACCATGACTTAAGTTGATGCTGATTAGCATTTGGAGCAAATCGCTCAACAGGTACCGCTGCGCTACTGTACCATTTTCGGAACAGATTTGAAATATGTCGTTCTTTGCGAAAAAGAAAGAGATCGCCAAGTTATCCAGTGAACATATTTAACTTCCTTCAAAAATCATGGTTATTTTAATAACGTATATTAAGAGAGCAATCAGTAATATTAAACAATATTTCGTACAGTGTATATTTTCATATTACGTTGGTCGCCAAATACAAAAGTCACTAAAGAGGACAGATATAGTAATAAGACATAGATTGATCATGGAAGGAGAAGAAGTGACTCCTTTTTACTCCGAGAAACACGGCCATTTTGACCAGTTAATGGTCGTCTTTCTCCGAGTGAATACACACAGATAATTTAGCAAATAAAATTTATGAATAATTTATGTACTAAAGGTGAAGGAAAAACTGCAAATACAAATTTCAAATTCATTTTTCTTTTTCTCTCTTTTTTTTTTTTTTTACAATATTTATTAATTTAGTTACTATTTAAAGTTAAACTCTTTTTATATACTAAAACTAACGTTCTTTACCTACGCCGCTGCTAAATATATTTAAAAGAATTTTGAAAATTCTATATTACTTAGTACTATAAAATCTTAAAAAATATCAAACTTTCAAAAAAGTATTCAAATAAAAATCAAAACAGTTTTAATTTCATAATAATAACAAAACAACTGATTATAAAAATTATATTTTTCATAATTTAGTCAAATATAATTTACTTTTATGATAACTTATTCCATTTCTTTTTATAAATTTATTAGAAGAATTAAAAGACGCAATGTTTCGACGTTTTGAAAATTCATCAATATTTTATTCTATTTCAATTGCCGAGTTTCAAGGTTTCAATCAACGAGATAAATAAATTAGAGTGCTGATTCAATGGATGAACGATTGGCTTTCCGTGGTTCAAGATGCATCACGTGACATGAACCAATAGGTTGCCATGTTTGGCCCTTTATCGCTATTTTGGCATTTAAAATTTCATTTCAGCAAATTATCATCATTATTAGGTAACATGACAGTCCTATTACCAAAATAAATTGTTTTTAAAATAATTTTTCACATATTTCACATTTTAATAAGTAATAAAATACATTTTTTTTCATCGCTTCCCAACAAAGTTTAAAAGTGTCTATAAAAGAAAAGTTAAAGTTTTAAAGAGCTAAATTTAGCCACAAATAATAATTTTTCAACTACTTTTAAGCATTTTGTCGGTTACATTTCGACTACACGAAATAAAACAGAAGTAAAATAAAAATCAAAATGATTTAGAACAAAAGAATATTAAACTACATAAGTAAACAAAAACATTGGCCGTTATGACTTTTGCCAAGAACAATCTCCAGACCGTTGCCATAGAAATCTATTGAAAATAAGCTGTTACCAAGGGAACCAACGCATATAGGGTGAATGTCACATGGTTCATGTTGGACCATGTCAGGGTTACTATTTATCACTCTACTTTATTTATCTCGTTGGTTTCAATACCAGTTAATGGCTGATGCCAAAAAAAATTTTCGGCATCTAAAATCTTTGCATAATAACATGGGGATGATAGATCTATATAAATTACTATATATAGGGATAACAGAGGTCTAGTCAAAAATGAGCGACGGCCTTGGCGCGATTTCAAATTTCAACGATCCCAACAGGACATCGTACGATTTGGCGAGAAAAAGACCCCCCACATATGGCACGCTTAGTTAAGTTTTTACTGTATGGTCTGAGTGTGTGAGTGTTTTGTATGTCCACTAAAAAGCATGTGTGCGAGAATGTGAATTTCTGTACTCTCCCCCTCGGCGCTGCAATCAGCCCAGTTTTAAAAGAATCTGACTTGAAGATTCCCCACTGCAAATACAAAAGTTTGTTCTCATCCCTTCGAAAGACTGTTTCATCTCATCTTTAATATTGTAGTGTATATCTTCATTAGAGTGTTACCCGCAACTTCAACAACATCAAAAATATGACTGCTTATCTTCATTAAACAGTTTTCTCCATAGAGCCCCTTGTCGCGAAGGGCAAATCCTCGGCGTAACTTGTAAAATGTACATGGACTTCTTGTAGATAGGACTTTTTATCAGACTGTTCTCATCAGCAGTCATCTATGATTTCAAACTTTGTTGTTCATCATCTCACTCCCATTGTCGGTTTGGTTTCATTCCGGCGTTTCTCTGAAATTGTTCAATTCTCACACCATCACCCACTGTCGGCTCTAGGCTAGGGCCTGGCGATTTATGTATTTTCTTTTTTTCTTTCTTTCTTTTTTTTTTTTTTTTTTTTTTTTAATAAACTGCGAGTAGTCTCCTTAGAAGCGCTCAACATCACTCCAAGAGTGATGAGCGGAGGCTGCTCCCTGTTAATCAAACCTAATGTTGATATCAAATGGGCCTTTAATAACATCGAATGGTTTCATATACTGAACACGCTTAGAAAACTTAATTGCCCGAGTAACCTGGCAGGGGTCATCCATTCGTATCTATCAAATAGGAAAATAATGATCAATTGGGGGCCTGAATCGAAAGACCTTCAACAATCAAAGGGCTGTCCACAGGGGGTCTTGTTTGGGCCCACTTCTGTGGAATATTATAGCCAACAACATCTTGATTAAAATGAATTCAAAGGGTTTCAAAACTTTTGCATGCGCGGAGGGCTTCCCCCTGGTTGTCTCTGGTAGAAGGAGGGTTGACCTGGAGGGTCAGGCCCGAGAGGCATTAAACCTTTTCAGCGATCTTCTTTCTCAGTTTAATCTCAATTTATCCACTTCTAAAACTCAAGCACTTTCTTTTTCGGAACCAAGACCACTACAAAGGACACCGGTGATGAGGATAGATGGCGTCAGTGTTAAACATGTACCTCATCTCAAATTTTTAGGAATAACAATTGACAAAAAATTTAATTGGCTAGCACACATTAATGAACTAAAAATCAAAACATTAAAAATTTTCCATAACTCCGCGAATGGTCGGTAAGAGATAGGGTATTTCTACTGAATTATTAAAAATCTGGTACAACACAATTGTGGACAAAATTTTAACTTATGATGGGGCAGGTATCTGGGGAGGGTTTCTTACAAAAGAAGCAAAAGCTAAAATAAACTCCGTTCAAAGAATGTTTTTACTCCAAATTTCGCGTGGCTATAAAACTATCTCTGCAGACGCCCTCACAGTCATCACCGGGATCCCTCATGTTCATCTTCAGTTAAAATATTGTTACAGGAAAACTAACATCCTGCAGCTAAATAATACTCAACTAAATAATTTATTATTCCCCGGTGTAAATGTACAAAACTCTCTTTCCAGTTGGCAAATTCACCCAGCACAGGACATTGCCTCTTTACTAACATTATGTACAAAAAACAGTTTTTCTCAGTCGGCTCCTGTGGCGATTTTTACAGATGGTTCAAAAACAGAACATGGAGTGGCGGCAGCCTTCTGTGTCCTTAATAACAATGAATATACCCACCGATAGTCATGCAGACTCGAGGACTTTAACTCTGTTTTTCAGGCTGAGCATTTCGCCATAGAAAAGGCCCTGGAGTGGGTCACCACTCAAACCAACATCAGTAATAAAACTCATATTTTCAGCGACAGTCTATTTGGTTTGCAGGCCATTGTCCGCCACAGGTCCCGACATCCTCAGGTTCTTAAAATCAAACACCTTTTGAAGGATCTAAATCTTCGAACGTCCCTTGCACACGTTTCTGCCCATAGGGGCGTGGTCGGAAACGAATTGACAGATTATCTAGCCAAAAGTGCAACTGAGAATGTTAGTGTTAACATTTCCCTGCCAACACTTCCCTCTTTTATCAAATGATCACTCAAACAGATTTTGTTTCGGGAATGGCAGACCTGGTGGGAAAATTCCGAGAATGATAGATACACCTTTTCAATGATTTCAAATGTGGCCGTCATGGACCTTTCCCACAATATTTGTATAGATTCCATCGCCGACGCACCCCCCTTTGTCCTTGTGGAGAGTCGTCAAACTTGTCGCCAAATCCATTATCTGTCTTATTGGAGCTTTTTAATGCGTTTTTAAGGGAAAATTAGCTATTTTAACGCAGAAAAGAGCTAGGAATGCAGAAAATTGACATTATATTAAGTTACTAAGATTCTTTAAAAGAATTTATATAAAAACAAATACAATTATTTACAAATTTGCAACACTGCCCCCCTCCCAAGCATGTCTCGGGCTGTGCAATCCTTGGTCAGGAGACGAAACTAAACAAACTAAACAATCTAAAATACAAAAACTAAGTTGCATATAACAATAAAATAAAAATACAAATTGCAAAACCAATTGAGAGATATTTACAAAATTTACAAATAAGTACAAATATTTATATACAAATATTCACATTACAGATGCACAAATTTAACAAATATTTACATTTTAAATTTGAATGTTACCGTTACGTGTGGTATGTGGCTAACCAAACATAATGGACCACCTTCGGTTTTGATGAAGGTGTTTTAGTAATTCTTAGTACGACATCATTCAGTCTTTTTAAGACTGTGTAGGGACCGTCCCAGTTACACTGTAGTACAGCGATTAGATAAACAGTGTGAAATGCGGCAAATAAAATTGTACTAAAAAAATTAAGCCTTTCACCAGCTGTCACTATAATCGAAGCTAATGTCACGAAATCAAATCCGAGATTCCCTATTGGTTACTTATGTAGTTAGATCACGTGATTGAGAAGACGAAACTGGGAAAAGCCAATCAGCTTTTCGATTTGAGCAAAAAATTCAATCGAAGCTTCTGTGAAGCTTAATTTTTTTATTAAGCATTCGATCATAAGTGCTTTCCACACTGTATATTCTAGGCGCTGTAACTGTAGCTTGGGAGAAAGTCCTTTGCGTCGAGCATGATTCCACATCCAAACTTCGTCTCTTTCCTTGAACTCATGGGGTGTAGCCTTTAGATCGTACCTTGTCCTCATCTTCTCCGTTGCTATGTGAATCCGCTCCCGAGCAAAGTTGTATACGTCTTCAAATCGTGCCTGGAGATCTTGGATGTACCTCTCGGGCGATGAAGGCGCATCTGGTGGACAACCAAACAGGAGATCACATGGGAGACGATGTTCGCGTCCAAACAGTATCTGAGCTAGAGTATAGCCGGTGGTTTCATGGACAGCCCTTCTATAAGCCAGCAGTAGAACTCCTAGATTGATAGGCTGACGCATCCGCCATTTCATAGCCTTCTAGACCGGCTGATGATATTTTATTGGCGGTTTTTCGGTAATAAACTTCACGAATAATTCGAGTAAAGGGCACCGCCTGTTTATATTTTCTTCTAATCCAGAAAGAAGGAAAAAGTGGTTTTTGAATTGCAGATGTAACTCGTGGATACCCGAAGCAGAAGCAACACTTCGTTGCGTAAGATTTCCCTTATTTTCAGCTTATTTCATTTTATTTTCAAAGTTGTTTGACAAATTTAATATAAATGTACTGTTTTTTTAAGTTATTGTTTTCAAATTCTTTTAAAATTAACTTCAAAATTACATTTCTTTTAACGTGAAGGGTTGCAGTTTTGAGAATGTTGGCGATGTTCTTAAAATTGCGAACTTGTATGTTTCGTGGTAAGAAGTTCTAGCTCATACGATCTGTGTAGAAGTTTAAAGACGATAACAACGCTAATCATGTAACCTAGCTTTTTCTACCGCCAACATTTTTCCAGATGGGCTAGATAATGGCGGACACTACGCCAGCTCGTATCATGTAGGAGTCTTAATCAGCAGACTTTTACGATGGCGAATAGTTCTTTCCTGGGGGTACAGTAGTTTCTCTCCGGTTTAGACAGGCATTTACTCCAATAAGCAATGACGCGTTCTTGGCCATCAACTTCCTGTGACAGAACAGTAGCGGCTGGCATCTGTATCAAGTATGAACTGTTTGTCGGGCTATAGATACGTCAAAATAGGCAATAATGTTAAGGCCTGTTTCAGTCTCTTGAACGCTTTTTCACATTCATCTGCCCACAGGAACTTCTGTTTGGCCTCCGTCAACTTGTGGAGTGGTCTGACAATATTCGAGAAACCCTTCACGTAAGTGCATAATCCCACGAAACTCCGTAGTTGGTGTACGTTTTTAGGGCGACTCCAGTTCTCGACTACAGAGATCATCTCAGGATCAGTTCTTACACCTTCAGCAGAGATGATATGACCGAGATAGCTCACTTCACGACGGAACATGTTGCACTTGCTAGGATTCAATTTGAGGTTAGCCATTCTGAGTTTCTCCATAGCACCTTACGGACGTTTCGTAGATGGTCTTCATTTGTGCACCCCACAATGATAATATCATCCAAATTTACCAGACAGGCTTCATAGGAAAGTCCATTCAACACTGTCTTCATCAGGTGCTCAAATGTTGCAGGTGCATAATCTAAATGGCATAACTTTGAATTGCCACAATCCTTGTCCCGTAGTAAAAGCAGTCTTCTCATGGTCGTCAGGATGTAACTCTACTTGCCAATAACCACTCTTCAGATCCAAAGTTGAGAACCACTGGCTCCCAGCAAGTGTGTCTAATGTGTCGTCAATTCTAGGAAGATGGTAACTATCTTTCTTCGTAATGTCATTTAAACGACGATAATCCACACAAAATCTCTTTGAACCATCCTTTTTTCGTACCAGTACTATGGGAGAGGCCCAAGGAATCGTTGACGGTTCGATAATGTCATTACGCTGCATTTCATTTAGAAGCTCGGCTACCTCTTCCTGCTTAGCAAATGGAAGTCTTCTTGAATGTTGTTTGATTGGAGAATGATTTCCTGTATCAGTTCTGTGCTGGGTGATGTTCGTTCTCCCGACATCTTCAGGTGTTCAAGAAAAAGGTCTTTAACTTCATAGAGTAGCTTCTCCGCCACACGTCTCTGTTCATTTCCTAATTCTGCATTCTTGAGTAATTCCGTTGCTAATAACTCAGTGGACTTGGACTCGGTTGATTGCGTGGGCCGGTTAATGCATGTACAGTCGGTAACAAAAGTGTCCAAACACTAGCAAAAATTTCTATGTAAAAAAAGTACACTTCATACGGTTTTGTCAAATAAATTCTTGTCGAATTCTCTTCTTAGTCAGTCTAAGAACATGATTCGATAAGGATTTATTTAACAGAACCGTATGAAGTGTACTTTTTTTACATAGGAATTTTTGCTACTGTTCGAACACTTTTGTTACCGACTGTAACAGGAGTGCAAGTTGCTAACCCCTCATCCTTCTTCACAACCTTTATTTATCACTTATATTGGCGACTCTCACATGAATACTGCTGTTTGAAAGATCAACAAGAGATGCAGCCAGAACTCCTTTCGTGCTATTGTCTGCATTCGGGTATTTAATCAGTCCACAGCGAAAGTATTGCTCTTTAGGAGGTGTCCCGGAAACTATTGTCTCTGTGTGTGGAGGGATTGAAATTTTGCACTTGGCTGTTATCTGAAAAATTGCCTGAATGTCTGGATTTTCAGTGTTAAACACAGCTATGTCTTCCGAACTCGAATGCAGTTCATTATTCTTGAAGTTCAATTTAAAGTTCAACTTTCTCAGGAAATCACTTCTAAGGATTAGACGATCTCTTATATCAGCCACATATGCCATATGATGGTAACTGGCATTTCCGAATGTTATGGTCAAGTTCATTTTTTCATATATTTTGAATTTGTCACCGGTCACAGTCTAGAGTTTAACGCAGGGCGTCGTCGAAATGATCTTCTCTTTAAAATTATGAGATACATCTGTTCTAACGATGGTTACGTTGCCTCCAGTATCCAGAATCATACGGCAGATGTTGTTGTTAACTTGACCATAAACATAAAGTCTATTCTCGCCGCTACTCATCGAAGAAACATTAAATACTGTGTAAAGTGGGGCTCTTTAATTTCCAGCAACCTCGGCCCCGCGATATATCCTTCTCTTAGTTTCTCTCCAGTGATCGTGATACCGGATTATTTTCTTTAGTTTGTCGTATGAGGCAGCTTCTCCTCACATGTCCATCACTTCCACAGCCCCAGCACTTTATATTCGGATCCTTTGCTTCTTTATTAATTTCTATGCTGCGGAATCTCCTCGTGATGTCTGCGAGATTTCTTTTCATTTCCTTTAGATCAGCTGGTGTATCATCTAATGAGACTGCTGTGATGGTATGACGGTCTTTTCGGGAGGCATGTTGGGTCGTCTTAATCTTCAGTGCATAGCCTAAATCTGATTCAACATCCTTGATATTGGAGAGTCTAAGTGCTTTTTGAATCTCTGGATATCAAACGGCATCGATAAAGTACTGAAGGGCCAAATCATCTTGAGTTTCAGCGTGGCAATTGGGGAATGCTAGATGTGACAGTCTCTGAATATCCGATGCAAGACCTTGCAAACTTTCACCCAATTTTGGTAACGGGACTTTAGCTGGAGGCGACTATAGTCCCTAGAATACTTTTCTCCAAAACGTAGCTCCATTGCCCGGGTCAGGGCCTCAAAGTCATGCCGTTCTTCCTTCGAAATAGTTCTCAGTATATCGGCTGCATCGCCCAGTAGTGCTGCTACTAAATGGACTGTTTTGGCAGTAGAATCCCACCCGTTAGCTTCAGCGACGATGCAAAATTGTGTCTTATACACCTGCCAGGAGGAGCTGTCATCATAGGTAGATAGCTTAATTGATTCTTGATTCTGAATTCTTTAAACTCTCCTTTCATCTTCCTGGGGCATGGAGGTTAACTTCGCTCCCACTTTTCTCTCAAGATGTTCCTCTATTTTCTTCATAACTTTCTCTTCAAAATTCTCTTCTATCTTCATAACTTTCTCTTCAAAATTCTCTTCTATCTTCATGACTTTCTCTTCAACTTCATCCATTCTATTTTCCATCACTTCATTCTAAAATTAACCCCTTCCGCTCCAGGCTAGCTGTAGTGTAAATATGTGAAATACCAGATTATAATTTTGAAATAAGGCAATACATAACGAAGTAACAATGTGCATTTTGTTGTGAAGTAAATATATTTAATTAATGAAGGTAGTAAATATGAATACATATCAAAGTATTTCAATTATTTATAGCAATGACTGCTGTAAGTGGTTCATCATCACTGTCATCGCTTTCGCCGTCTTCACTTGTTGTAAAGTCATCATTGGAATCTTCAAGTCCGTCATAATCGGGGATATAATCACTATCCGAGTCACTAGAATCAGACATTATTCACAGTTTCAAAAACCGGCAAAACACACGAAATCGAAAATTACACACAACCGCAGCCGCGACAACACTGGCGTAGCCAAAACTAATAGATCACCGATAATAGTAACGCTATCTAGTTGTCAGTAATGAAAATACAATTTCAAAATACCATATGGCAAATAAAATAACTCTATCTGATACCACTACAACGTTGGGCTTATTGTATCGTATACTTTCTTTGGACGTATGCACGTACGTCCATGGTATTAATGGCCATTAACACTAGGACGTACGCACGTACGTCCCTGGAGTGGAAGGGGTTAATACTTTTTGTGGCCTCATTAATTATCTTGTCTTTACCATTTTTGGAATACTTTCTAAAATAAAAAATTCCCTGACAATTGCATTTTGTTTTTAACACTGGTTCAATCCTAAAGTGTACATAAATAACGACGTAATAAAATCTGTTCGGAAATTTACTTTTTAAAAGATAAAATTGGCAGTTGAAGAAAGAGAAAGCAAAATATCTAAATGCAGCGTTTTTTTTTTCTTTATGTCTCTTTAGTGTAGCTATAAAAAATGTGGATGTGAGTTTCAATAATTTTGCTGCCGACTGTAATCATCAACTTTTTTCAAGTTTTGATCAAATAATGTTTCCCCCGAGAACTTGCAGAACTTTCTCTCTTTATTTGCACGGCACAACAGCCAGATTAAAAAAAAAAAAAGAAGAAAGAAAGAAGAAAAAAGCCTATGAAAATCACATTATTTTTGCATAAATGTAGAAGCAAGTAATGGAAAAAAAAACTATATATATATAAGTATATATATATTTTTTTTTCCCCGAAACATTATATAACCCTACACTAACAAATTTCTCACTTTTGATTTTATCTGAGGTCTCACTATGTGATTATTATTTCTTACTATTCACACAATAAAAATACATAAATAAAAATTTTCCAGCACATCTCAGTTTCCAGATATAAACAAAGCTCAAAAATTAGGATTTTCTTACAAATTTAAGCATTTATTTCGACTTTATTGAAGTTTTGATTGAAAAGGCAAAGATTTTTTTGTTCAACTTGCTTTCCTCTTGTAATGGAATCGAAGTATATCTCTGACAAGGCACCAACAGTAATTTGCGAGCATAGTAGGAGTAGGCTCCCATCTTCCTTGGTAACGCTTTTCGAATGTAGCGACGTCTTGATGAAAGCGTTCCTCATGTTCATCGCTTACTGAACCCATATTTTCGGCAAAAAAAACTTAAATGTGAATGGAGAAAATGCAATTTTAATGACATATTGCATCCCATTTTATGGTAACAGTTCAACATCGCTTTTATTTTTCGTGAAAGGAAAGTCAACTGATTTGTTGTTACCAAGAAAATTTTTTGTTGCGTTAATGAAAGCGTTCCACGCTTGTTTTTCAATATGTTTAAGGGTAGATGTAAAAGACGAATCTTCAATCAACTTTCTAATGTCCGGACCTACGAATACACCCTCTTTAAGTTTTGCCTCACTAAGCTTGGGAAACTTTGCTGGAGGAATTGAAATTCGGGACCATCTTTATAAAAGCATTTCACAAAAGCTTTTATGAGCCCCAATTTCATTTTGAAGGTGGCAAAATAATTTTATTTGACTCGACCAAAAATTCAAATTTTATCTTTTTCCCGGTACATGAGATTGCCATAGTGGCCAATTTTCTTTTATAAAACGTTGTGATCGCGCTCGGCTGTCCCACTCACAAAGAAAGCAGCAATATTTTGTACAGCCGGACTGCAAGTCAGTTAACAAAGAAATCACTTTAAAATCTGCACAAATCAGCCATTTATGTTCTTCGTATTTTATTTTTTCTAATACAAGTTCCATAACGTCATATGTTTCTTTCAGATTAGCACTATAGGCAAGCGGTAAAGATGATAACTTATTTCCATTGTGCAATAAGACAGCTTTTAAGCTCGTTTTCTATGAATCAATAAATAAGCGCCATTCTATGGCAACATGATCATGGCCAAGTTCCGACATTAATCCGTTTACATCATTGCAGAAAAATATGGAACAAGTGAACTATGTAACTTTCAATAAAAAGTTACCTTCACATCTGGCTCGCACAGTTTCCATTGCTTTAATCTTGAAGTCAATAGTTCTGCTTTATCAAAGGGCAAATTCAAATCTCTTTTCAGGTCTGGTTATTGAGTCTGGTTTGATTCACAAAAAGTGGCTTCGATGCATCTTCATGTATAAATTCCGGATCATTTTCACTGTCTTCTGAACTAGAGTTGCTTTCTGTTGCCATTAAACATTGAACTGGGATCTCAGAAACTGGCTGAGTCGGAATGTGGCTGAGGTTTTATTACTGATGACACATTGGCATACTTAATATTTCGTTTAGATTTTTCGAAAAAACCCTTGATTGCGTTACGCAGAAATAAAAATCCACTGCATGATTCGTTGGTTCAGTCCATATCATTGGTGTACCAAAGGGCATTTTTTTTTTTTTAACTCTTCCAGTGTACCAACCATTTAGATTCGTATAACATCTTGAAAAGCACACTTTAGGAACACAGGGTTTATCTTGATTTTTTACGCCACGATTAAAATAAGCAAGATAACATTGTTTAATTAAGTCAGAAAGTGTTTTTTTTTTTTTTTTTTTTAATTTTGACGTAAACTGGCCACAAATATAGCAAAATAAATCAGGACTATTGACACAGACGCGCGACATTTTAAAGATTAGAACATTAGAAGTTAAACTAACCCATGAACTACTATATGCTTTGTTTCAATTAAACTTTTTTTTTCAAAGTAAATGCCTTTTTAACGCTAAACGGACGCCAAAAAACTAAAAGTCTTCTCCGTTTCTAGATGTGATATGCAAATGAAATGCCTATAGGTATTCATTATTAGACTACCTCATGAAAAGATATAAAGCGATTCAGATAATTTTTCAGTGTTGAGTTGTGTAATTTTTAAAGAAGAAAATATTTCATCCATTATCACATTACAGTCTATATATATAAAAGAGTAAACTCACTGATTCACTGACTCAACACAGCCGTGGCGATTCTGTGGGAGATAGTCACAAATTTTGGTGAGCAGGTTGGTTTTAGGTCCCTGACTCCCACTAAGACAGGATTTTGCGAAATACCCCCGTCTCCCCCGGGGGGGGGACAGAACGCAAAAACACAGTTATAAGCATAACTCAGCTCCAAATTACTTCACAGTGAAGAAATTGCAGATGGGGAGAGTAGACTTAAGTTCAAAAAAAATATCTGCGATTTTGGATTTTTGGATTTTTAAGGGGGAAGGGGGTAAAAACGATTTTCGGAGGCAAATTTAGCAAAATACGGATTTTCGAGTAAAACTCTACCAATTATAGCACAAATATATAGAAAACCACCAAGTATCTTCCTGAGGATATTTCCAAAAACTCATTTTTGGTTTTTTGCGATTTTCGGTTTGGGGAGGGGGGATACGAGGGGGCAAATTCTAGCCTCCCCTTTTAGTGCTAAATTCGTCTGGGGAAATCTATAGGAGCTAAGGTCACAAATTTAAGTGTGTGACTTATTTACGTGTGTCCAACACCCATTGTAATGGGATTTTGTGAAAGTCCCCCCTTTAGGTGGGGAAGGGGGAATAAACATGTTTCCATGTTTGAAATTATCTCTGTAAGATTAATTTTTATGTGTTTGTTGTATATGCGTTCCCAACTCGCACTATAAAGGGCTTTTACGAAATTTCCTCTCCCCCCCCCCCCTTTAAGGGCGGAGGAGACAAAAAAACGCTTTTAAAAGTAACTCTGCTCCAAATTACCTCAGAATAGCGATTTTTTTTATATGTCGATTGCTTATGCGTACTCAATATACACACAACAAAGGGATCTTGTAAAATTCCACCTTATACCGCTTGAAGGGGCGGGGGGCAAAATCATTTTTCCATGCGCAACTCTGCTCCGAACTATCTTAGTCGATTTTTATGTGCGGGATAGTTATGCGTTTCCAACACGCACTATAAAAGGATTTTGTGAAATTTCCATTTTTCCCAGTTTAAGGGCTGGGGGAGGGAAGGGGGTCAAAAACACGTTTTAAAGAGTAACTCTGCTCCAAATTATCTCAGGAAAACGATTGTTTGATATGTTGATTGGTTATGGGTACTCAACACACACAAACTATAAAGGGATTATTTGAAATTCCGTGCTATTCCCCCCCCCCTTAGGGTTGGGGGGGACAAAAAACATGTATTCATGCAAAATTCTGCAGTAAATTATCTTACGAAGGAGATTTTTGATCTGGGGGTCAGTTATATGTATCTAACTCATAATATAAAGAGATTTCGTGAAAATCCCTCACCTTCTTTCCTTTAAAAGCAAAGCGGGCGGGGGGGGGGTAAAAAAAACACGTTTTAAAACATAACTTTGCTTCAAATAATCTCAGGACCTCGATATTTTAATGTGTTGGTTAGGTATGTGAATTCAACGTGCACTATAAAGGTATTTTGTGAAATTACTTGCCACCCCCTCCCTTTGGGGTGAATGGGGCAAAAAATACATTTTCATTTTTAAATCTGCTCCAAATTACCTTAGATTGGTAAGGGGGAGGGGGAGTAAATTACAAATAAGGCACTGCCGAAGGCATTGGGACTCCAGACTCGAATTGTGGCGAGTGGGAAAACCTCTACCAAAAGTAACAAGAACTTTAACTTAGATTTTGACTGATTTCAATGTTTTTTTTTTTTTATTATTATTATTATTAATGATATGTTATTTTGAGAATTTATTTCAATATAATGACCAGCGAAGCAGGCAAAGCCTGCTAGTCGCTTATATTTTTTGTTTTAAAAGTCTAAAAGTGATTAAGGAGGATATAATTTTATTTAAAAAATAGTGTTGTAATGAACGAGCTTTATCATGAATCTCGTAATCGATCATATTTTATCTCATTTCTTTCTTTTTATTTTTTATTTACTCACTTTAATGAAATTCCAATTGATATTATCAATTTTCAAAATTTTTATGTATATTTGTTAATTTCTATTTATGTTATTCCGATTTTAAAATGAATTCGTCGGATGAAATTGCTAACACGGTTATCAATGATAACGAGTTGCCAGTAGTTATGATTGAATTCAACTTTAAACGAGGTACCCCTACGGTAACACCGATATCAGTGAATTCCGAACTGACTAGCCATATAAAGCAACAGAAGTCCACTTTACAGTCTTGGAAACAAAGTTGGTGGCTAATGTTTTGTGTCGTATTTGTCTTTCCTTTAACAACATTATCAATAATCCGCCTCCTTAATGAAAACTTTGGTCATGCAACTTATTCGAAATTTCGTCCATTATACTCAAGTTCTGCCGGATATTTGCAGGTAAGATACTTTTAATTAGGTTTCGAAACCAATGCATTGTCAAAGGTCATTGATTTTTATGACATTCTTCGATACGAAGTACTGAAGTTTCTACGACTATCCTCCTTGTTAATTATATTATATGAATTACTACCAAAAGGTAGTTTATCGTTCAATTTTTTTTTCTCTGTGTGTTTGTCTTTTTAAATTGATTTTTAAAAACACGGTTTAGTTAAGAATGAGCGACGGTCTGAAATTTGAAATTAAGCCAAGGCTGTCGCTCATTCTTAATTACTCCCTGGCGATTTGGCGAGAAAAGGATCACCACATTTGGCGTGCTTATCACCCATTTGACAACCGTCGCTTATTCATAACTAGACCCAAAAATATTTTCTCTTATTCAATAATAATGCATAAATACCTAAATGGTATAGCTTTAACATGGAACTAACTTGGAAAATTTTAAAATTTTTTCACCGTGTTGGCAATGAAGTTTTTGCACTTTTTCTGCAAATTATTTGCTTTTACACATATATATAATTTTTTTAGATTTTTTGAATGTTAAGTTAAAATGACTTTCGGGGTAGCAGAAATAAAGCCCTTAGAAATCGAAGTAATTTGGATTTTAGGGCTAGAAAACCAAATTTAGTAACATATTTTCAACTTAATATTATATATCTTCGGGGTTTTGTTTTTCGGTTGATTCTGGCGGTAAAAATATATTTGAGGGTGTCCCTTGGCGAAATTATTTGGCGCATTTTTGTTAATAACCTATAACACTATATACATATAACCTATACATATAAATAGGCTAACCTTAATATATTTACCGCGATCACAACTTGGCGAGAATCAAGGGGCACCCTCAAATTTAGTCTAACCGATTCGGGCTTATGGGGTAGCAGAAAAAAAATGCTTAGCAAATAACTTCCGAGGTAATTTGACGCCAACATTCAAAAGTTGTTAACGGGATTTTTACTTAAAGCTTCCACCTCGTTTTCTTAGACATGAAATGTTCGTTGTTATTGCTCTATTATGACAGTAGCATTTGGTGAGTTTTTACGGATTTGAAACAGCGAAACCCTTGGTGATTTTTGAAATTTTGGCGCCGAAATACCTCAATTATTTTAAGCAAAAGACTTTACTTCGGTGACAGCCATTACAAACTAGCCACGCGTTAAAAATACTAATAAACTGTAAAACATATTGCAAAAAATTATTGAAACAAAAATAATAATCAAAGTATAATTTTTCAATATGACTAACTATATCAATTTGTTGTAAAATTGTAGTTTTACTTCTGTAAGCATCATTTCTTGAAGAAATATCGAAGGAGCTAAGTAACTTGTAACTTTCGGTTCTCGAGATAGTTGTTTATGATTGTTGAAAGCTACTAAAAGAGCATCAAATATTTTAACTATCTATCTATCCTTCTGATTGTTCGCACTCTGGCTCTGGCAAATATTACTCGAAAACTTCGAAATTTATACATGTTATTCAGGCTTACTTTTCAATGTTTCCTGAAAATAATGTATCTAGAACTCAACTGTTTGTATGCAAGGATGATCGAAAGGATTCCAATACAGTAGCCACCGCCGCTTTATAAAATCACGTTTGTTTTCCTTAAAATGATTTTATTAAACGGCTGATTTTTATATCCGACGAAGGAACAACTTCAGTATATCCCCACAACGATATCTGGCGCTTTTTTGTTGGCTATTAGGGCTAAATCATAATCTAAATCATAAATCATAAAATCATAAATCCAAAATAAACAACATATAGGCTGCCATATTATATCGCAAACAGTCTAGAACGATATCGTTATTGTTCAAAACGGCGCCAAAGAAAAATCGCCAAATTCAGCTGTGGGAATATACTGAAGTTATACCCCGACGAACATTCCCGAACTCAATAAAAGAGTATTCGTTCTTCTTCGCCTTTCCATCTATTAACTAGCCATCCATAGGAATGGAGTTTTTGCTGCTTATCATCATTCATATAAAATTTTCAGCTTTTAAAGACAAAATTACATAAAAGATGGAAATTTTCTTTGACCTGGCATTCTTGTACCTATCGAGAAGTGCTGTGTTGATGACTTCTGCTTTCCTTATTCATTTTTACTTGGGGTTCGCTTTTACATTTGGCACTAATATCATCTTCATTCTTATGTTTTTATGAAGCAAATTGAGAAATTTCAAACTTAGATTTCGCCTTCCTTTGACTATACATTTCAAGAAAACCATCATACTTTACCAAAATTTTACGCTTTACCTTCAAAATAAAAACTATCCGCTTGCATATCTTGCAGCTAGGTTGTTTCAAAATAAGAACTAGAAATTTTATTTGAATATTTAAAGACAGAAAAAAATGTTCATTGGCCAATCATCTGAAGAATTCATTTTGATTCTTTTTCCAGTTAAATTTTCATATTTACTCTCAAAGTTACAGAATATTTCATACACTTCACTTTTATTTTTCGAAAAATAAGTAAAGTACATGGCAGAAAAATCATCCACTATTATCATACAATATTTAGCACCCCCTAACGCTACAGGATTATAGGCCCACACAAATCTATATGAACCAATTCTAGAATTTTGGAACTTTGTTCCATATTAACAGGTGGATGAGCTTTTCTAGTTACCTTACTTATATCACAAATAAAATCATACACAATTAAAATCATTTATGATAATAATGTTTATATATTCTTTCATTTTAAGCATGTAATTAGGATTGAAATGACATAATCTACTATGCCAGATTTTATAATCAATGTCATTCATCACAACATTACATTCTTTCTTTACTAGAAATTGGCTCCAAATTAATTTCAAGTTTGTTATTATTTCTATATGCTTTAGTAACTAACTTATTATTACTATCAAAAATTAACACAGAATTTTTAGTAAATTTAATATGACAACCTTTGTCCATTAATGAGGCAACTGACAAAAGATTATATCTAAGATCAGGAACATAAAATACATTTTCGATACTTAAATAAATAGGATTTTTACTTACAGTTTTGGATTTGACGCTCCCGGTGCCATGGCACATAATTTTTGCCTCCTTACCTGCTAGATGTATATCCTTATTTTCAGGTCTTAATTTATCAAACCACATTTGATCTTTTACCATGTGATCTGAAGCACCGAATCTAAAATTAAAACATTATCATGCAATGAATTATTAATTGAAGCACTAAAAACATACTTATTTTTTTCTTCCTTTTTATCAAAACGAGAATTATTTTTCCTATTTTTCTGTCCCTGTCTATAACCATAAGAGTTAGTAAATGTTTATTGAGAGTTATTCTTGTAATAACAATCCTTGGTAAGGTGATTACTCTTTCTACAGATATAGCAAAGTTTCTTGTTCTTGTCTTTTTTTACGTAGAACGCCTCGGGTTTATTGTGTTCATTACGCGGATTCATGTTTGCCTCTTCTTCTCTGAAAATTTCCAAAATCTCCTCTATCGTTTTCTCCCTTTGTGTTTTCAACACATCTCTGATTTTAATAAAATTTCCTGATAAACAAACCTCTTACTGTGTAATACACTAATTCTCTTGTACAAATTTCCAATCCTAAAGATTGACATTTTACAGCTATGCCTTTTGAACGTGCTATATAATCATTGACTGGTTCATTTTGTTTCATCAGTAAATCTTTTAGTTCGTTTCCCGCATCGATTCTTCTATCCTCTAATTGTCCAGTACAGGGCCTGATTATCCAAAAGGCTCAGGAAGCATAAGCTTCCCCTCTAAAATTTAAGAGGGGGCCCCATAAGGATTAAAAACATGGTCTTGAATTTTTTGCTTCAAATTTTCACACTGAGATTGAATTTTTTCTGAGAAAGGTTACCTAAAACAAGACAAAACACTCCCTATTTCGGGAAAATCTATTATTTAACCTGAAAATCTGAATGTTCTTAATTAAAAAGTTGTATGATTTTAATGTTCTGTGTAGAAACCACCCAGATGTATGAAAAAAAAAATAAAAAATAAAAATAATAAACACACACTATTTTTTGGTCTATAGCATTTTTATATTACAATATGTAACAGGAAAACAAGATTTTCCGAAACGAAAGGGGTCCCCGAAATGATGCTGAGCTTCCCCTAGCTTCAAAGCTTAATCGGGCCCTGGGCCAGTAAATGTGTTCTTAATTTTCTCCCATAAGATTTTGGCATTTTCTTCGTTAGAAAATTGTAGTGCGTGTTCGTCGAATTAAGAAAGCTTTATATAAGCCACTGCATCGGAGTTTTTCAGGTCCCATTGTTGAGATTCTGTTGCATTCAGACCTGATTTCACCGTTGTAATAACAGAATCGAGTCGCTTGATTGATAGAGTTGCTTTAATTTTCATAGCCCAGATGAAATAGTTTTTTTTCCATTTAGATCTGGTATGTTGATTCTATCCATCCTTTTTCTTTTGAAATAATTATTTCAACAACTTTCGATTTTAAGAATTTCCTTCATAACGACGGACTGCTACCATTTGTTGTAATCAGAGGTCCATGAAAAAACTTAAATACTTGAATATACGACAAAGACATTTATTGAAGGCGATAAACATGATGAATTACGATACACACACACTCGAAAATAAGAATTAAAGTATTTGAGTGGATATTAACTCCATACATCTTAGTTTTTATACCACACAGGTAACAGCCACATAGGCCGACGCACTTAGCTACATTTCTTTCATCTGGAGCGCTCGCAGGCGGAGCGGTTGGAGAGCTCTCTCTGATGTGCATGCGCAATTAAAGGCGCATCTGTTTTATTAAAATGAATAGTTCGCTACTGAATAGTTCCAACACATAGGAATTTTTGCTAGTGTTCTGACACTTTTGTTACCGACTATTAAATAATTGTAAAATTAAAACAATCATCATCGGCGACAAAGGGTGCTCAATGAATAACTTCGATTCATTTTAGACTCAAAATGTTTAAATCTCTCAAAAGGACTAATGAATTTCGTATGTTTAATTTATAAATAGAATCAATGAACGAATCTTCCAGAAATTGCAAACCATGGATAAAATTTCCCTTTCTTTATCACAGTACATTGTAGGGACTGTTATGGATATCTTTCCATTAAATTATCCTTTTCCATTATTTCAATCAGTTAAAGTGCACATGTGGAAACCATGGGTAAAATCTTATTTTCTTTATTCCATTTCATTGTTTTAGCTATGGCATCATTTTCATCGTTAATTTCGAGGGCTTTTATTATCCGCGTTTGTAATGATCGATAGGTGGCGCTTTTTCAGCTCTTGTTGTTAGTAAATATAATAGCCACGTGTATTTATTATTGTTCTTTTTGTTATTCTACTTAATATTCGTACTATAATTTCTCCGCCATTACACCATGGAAAATTGATTGCTTTTGGAAAAAAATATTTCAGTTTATTCAAAGTTCGATCGGAAGTAGATTTTTAACTGAAGTTGAACAAATATTAGTTTTAAATCATCTGATTAATTCTTTACTTCCATTAGCCGAAGCAACTGAAATTTTAAATTTGTCATTTGGAAATAAATGGAAGCTTAATTTTAGATTTCTTGATCCTTTGGAGTTACACTGTAGCACACAACAGTATGTGTTATCTTTTTTACCGTATTTATTCATTTTTATTCAATAAATATATGTGAAACTAAATATCGGCAAGCAATGGCGGCTTAATGAAAGCCGAATTAAAGCATGTTAATTATAATTTCACCTTAGTCCACCAGAGGGCAAGCATTTCATTACAATCGCGGATTAGAAAAAGATTATTTTTAACAAAAAATAATTTTAAAAAATTCTCTCATAACCAGAAAATTTAATTTTGTACCCGAGAAATATTCGTGACTTTTCCTCATTAGGTATTTGTAAATGCTTAGAATCTATCAACGACTATTAATTCTTCTTATGCAAGATTCAGGGGAAAGCACATTTTTCCTATTTGAAAGAAAAATAGTACTCTGATTTTAATAAAAAAGAAAATTTTGAGTTCCGCATATACTATAAAATCTTCTATATATATAAAAATGAATTGCTGTTCGTTAGTCTCACTAAAACTCGAGAACGGCTGAACGGATTTATCTTATCTTAGTCTTGAAATGTTCGTGGAGGTCTAGGAAAGGTTTAAAAGGCGAGAAAAAATCGAATAATTTCCGGGAAAACCCTAAAAACAGCCCTTTTCTATTTCCCATACAAACGTTTTCTAGAGTCAATTTGAACTTTATTGCTATTCAATAAAGTTTAGGTGTGTTCCTAACGGCTGATGGCTGAGCTACAAAAATTTGCATGTTGATTCGTAATGACCTCCCCTGATGCACCTCGAAGCCGGATTTTCGAATTTTGTTTTAGTTTTCTTTTAATTAATTAAAATGTTAAAATAAAAACCTTCTAATAACTGATAAATTGGCCATTTAATTTTAATCCTTAATTTAATTGTTGCCAAAAAAAATTATTCTTTTTTGGACAGAAAAAAAGAAAAAAAAACGTGAACAATAAAAATTACATTTATTTAAAATATTTAATTTTATTCCTTAATTTAATTGTTGCCAAAAAAATTATCATTATTTTTTCGACGGAAAAAAAAAAAAAAAAAAAAAAAAGTGAACAATAAGAATTACATGTATTTAAAATGAGGAAAGTAAATTAAATAATATTATAGTTTTAAAAAATTAAAGAACACGCTTTTAGAGAAATGTGAACTAAAAAGCACAAAATATCTATCTCAGTATTAAAATTCAGGGTAAGAGAAGATCGTGTGAGTGACACACCATATGTTAGATATTGTCCATGTTTTATTTTATTCTCTCATTTTTATATTTTTAACTCACGTGATGTATTTTTGTTATTGTAAAAAAAATAAACTTTAAATTTTACTTTTTAAGATAGCACGCGATCGTGTTATCCGCGATTGTAATGAAATGCTCGCCCTCTGGTGGGCTAAGGTGAAATTACAATAAACATGGTTTAATTCGAATTCCATACAGCCGCCATTGCTTGCCGATATTTAGTTTCACATATATTTATTGAATAAAAATGAATAAATACGGTAAAAAAGATAACACATACTGTTGTGTGCTACAATCTAACTCCAAAGGATCAAGAAATCCAGAATTGAGCTTCCATTTATTTCCAAATGACAAATTTAAAATTTCAGTTGCTTCGGCTAATGGAAGTAAAGAATTAATCAGATGATTTGAAACTAATATTTGTTCAACTTCAGTTAAAAATCTACTTCCGATCGAACTTTGAATAAACTGAAGTGTTTTTTCCAAAAGCAATCAATTTTCCATAATGTAATGGCGGAGAAATTATAGTACGAATATTAAGTAGAATAACTAAAAGAACACTAATGGAACACACGTGGCTATGTTTACTAACAACTGCAGTGTTGAGAAAGCGCCATCTATCGATCATTACAATCGCGGATATCAAATCATTAAATTCATATTTTTATTTCATATTATTGCACGCGCACTATTTATTTCCTAATTCAAAATGATTAAAAAATATATTTTAAAGCAAAAATTTTACGGATATCTGTTTTTTTGTTTGAGATATGAAGGATTTTGTGCAATCACGTTTTGCTCCCAGAGAAGTTACAAACATACATACATACAGGTGAAGCTAATATAAGCGTGTTAAAAAATTAGAAATATCAGTCGTATCGTTACAAATAAGATACCAAATGAAAGATGCAATTTTTGTGAATCCAACGGATTAAACAGCTTGTCGATCGGACAATTAGATTTTTTAAAATTAACTAATGTATGTATTTTATAAATTTTCTTTCACAAACACAAACGTGTAGTATACAGCCTCTACAACACTAGACCAAATTGAAGTTCAAATTTCATCAATATTTAAATAAATAAATGAAAATAAAAATATGCTTAATGGGAAATATATATAACCATTAAAAGTTTAGTTGTCTAAAATATGTCAGAAATAGCGCTCATAGCATATTGTTACAAGGTATTAAGTCTTATTTTTACAAGGGATAAAATCTAAAATGGTGACAAAAATTCAAAAGTCGCCAAAGAGAGCTATATTAAGGCGGTACTATGATCATGCTTACAAACCATGAATACTAATAACCACAAAAAATTAATTGTCTCATGCAACAGACGTAGCCGGTCATAGCATTAATATATATAATGACCCTGTCATTCACGATTCCGGTTTACACCGCTTCAAAAAAGAGACTTTTGGCAGCCATTTTTTTTTTTCCCCGTTTGTTCAATTTAACTTACGAAAACATACATATCATTTTCAGACATGTTTTGTATCGCACATATTGTTATTTATTTCCCTCTAAAACCTTGAAAAACTATTCAATTGTAATGTTTAAATGTTTAATTAAATATAACGGATCACTGGCTATTACAAACATGAACCTATAAATAGAATTATGTAACTTCATGATTATAAACAACACAATGTCAAATAAAAACAAACATAAACTGTTGCCATTCAGAAAATACGAATTCCAAATGGACAACTCTTTAATTGCGAATGAACGACTCTTTGACTGTTTCATTAAAAGAAACGCTTAAAATATTTCTAAAACATATAGACAATATTCCTGTGACGTCACAGTAGGTAAAATCGCCGAACACGTGGCCGATATTTTGTAAACAAACTAGATTCAAGATGCTATTTTATTGTTACGCATAACATTTTCCTAAATATTTCTCCAGTGAAACTTAATAATCAGATATCTGTTCAAACAAGAACAAAAGAGAAATGTAAACAACTGAATCAAATGAAAAAGTTAAGACTATTCCATATCGTAAAACTGCAGAACATTTTATCTACACACACACACACACAGACACATATATATATATATATATATAATGGATAAAAGATTAATAAGAACATTTTATACAGACACGCATATACAACCTCTGACAATAAAGTTCGGTGAATGAAGTCAGAACGGCCAATCTGGCAACACTGGCGAAACAAAACGCTGCACCAGTGTAGTGGCAGATGTTGACCATCTGCCCCCACCGTTGTTCAGTTGAGCGTCGTTTGTGTTCCGTGTAAGATTTGTTTTACAAAGTGCTTGTTTAGTGCGTTAGTTCTTAACTGAGAACAGGAAAATGAAAAGATCAATTTAAAGTTTTGTTTTAAGCTTGGTAAGACACCGAAAGAAACTCATGTGATGCTGGTACGTGTTTATGAAGATCAAGCACTGTCCATGAAGTGTGTATACGAGTTGTTTACCCGTTTTCGAGAGAGCCGGGAGAGTGTTTCTGACAACTCCCATAGCAGAAGATCGGCGACCTCCGTCAGTGACAAAAACATTGACAAAGTGAGGAAATTAATCATGAAAGATCGTTGGTTAACTGTGCTCATGATAGCTGATGAACTGCAGATAACCGTGAATCCGTGCGACAAATCCTTACCCAGAATTTAGGGATGATAAAAACGTGTTGTCGTCTTGTGCCACATCACTTGACTGACGATCAGAAGCAGGCACGTTTAAAGGGTGGTGCAAATTGAACATCCACCATACTTGCCAGATCTCAATCCTCCAGACTTCTTCCTATTCCCACGACTCAAACTCACTTTGAAAGAAAAGAGATTTGACGATATTCCTGACATCCAACGACACGTGACGAGGCCTTTAAACACCATCCCAAAAGAAGACTTCTTGCAAAGTTTCCAGGACATGTATAGCAGATCTCAGCGGTGCATAGTTATGGGAGGTGACTATTTCAAAGGACAGTAAGGTAACTTTCGTTAATATTTCATCTACGTTAATGTTACAGGACTATTTACCGAACTTTATTGTCAGATGTTGTATATAGACATCAAAGCTTAAATAATTAGAATTTCAATCACTTTAATAAAGTAATTTATTAAATGGAACATCCATTTAAATTTGTTAACATCGCCACAGTTCACATGGCAACTTTTAATATTACATATGTTGATTAATATTAAAGTATATTACTAAAACTGAATTAAAAACAAAACAAAGGTATCACTATATCACTCTTACTTCAATTTCATATAATCTGTAACTCTTATAAATAATATTGCAAGATAAAAATTTTCAAGCCACAATGCTTTTCTATGGTAGAGTTGAGGATTGTTTGCCTAACCAGCTGATATTCTTGTAGCCTGGAACCCAAAGTGGGAATATGGTCCATTAAAGCCTTAAAAATCTTAAAATATTTGTAAAAACATATTAAAGTCTTTAAATATTTTTATCAAGCTTCATTATTTGTTTACATTGTAAGGTATGATTGGCGTCGAGTTCAGTACGTAAATGTCGCCAGTTGATTTTAGTTTTGAAATTAGTGTAAAGTTATAGTTGGGATAGAATGTTTGGTTGGGCAAGTAAAGGTCACCAGTTGAAATGAGTATTGAAAGTAGGGTAGTCTAAGGTGATAATGTCGAGTCAAGATAAAATGTTCGGTTGAGAATGAGAAAGTCCCTAGCTGGATCCTGGATATTTTGGCGATGTTGTGGGTGAGATAGCTGGTTGGGAGTATAGAGTAGAGGTGAATTTGGGTTAGTATGGAGTGTCTGTAATTATTAGATAGTTAGTTAGAAAATACGCAAGCAAAGTGATGACGTCACTAGGCGTCAGTGGATGCAAGAAAAAGCTTTCCTATGTTAATCGCTCATTGGATTTTTTGTAAAAAATTATTAAAAATTGAGGAAAATTATTTCCCGATTTTAATTCCCATATTTCAGTATAGATATGTATTAGTTATTGTGTGCATGCGTTAGATTAAGTTGTTTTTGCTGTAAAATTGATAAAATCTAAATTTTAAATTTCAAAACTTTAGAAAAATAAAATAGCAAACTTCCATATTCGATTGAAAACATAAGCATTTCATTTCAAAGGATGATATTTACACAATAAATATCCAACTAATATAATAATTAAAAGGAAAATGATAATATTCTATTATAATTTGAAGTCAAATTTGTTTTCAAATGTCTAAATAAAGTGTCTGATATAAGATACTCATATGTTGCAGCGGAATAGATTTAATATATGTCATCCTTGGCGGAAAAAATATATCGCCAAATTATTTGGCGAACATATTTTATTCGTTTCAAAAATCATGGTTATTTTAACAACTTATATTAAGAGAGCGATGAATTATATGAAACAATATTTCGTACAATACATATTACGAAAATAAACATATGGCATGTATATTTTCGTAGTATATTTTTAATCGCCAAATACAAAAAACGCCAAAGATGACACAGTTTTGAAATTTAAAATTTTGTCAATTGACAGCAAAATAACTCAATCTAACACAGGGATACGATAGCATATCTATACCCAAATACGGGTATTAAAATCGGGAAATAATTTTCCTCGATTTTTAATTATTTTTTACAAAAAATACAATGGACGATTAATATAGGGAATCTTTTTCTTACATCCACGGACGGTCAGTAACGTGACACTTCGCTTACGTATTTGGAAACAGGATCTTCGATAGTCTTAAAAAAATGTATTTTGGTAAAATGAAGTGAATCGTTATTTGCTTCCTCTTACCCATAGGGTCGAGAAAGTATTGTTTTAGGGTCAAATTTTCGAACGTGAGTTTTTGTTATACTTACATGTTCTGGGGTCCCCTGAATACGAAAATCACGTTTTTAGCGAATGGTCTCTGTGTCTGTCTGTCTGTGTGCCTGTTATCAGCATATCTCAAGAACAAATAGTAGCAGAAATTCCAAACTCGGTATTCTAAATGTGTATCATATAGGGATGCTACCGTAAGCTTTTCGTGAAGATGAAGCAAATGGTTCGTGTACAAGGACAGTCAAATACATTACGTCTATGGGGGAAATTGCAGGTAAGTAGAATTTAACATCTATAGACTGCACTAAACCAAATGAAACGAATACATATTTTTTGTAATAGTCAACTGGGAAAATTTTTTTTGTGTATGTAGGAGCCTCGCCTCCCCCCCTGGGGTAGATGTCCTCCCTCGAGTGGAGTAGATTTTCATGATGGGTATCTTTTAAAAGAGCTCACCAATACCTTTAAAACGAATGGTTGAACCATCGATCTACGATAATTTAAAATAAAGTTATTGATTTTTTTCATTTTTAACATTTTTTTTTTACTTTAATATTGAGAATAAATTCAACTCTTTTTTGGATATTTAGTGTTATACTATTTCTCTAATATGGAAATCGTCTGTATTATCATACAAGATAACTTTTTTAAATAATAATTTTAATAAATTATTTTTTTTAAACTGAATTATTTTTTAATAACCGAATTAAATTCTATATAAATGTAGGTGCATTAATGAAACGGGGGGTTGAGGGGGGCCAGAACTAATTATCATATAAAACTCTTCCGAAGCCTAATTTGAATTGTTTAACATAGGTTTAGATAACAGTACTCTTTATCTTACCTCTTAATCTCCAACCTGTACTTATAGCATTAAATTTCAGTGTAAGAGAAAGTCGTGTGAGTGACACACTAGATTATTCTTATTATGAGGACTTTAAATAGAGCACTTAACGGAACACTGGGATGTGTTGTTGCTGTTGTGTTTTCGGGCCTATATTTTTTGTCAAACAGCAGTTTTTTTATTGTCATTCATATTTATTGATCGGGTAGAATTTTTTTAATTTCAGAACGAAAATTATAAAATATCGAAACACATTTGATTTATAAACAAAAACTGAAACTACATTTAAATGATCACGTGGCAATCTTCATGATCTAAACATTGTTTTCAAGATTTATCGTTCACATTCCGTCATTTTTGACGGGGTTATATACTAGTTAATATATATAATGACCCTGATCTGTCATGAACGAATCCGGTTTGTACCGCTTCAAAACAGAAAATTTAGGCAGCCATTTTTTTTCCGTTTGTTTAATGCAGCTTAGGAAACATACATACCATTTTCATACATGTTTTGTATCGCACATATTCTTATTTATTTTCTATAAAACCTTGAAAAACTATTCAATTGTAATGCTTAAATGTCTAAATTAAAATAACGGATCACTGGCTATTATAAACATGAACCTATAAATAGAATTATGTAATTTCATGATTATAAACAATGCAATACCAAATAAAAACAAACCAAAACTGTTGCCAATCAGAAAATACAAATTCCAAATGGACAACTTTTTAATTCCGAATGAACGACTCTTTGACTGTTTCATTAAAAAAACGCTTAAAATATTTCTAAAACATATTAAAGCCTTAAAAAACTTAAAATATTTGTAAAAACGCATTAAAGCCTTTAAATATTTTTATCAAACTTCATTGTTTGTTTATATTGTAAGGTATGATTGGCGTCGAGTTTAGTACATAAATGCCGCCAGTTGATTTTAGTTTTGAAATTAGTGTAAAATGATAGTTGGGATAGAATGTTTGGTTGGGCAAGTAAAAGTCACCAGTTGAAAATAGTATTGAAAGTAGAGTAGTCTAAGGTGATAATGTCGAGTCAAGGTAAAATGATCGGTTGAGAATGAGAAAGTCCCTAGATGGATCCTGGATATTTTGGCGATGTTGTGGGTGAGATAGCTGGTTGGAGGTATCGAGTAGAGGTGAATTTGGGTTAGCATGGAGTGTCTGTACTTATTGGATAGTTAGTTAGAAAATTTGAAAACAGTATCTACGATAGTCTTAAAAAGGAGTATTTTGGTAAAATGAAGTGAATCGTTTTTTCTTATTATGAGGACTTTAAATACGCAAGCGAAGTGATGACGTCACTTGCCGTTCGTGGATACAAGAAAAATATTTCCTATGTTAAACGCCCAATGGATTTTTCGTAAAAAATTATTAAAAATCGAGGGAAATTATTTCCCGATTTTTAATCCCCATATTTAGGTTTAGATATGTATTAGTTATCATGTGCATGCGTTAGATTAAGTTGTTTCTGTCCTAAAATTGATAAAATTTGAATTTTAAATTTCAAAACTCTAGATTAAAAAAAAAAAAAAAAAAAACTTCCATATTCCATTGAAAACATAAACATTTCATTTCAAAGGATGATATTTACACAATAAATATCCAACTAATATACTAATTAAAAGGAAAATGATAAATATTCTATCATAATTTGAAGTGAAATTTGTTTTCAAATGTCTAAATAAAGTATCTGATATAAGATACTAATATGTTGCAGCGGAATAGATTTGATATCGGTCATCCATGGCAGAAAAAAAATATGTATATCGCCAAATTATCTGGCGAATATAATTTAATTCCTTTCAAAAATCATGGTTATTTTAAAAACTTATATTAAGAGAGTATTGAATAATATGAAACAATATTTCGCCCAATACATATTACAAAAATATACATCTGGCATGTATATTTTCGTAGTACGTTTTTGATCGCCAAATGCAAAAACACCAAGGACAACAGAGTTTTGAAATTTAAAATTAAAATTTTGTCAATTTGACAGCAAAATAACTCAATCTAACACATGCACATGATAACTAATACATATATATATACCCAAATAGGGGGATTAAAATCGGGAAATAATTTTTCTCGATTTTTAATAATTTTTTACAAAAAATCCGATGGGCGAATAACATAGGAAATCATTTTCTTGCATCCACGGACGGTCAGTGGCGTCACACTTCGCTTGCGTATAGAGCACTTAATGGAACACTGGGATGTGTTGTTGCTGTTGTGTTGTCGGGCCTATATTTTTTGTCAACCAGCAGTTTTTTTTTTTGTCATTCATATTTATTGATCGGGTAGAATTTTTTTAATTTCAAAACGAAAATTATAAAATATCGAAACACATTTGATTTATAAACAAAAATTGAAAATACATTTAAATGATCACGTGGTAACCATCATGATCTAAACATTGTTTTCAAGATTTATCGTTCACATTCCGTCATTTTTGACGGGGTTATATACTAGTATTATAATATTTAGCGTGAAATTGTTATCATTTTTATGGTTGATCGGGGATAAACAAAATAAACATAGGAAATAACGTAAAAGCAAATATTATGTGCACCACGTATAGTGTTGTTCATATGTAACTGGGATTCAAATATAAAGGGGATACTTCATTTTATTTTTTCGATACTATTTCGAAACTGTTATCTAATAAGGACTTAATGCAAGCCTATTGGTAAACCATTGTCTCAGGTAATAGGGACAAGCGCCCGAGTTTTAGCGGATGACCAAATCGCTACCGAAGGCAGCAGGGATCCGAAGCGAGCTTTTGAGCAATTTTAGTATTTTATTTTATTTTTATAAAGCTATATAGAAAAGAGTTTCCTTTAAATTTAGTGACCAGCGAAGCGGGCAAAGCCTGCTAGTATCTTATAAATTTCATTTAACCCCTTTCATTTGGTACCAAATTTGTAAAGATCGGACCGATATTTCTATAATTTATTTGCCCATTTAACTCTATTTAAACGTTTTTTAAGCTCTGAATTAACTCGTATATTAATTAATATGTGTTGACGTTTTAATTAATATCTACACAACTAATTTATTTATTTATTTATTCTTTTTACTATTCCCTCTGAAAGGCTTCTGAGCATTCGCGGGTCAGTTTTTGTACTTCTACGTGTTAAAGTCACTTCACTCGCGTTTTAGAAATAAGTAAGCACCATGCAGTTTTACACAGATCCGCGATTGTAATGAAATGCTCGCCCTCTGGTGGGCTAAGGTGAAATTATCATACCACTGATAGCTTTCACGTTGAAACAATGATAGAACAACCAGAAAGAACAATACACGTGGCTATTATATTTACTAACAACTGCAGTTGAGAAAGAGCCATCTATCGATCATTACAAACGCGGATACACACGCGCAAAAAAAAAAAAAAAAAAAGAAAGAAAAGGAAAAAAAAAACATGGCTGACGTTGACGATCTATTCTCACTAGACGATATTGAAAGCTTAGAACTATTGGAAACAATTGAAAGACGGAAAAGGACGGTGCATCAGATTAGAGTAAATAATTTGGATTCTTTGGATAATGTGGCATTTCGATATCGCTATCGATTAAATAAAGATTCCGTGGAATTTCTAATACGAATATTAGATAATAGGCTGTCATCTGCCACAGAAAAGAATAGTGCATTAACTGCGGCAAAAAAAAAAAAAAAATTAATAGTTTTAAGATTCTCTTAATCATAACAATCAAAATTTTAAATTGTAGCGTAAACAGTTGTCGTCTGCGTGATTATTCTTTTTAAAAATGTTCTAAAGTAAAATTGATTCTTAATCCGTGCCTAAACAAAAGCGAAGTAATCAAGAGTATCAGTGTTGCCAATTTGCTTTTTACCTTCTAATCCGATTGATTAGTTAAGCCGAATGATGAAGCCGAATGATGAATAAAGGCTATCTTCGTTCTTGGCCAATCAAAACGAAGTTTTTATTTCTCTTCCAGTTAATCCATGAATCACGTAATCGGCTGATGGTGAATACCGTGGGAATTTAATCCAGTGTTAGCTTTGATTCTCGGATTTGCTGATCCATGGTTTAATCCTCGATCAATGAAGTTTGGTGAATACGGCCCTTCATGCAATGATCCTGAAATAAGCAGAAGAAATGTTGTACGCAAGTGCCACTAGATTTTTCGAAAACACACCTGTAATATTTAAAAAAACCAGGACGTTTACGGAAGTGCCACTATTTTGAGCTTGTACGGAAGTGTCTTGTACGCATCTGTCACAACACCATTTTTGACAAAGAGTAATAACGTGTTGGCTTGTTTCATTTCGTTCCTTTTTTTCTTTTCAAAAATCCGGTGAGAAAATATAATTCGTTGTTTAGCTTACATACATTAAAATTTTTACTGTTGAGGAGATTTTCTTCTAAGTATATTAACCGGGGATGCTGATTTTATTAAGCAGCGGTTTGTATTGATTTGATTCCAGACCCAGCGAATTAATCAGATTAAGCGGCTGATTTTATTAACCAGTGATTTTATAAAGGTGGCGGGTACTGTACTTAGTATTATATTTGTGCAGGCATTTTAAAGTGCTTATTAACATCCTTAAACTGCACAAAACAATCAAATTAGCATATACTTTTTATATGCCCATATTTTCATATTAACCGCATGCCATCAATTTAGAATAATAAAATTTGTTTAAAGCATTAATAATGGTTGCAATAGAATAGACATAGTTTGCTATTCACCAAACACAGAACTGTAGTTCTAAAATTCTGATATGGACACCATAGAACTTCCTTAAGCACCCATTGGAATATACATATTATGAAGACATTGTTATTTTTAAGTAACTGATTCGTAACTGTATAGTATGTTTGTCCACTGTCCACAAGTGCATTTGGCGATTTTTCTTTGGTGATTAAGGCGAAATGTTATTTTTGCAAATGGTTGCCATGGATTCCAAGCGTAAACAAAAGAAAAACGCGTTTTTTCAAAATGGCATCATTATTAATTTACAAAAATTAAGCTTATTTTTAATAATAATAAAAGAAATACATATTTAAAATTGACTTACTATTCTATTCATGACTCGCTATTCATGATGAAAGATCTTAATAAACTTAAATATTTCAAAGGTTATGAATATACATATATCCTTCCCGTTCATTTATGCAGTTTAAATATTCGTCCATCGTCACAATCTTTTTCTTTCTCAATACCATATCACTCACACACTTTTCACAAATCATACTACGTTTAATGAAATTACATTCTTCCAAAAATTCCAAAAATATTTCTATCTCTCTAACTAAAACTCACTTTAAAAAATCCTACTACATTCACCTTCTCTTCCAAATATAGGCCTATCTCTCGCTACAACCATTCTAATATTTTTTCTGAACAAATCTTTGTATTTTTCAACATTTTTTTTTTTTTTTTTTTTGAAGTGAGAACTTCTTTAGGAGCGTTGAGCACTTTTGGGTGAACAAAAATCATGAAACCCGCGTCATCGTCAGCGAAGGTTTTCCATTTGAAGTGAAAACCATGAGAAGAAACATATTTTTTACCAATTGACATCACGGGGTTTTTCTAATAGGAATAAAAATTGCAAATTTCAAAATGCTTCAATTTTCTTCTAAATTCTTTGAAACTTACTGTGCGCCATTAACAGCTCACGGGAAAGTTGCAGTTCAAATTTCATCGATTTTGGAAAAAAATTACATTTTAATTGGAAATTAAATTTTATTCTAATACGCGTATTTCAAATTCTAATTATGATTAAATTATTTTTAATACATCATTCCAAAGATATTTTAAAGTACTTTTATATTATTGAAAGTGGAATTCGAGATTTCCCCTGATTTACACGTTTTGAGGTGTCCTGAATGGGTTTTCTTTTGTATCTCAGCTACTAATTAAAATAACTTTATAAGTAATACATCATTTGAAAGCTTTGTTGAGTTGGAATCGAACAGTAGCTTACAGAAATTTCTACCGCCAGATGGCGCTGTAATATATTAAAATTTCAACATTTCAAATTCTAATTATGATTAAATTATTTTTAATACATCATTCGAAAGATATTTTAAAGTTCTTTTATATTATCAAAAGTGGAATTCGAGATTTCACCTGATTTACACGTTTTGAGGTTTCCTGAATCGGTTTTCTTTTGTATCTCAGCTACTAATTAAAATAATTTCATAAGTAATCAATATTTTTACCTAATATAAGCCTTAGTTCGTTTAATATGGGTAGCTACAAATATTGTGCCAAATCATATAATACAGATCATAAACACTTCTTTACAATTCACAAGTTACTTAGTTTTCACTTCTATCGGCAGTCCCCAAAGACTGCTTTGATTTTTTTTTTTTTTTTTACTTCCTTATACAAAGTATAAGGAAGTATAGTAATCCCGATTTGCGAAATGGATTTTCTATTTCACATTGCTCAAAAACGAATGATCACTGAATGTTCCCAATTTGTACGTGTGACTGTCATGATGTCTAGTTGTACACCTGCAAGTGTCGTTTTAACACGAGCTCTCGTTTTAGAGATATAAGCGACTTTACACGTTTTTTCGTGACGTCTGTATGTATGTGTGTCTGTGTGTGTGTGTGTGTGTGTGTGTGTGTGTGTGTCGCATAACTCAAAAACGGTTGGACGTAGAAAGTTGCGAATTGGTACATAGGTTTGTTGTAACATCTAGTTGTGCACCTCCCTTTTTGGACTTTGTATGATTTTCCGTTTTGGAGATATTTAGGAAAATTAGGTTCATAATGGCCAAAATGTATCAAAAAACGGTAATAACACAAAAACGGTTTGGACAAATCTTGCAATTTAACTAACTTCCCGACTAGCTAGACATTTGAAACTTTCAGAAAAGCTCAGAACACGTTGACAATGCATTTTAAAAATATTTTTAGCCAACTGTTTCGGATACCTGCTGCCTTCAGCAGCGTTTATATGATTCCACAGAAAAATTATTTAACTAACTTCTCGACTAGCTAGACATTTGAAACTTTCAGAATATTTCAAAACACGGTGAAAATGCATTTTTGAAATATTTTTAGCGATCTGTTTCGGATTCCTGCTGCCTCCGGCAGCGTTACTTGGACAAATCTTGCAATCGATTTTTAACTAACTTCCGACTATCTAGACATTTGAAACTTTCAGTAAAGCTCAGAACATGGTGACAATGCGTTTTTTAAATATTTTTAGCAAATTGTTTCGGGTCACTGCTGCCTTCGGCAGTGTTTATATGGTTCAACAGAAAATTTATTTAACCAACTTTCCGACTAGCTAGACATTTGAAACTTTCAAAATAGTTCAAAACATGGTGAAAATGCATTTCTTTTAATATTTTTAGCCAACTGTTTCGGATCCCTGCTGCCTTCGGCAGCGTTACCTGGACGAATCTTGCAATCGATTTTTAACTCACTTCTCGAATAGCTAGACATTTGAAGCTTTCAGTAAAGCTCAGAACATGGTGACAATGCATTTTTTAAATACTTTTAGCAAATTGTTTCGGGTCACTGCTGCCTTTGGCAGCGTTTATATGGTTCAACAGAAACTTTATTTAACTAACTTCCCGACTAGTTAGACATTTGAAACTTTCAGAATAGTTCAGAACACGGTGAAAATCCATTTTTTAAATACTTTTAGCCAACTACTTCGGATCTCTGCTGCCTTCGGCATAGTTACCTGTACAAATCTTGCAATCGATTTTTAACTAACTTCCCGACTAGCTAGACATTTGAAACTTTCAGAAAAGCCAGAACACGGTGGTAATGCATTTTTAAAATATTTTTAACCATTTGTCTTGGGTCCAATGACAATGCTTTTTAACATTATATATTTCTAAAGATGTATAAGGAAGTCATGTGGTGCCCACATCAGATTTTTTTTTTTACTGATTCATTACTTCTAGATGCCATACTTAAACAAAATTAAATAATAATAAATTAAATAAACAAAACATAATAAATAATAAAAATACGACCGTTTTATATAATAGTACATCACCAGCTGAAATAGAATAGAATAATGAATAATTATTTCTTTATAATTAATTGCTATGCTGGTTACCATGGTAATAAAAAACAACAGAACGCTAGTTGCTAGTCCAAAATAGCAAATAGGTTGCCATATGATATTGCAAAGAAACCAGAACGACATCGTTATCGTTCGAAACGGCGCCAAAGAAAAACCGCCAAATCCGGTTGTGGACAAACACTATACTTGTACCATACCAACAAGACAAATATAGTGATTTTTTTTTTTCAAGTATAGTACTCCCCGGCTTTTTACAAAGTTTCTCATTGGCAAATGCTCGGCTTAGAGTTCAATAAAAATCATTCGAGTATAGATGGCCTACTTTTGTTCTCTTTGAAGGAAAATAATTGTGGGAAAAAATGCATTTTACCAAAACAATTAACTCAGTTAATTGAGAAAGGGTTTGAATTGAGAAAGGGCCACCAAGTTTGTAACTAACGTAGATTTTGGTCTGGGCATCGATTTTGGCGATTCGACATCGAATTTGGCGAACATTTGTAGTTTAGGGTTGCCAAAGTTTGGAAGCTCTAACTTCAACAAGAACAGATTTCTGGAATTTTCTAGAAAGATTCAATAGTTTATAGCATAGAACTAAATTCTTCGAATGTTCTATAAATCACTAATAAGACTAAAAAAATAAGAGTGGTTATTGATGATTGCACATTAGAACTTATCTATAAGTTTACGTGCTACTTTCTATACAGTATTATAGTAAAAGTGGAAACAGATGGAAGTTTTCTTCATTTCTATGAAGGTGAACGCTGACTTAGCGTCAAATTAGGCATTCAAATATGGCGAAAAGTGGTAGATCAAGATTCCCAAAGTTTGGAAACTCTAACTTCAATACGAATTAAGTTCTGGAATTTTTCGGATTCATTCATTGGTTTCTAGCGTAGAATTACCTCGAAAATTCTATAAACGACTGACAATATTCTCGATTAATTAAAATTCCATTCAGATTTCGAAATTTTCTGTTGCTCTTGAATTAGCAAAATTTCTGCTCTGTAGTGTATTTAACAATATTTATTTGATTTCTGTAGCAAGAATGACTTTTTCATTGGATTGTTCCGAGAATATTCATTGATTTTTTATTTTTGTAGCACAAAAAGGAGTTTTATTCAATTGTTTCCTAAATATTCATTAAATAAAGTACATTCATCGTCTAGAACATGCTTAGGTTTTAAAAAATTACTTCCAATAAGCAAAAAAAGGTCAACATAAAATATTGCACACTCTATCAACGGACTGAATATTCATTAAATAAAGAGCATTCGTCGACTAGAACCTGTTTTTGTCTTTAAGAATTACATTTTACACGCAAAAATTTGTCGACAACTTTTATAACAATATCATTGCGCGGACTCCATCTAAGGGTGAATACCCATTAAATAAAGTGCATTCGTCGACTACAACCTGCTTATATCTTTAAAAATTACTTTCTACACGCAAAAATGTCGATAACTTTCATAACAACATCATTATGGGCTATATAATTAGCTTTTTAGAATTCTCTATTATGGTAGGTCATGTATAATAGCCAAAACTTTCGTACTTTTAATAATTATAAATATAATTTTCTTAAATATCTTTAAAACGGAAAGTCACAGAAAGACCAAAAAGGGCGGTGCACAACTAGATGTGATAACAAACCTATATACTAAATTTTAGCGTCCTACGTCCAACCATTTTTGAGTTATGCGAGATACACACATACACACACACGTACATACATACAGACGTCAAGAAAAATGTAAAATCACAGATATCTCTAAAACGGGAGCTGGTGTCAAGACCAAAATTGGAGGTGTACAGCTAAACGTCATGACAGTCACAAATATAAATTTACAACATTCTATGTGTATTCGTTTCTGAGCTATATGAGATACAAAATCAGATTCGCAGATCGGGATTACAATACTTCCTTATACTTTGTATAAGGAAATAAGAAGTGATTTCCTGGACGTCCAAGCAAAAGATTTCCTATGTTAATCGTCCATTGGATTTTTTGTAAATAAATATTAATAACTAGCAGGCTTTGCCCGCTTCGCTGGTCATTTTATCGAAATGAATTCTCAATATTTCATATCATTAATAATAAAAAAAATCTCAAAAAAAAAAAAAAAAGAAAGAAAAAAAAGAAAGAAAGAAATCGGTCAAAATGTAAGTTAAAGTTCCCGCTACCTTTGGCAGCGGTTTTCCGCCTCCCCACATTTTTTGAATCTCGAGCCCCAATGCCTTCGTCAGTACCTTACCTAATTTCGAGCCCCAATGCCTTCGTCAGTACCTTACCTAATTTTTACTCCCCCTCCCTCACGGGTAATGTTGAAAGTTTCGCAAACTTTCCTCCCATCAAAGTGCATATTGCGTACACTTAATCAACACCATTCATCAAAATTCATCATTCTAAGGTAATCTGGAGTATATTTAAGCTTGTTTTTTGCCCCCGGCAACCCCAGAAGAGAAGGGGATAATTTCGCAAAATACCTTTATTGTGCATCTTGCATACGCATACCTAACCAGACAAAAAAAAAAAAAAAAAAAAAAAAATAGAGATCCTGAGATTATTTGAAAAAGAATTATGCTTTAAAGCATGTCCCCCCCCCTGCACATGAAGGAGAGACGGCGGAGGGAATTTTGCAAAATCTCTTTATACTATGAGTTAGATATACATATAACCGACCCACACATCAAAAATCTCCTTCCTAAGATAATTTAGTGCAGAGTTATACATGGATACATTTTTTTGTCCCCCACCTCCTCTCCCAAGACCGGTAGGGTGAAAATTCACAAAACCCCTTTGTAGTGTGCGTGTTGAGTACGCGTAACCAACCGACATATCAAAAAATCGCTTTCCTGCGGTACTTTGGAACAGAGTTACTCTTAAAAACGTGTTTTTGCCCCCACTCCGCCCTTAAAGGAGGGAGGCAGAGGGAAATTTCGTAAAATTACTTGATAGTGCGTGTTGAGAATGCATAATCAACCCACACATAAAAATTAATCTTACTGTGATAATTTTAAGCAAGGTTATGCTTGGAAACGTCTTTATTGCTCTCCCTTCCTTAAGGAGGGAAAATGGGGAAATTCTCAAAATCCCGTTGCAATGGATGTTGGATATACGTAAAAAAGCCACACACTAAAAATTGTGACCTCAGCTCCTATGGATTTCTTCGGACAAATTTTACCCGCTTGACTGGTCATTATATTTAAAGAAAATTCTTTTCTGTATCGCTTTATAGATAAAAATAAGAATAAAATTCATTGAAATTGCTCAAAAGCTCGCTTCGGGTATGTGTCGCTATTGCATGCGACAATGCCATACCAGCGGGCTTTCACTTTTGTGCTTATCAGATAACAATTTCGAAACAGACAGTATCGAAAAAAATGAAGTAGCCCTTTTATATTTGAATATTAATTACATATGAACAACACTATGCGTACTGTACATAATATTTATTTTTACGTTATTTCGTATATTTATTCGGTTTTTCCGGTCGACCATAAACTGACAGCAATTTCACGTGAAATATAATATTGCAATATGCTGTGAAACAACTCACTTTTTGTGGCTATATGTATTTCATAGTTAGTTAACAATGGTTCGTATATAGAAAAATAAATAAATATTTATTTCTCCTTATCCTTAGCGTGGTACAGGCTTATTATAGCTCCCCTTGGTGACTTTTGAATTTTTGTCAACATTTTAAACAAAAATACATAATTTATGAGGTTATTGTTTCTGTTTCTTTCTTTCTGGCCTTCCCCCCCCCCCCTCAATATTTTATAATTTATTTGTTTATGGGCTACTTGGCTTAAAGTGGCTATCCAAAAAGTAGCCTCCTTGGCGAAAAATGTCGTATCTACTTTAGCATCAAAATTTAAAAAATTACCCTACATTATGAATAAGTAAATCTGAATATAATGCTGAATTAGCTTTCATGCCAAACGTATTATACGCGCCAATAAATAAATAAAAACGCTATTAAAAAGAAATATAAAATTGTGGTATGTTGAAAAAGACTACGGAACAAAATTTGAAGAAATATGTTGGATTTTTATTATTAATATTTAATTTAGATAATGACGTCATTTTGTCATGGCCTAAGCAAACTTATTTACTATTTCTTTAACCATTCTCGTGAAAATATATTACATTATATGTCGAAAAATAGATCAACTCGTAAATTTTTTTGGCAACAATTAAAAATTAAAATAATTATTTTTAAACTTTATTATAGAAGAAATATCCATATTATTATATAGAAGATAAAATATAGAGAATGTTTTCCTTCCTTCCCCTCCCCTTGGGGACTGAATTTCTAAAATTCCAAAAATTGGTTTTTAGGTATTCGTGTTAGCTATATTTTAAAGCAAAAATTTTAAGGATATCTGTTTTTTTTTTCTTTGAGGTATAAAGGTTTTTGTGAAATCACGTTTTGCCCCCTGTACCCCCTTAGGGGCCGAATTTCTAAAATTCCAGAAATTGGTTTTTAGGTATTTATGTTAGCTATATTATGAAACAAAAATCTCACGTATATCTGTTTTTTTCTTTGAGATATGAATGTTTTTAAGAAATCATTTTTTGCGCATGCGAAATCACATTTTGCCACGCAACCCCTCTTGTGGACCGAATTTCCAAAATTCCAGAAACCGATTTTTAGGCATTTGTGTTAGCTATGTTTTAATGCAAAAATTTTACAGATATCTGGATTTTGCTTTAAGATATGAAGGTTTATGTGAAATCACGTTCTGCGCCCCCCACCCCCCTTGGGGGTCGAATTTCGCAAAATCGCTTCTTAGGGGGTGCTTACACTACATGTTCTAAAATCTGCCCGAGTTTCGAGTCAGTGGCCCCAGTAGATTTTGCTGTGCGTTGATGAGTCAGTGAGTGAGTAAGTGAGTGGAAGTACTCTTTTATATATATAGATTATAAGATAAAAAACTTTTTTAAACCATGTTCTAAATTTTCTGTTGAATCATAGCTATACGCAAGCGAAGTGATGACGTCACTGGCCGTTCATGGATGCAAGAAAAAGGTTTCCTATGCTAAACGCCCATTGGATTTTTTGTAAAAAATTATTAAAAATTGAGGAAAATTATTTTCCAATTTTAATCCCCATATTTGGGTATAGATATGTATTGGTTATCGTGTGCATGCGTTAGGTTAAGTTGTTTTTGCTGTAAAATGGTGGATGTGGTGAGATGTGGTGAGATGTGGGGTTTTATTGCAAAAAAATTTTGAAGTTTGCAAAAAAATTCCTTCAGAAAATGCTTTCATTACAATTTCAATACCTGTATGCATATTTTCAGCATTTGCAAAATTGTATTTCATAGTTATTTTATCTTTCTAATGACACCAAAATGAACAAAATCGGCCCATAAATAAAAGTGTTATGGTGGTTTGAAACTCATAAACCGTCATGCTCATTGACGCCAGTTTGTTAAATTTAGTTAAATTTCGAAATGACCCCTTATTCTTAGTTTTGACTAAAAAATTCTGAAAAAAATATTTTAAGCCTTTTAGTTTGTTTTCTTTAGAAATCGACCTATTGCAATCACTTCGTATATCTATCTATCTATCTATCTATAATGAAAATTTTGTCATCACAATAACTCCCGAAATAATACTCCAAATCGAACCAAATTTGGACAGTGAACTGATCTTATAAATATCTTGGATGAGTTCGTTAACCAAGTTGCTCCGACTTTTTTGTTTTCAAGTGGCAGCCACATGAAAATTTCAAACCGACATTGCAAAAAGCATATTTAAAGCAAGATTTGCTTGAATTTTGATGTAAATACAGGCCACATAAAGGTCTCAATGAAGTTTATTAATGAAGTTTATCCGCCATTTTTAATAAAGTGGCGGATACTATAAGTTAAGTGGGAACACTTGAAATCAGGCTACCACTTGAAAATTTAAAATCACTATAGCTTCCGAAATAATACTCCAAATCAAACCAAATTTAGACAGCGGCTTAACTTATCTTATAAATATCTTAGATGAGTTTATTAACCAAGTTGCTCCGCCATTTTGTTTTCAAGTGAAGACCACTTGAAAATTTCAAATTCAAATTGTAAAAAGCGTATTCCGAATTTGTTTAAAATTTGATGTAAATATAGACCACATAAGGGTCTCAATGAAGTTTATTAATGAAACTTATCCGTCATTTTTAATAAAGTAATAGATATCTTAAGTTAAGCGGGGCAACTTGAAATCACGCTACCACTTGAAAATTTGAAATCACAATAACTTCTGAAATAATACTCCAAATCGAACCAAATTTGGACAGTGTCTTAAATTATCTTATAAATAACTTAGATGAATTTGTTAACCAAGTTGCTCCGCCATTTTGTTTTCAAGTGGAGACCACTTGAAATTTTCAAATTCAAATTGCAAAAAGCGCATTCCAAATTTTTTTTAAATTTTGATGCATACATAGATTATACAAGTGTCTCAAATAACTTTATTAATGAACTTTATCCGCCATTTTTAATAAAGTGGCGGATATCTTAAGTTAAGCGGGACCACTTGAAATCAGGCTCCCACTTGAAAATTTAAAATCACGATAACTTCTGAAATAATACTCCAAATCGAACCAAATTTGGACAGTGATATTATCATATAATTATCTTGCATGTTTTCACTGGGCAACTTGTCCCGACATCTTGTTTCTAAGTTCCAGCCACTTGAAATCACACTATATGCCATCACGATAACTTTTTAAATACTAAACTGATGCAAATAAAAGTTGGATAGTGAACTTATGGTTCAAATATCTAGGATAAGTTCACTTGGTGACTTGATCCGCAATTTTATTTTCAAGCCACTTGAAAATTTGTCATTATGGTAACTTTAGTAATACAGAATCAATTGGGATCAAATTTGGGTAGTGGATTTATCGTTCAAATATCTCAGATAAGTTCGCTGGGCATCTCACTCCGCTTTTTAGTTCCCCATCATACTATAGGTATGGGGAACTTAGGTAATCGTGAAAATTTTCGACCTCGGTTTTTTGACTATTTTACACGTTTTCAGGTGTGAGAAATTCGAAAATGACAAAATTTGTATGGTGTCTGTCTGTAGGGTGTCTGTTAGTGTGTTAGTCCGTTAGTTTGTTAGTCTGTGTACACGATATCTCAAGAACAAATTGTCGCAGAGAGGTCAGATCAGTTTTAAAATATTACTTTCGACACTGGCAAGAACCCTATTCATTTGCAACATTCGAATTTAAAAACTTCGTAAGTTATTAGAAATTTACGGTTTTCTTAACATGGGAGAATAGGACAAAAATTCACTTAAACGTGCATTAAATAGAAACTTTTTACTGTAAAAATGTCAGACCAGTTTTAAAATATCAGTTTTGATGCCAGAATGAACATCAGTAACTATAAATATGCTACTTTGAAAACTTCGCATGTTATTGGAAATTTACGAATTTCTTAACATGGCGGTATAGTGCAAAATTTCACATAAACGTCAATTTTGAGAGATATTTTCATCGTAAAGATGTCAGACTACTTTTGAAATATTATTTAGGACACTGGCATGAATATTAATGACTATGAATTTTCCAATATAAAAATTTCGTAAGTTATTGGAAATTTACGAATTTATTAACATGGCAGAATAGAGCAAAATTTCACATAAACGTCAATCTTGAGGGATATTTTCGTCGTAAAGATGTCAAACCACATTCGAAATATTATTTAGGATACTGGCATGAATATCATAGACTATGATTTTTCCAATTTAAAAAATTCGTAAGTTATTTGGAATTTACGATTTACTTAACATGTCAGAATAAGGCAAAATTGAGCATAAACTTCTATTTTGAGGATCATAAATACATTAGACAACTTCAAAATTGCATTTATGATATTTGTTTGAACATGATTGAATACAAATATTCTAATAGGAAAATTTCGAAAATTATTCGTAATATACGATTTTATCAACATAGCGAAATTGTAAATTTTTCATATAAATATGAATTTTGAGGATTATTGCATTGGAAAAAGTAGCATGAAAACTAAACAACGGAATTGAACCAGATAAAATAAATTAATAGATTAGAATAAGATAAGTATATCGAAGTGAACGGTGGATTATTAGGCGGGGATTTCATTCTGTCACTGTATCAAGCTTTGGTCAAATTCATTTCGTTTAACATGATTATAATATGGCTCGCACTAGAAATTTATGAGAACATAAATATGATGGGGAACTGAGCAGAGTCCACCTATGCCAACTAGTTTTTCCAAGTGGTGCCAACTGAAAAATTTTTATGACGATAATTTTTGAAATACTGATTTAATTTAAATTAGAACTGGACAATGAACTTATCATACAAATGTGATATCGAAAATCACATATTCTAAATTATGTATTACATTTTTGATAAATTTAATTCTTTCCCAATTCATTTTCTATCTGTATAAAAAGCGAGTTAATATATGCGGTTTCATTCCTTCTTACAAAAAGAGCAAGCCATTCTATTCCTTTCATTAAAAAAAAAAATAATAATAATAATAAAAGCAAGAGATGAGGTTTCAATCGCTTAATTCTGTGGAGAACAATTCGTTTCATCTCAATTAAATAAAACAGAATAAAATGTTTCCTGATGTCATTTTGAACATTGAACAGAGCACATCTGCTGTTTAAAAATAGAAATAGAGTATTCTTTTTCGACTAAAGTCTATGAGTAAAAATTTAACGATAAAATTCTTGTGGTCAAGAGTTAAGGTTAGTTTGCCAGATTCTCACGTATTAATAACGGTTTTTTCGCTAAGAAATCAATCGCCAATATATTTTAAAAAGTTACACTAAATTAGCTGTAACTGAAAAAGTTGGATGTTGTCTTGGCTTCATTTTTTCTGTGGTTTTGTGTAATGTATCCAGCCAACAATTTGATGAATTCTGCTTCTTCGCTGTTGCTGAAAAGACGTTTCTTTTGATTGCTTCTCTCCCCGTGTCCATCCCGTTCATTTTCATGTATTCATATATTGTATTAGAAAACGAACATCTTGATTCTTTTCAAAAGGATATTTCTGATGTATATCTTTAGTGTTGAATTATTTAATTACAAGCAATATTGTTACGAAGTTGAAGATAAATAAAATATTTTAATGTCAGCAACGAATTCTGGATTATTGTGAACAGTGCAATGTGCACGGCCAACCACCTCAACGACTTTGATCCTTTATCACTATTTTACCAGTGTATTGCTTCATAATAATACAAGAAATTTATGCATCATCAAAAGTGCTAATATCATCAATTCGTTTCTACAAAATAGTGCAACAAACTCTACAGCACAACGAGCACAACAAATATGCTGGATGATTTCGCTGGGCAAGTTGTTTTGCCATTTTGTTTCCAAGTTACAACCACTTAGACTGCCACTTGAAAATTTGCCATAAAATTAACTTTTGAAACACGGCACTGATTTTAAACCATAGTTGACCTATGCTTCAAACACAGAACCACACATACAGTTAACCTATGCTTCAAATATCTTGGATGTGTTTGCTGAGCAACTTGTTCCACTGTATTGTTTCCTACTGGCGGCCACTTGAAAATTTGTTATTACGGTAACTTTAGAAATATTTAATCAATTCATATCAATGTTGAAAAATGGATTTATCATTCAAACAACAAAAATCTAGAAAATTGACGTAACTCGTGAACCAATCACGTTATTGCGTCCATCTTTGGTATATGGATAATAAGTATTTTCTCGCCAAAAGTCGCCATAGGGGAAAAGTCGCCAAATTTGTCGCCAAATCCATTACCTGCGTTACTGGATCGTTTTAATGCGTTTTTAAGGAAAAATTAGGCTATTTTAATGCTAAAACAAACTAGAAATGCAGAAAATTAACATTTTATCAACTTACTAAGCCTCTTTGAAAGAATTTCTACAAAAACAAAATATTTTCAAATTTGCAACGATATCTTAGATGAGTAACTTTCTCTGCCACATTTTGATCGAAGTGCCAGCCACTTAATTTTTCAACACGATGACTTTTGAGATTTTGAATTAATTCGAACTATATGCGTACGGTAGACTTATCTCACAAATACATTTCATATATTTGTCAACTTAACCCACCATTTTGTTTCCAAGCGCCAGCCACTTGAAAATTTTAAATTCACTTAAAAAGGTATTATGAACCGATTTGCTTAAAACTCCATATGTTCATAGCCTACATCCATATTTCTACCAAGTGCATTAATAATTTGTAGCCGCCATTTTGAAACAAAATGACGGCTACTTGATAAGGAAAAAGAAATCAACCTACCCTTCCGAATAAGCCGGAAGGACTTGTTTTATTATGTACTTTTTAATAAAAAATTTTCATTAATATCTGTGACATGAGGGCAACGGCCTTGGGTGATTTCACTTGAAATGAGCACTTGAGAAAAAGCAGAAAACAGATTTAAAAACAAGATTTTACCTTTTGAACAAAAAATAATTTTAATAAGTTCCTGATTCATTTCAAAGCTTCTTATCTTCTTTTTTAAATTCATTTTATATTCAGTAAAAAAATTTGATGCTTATATTCAGTAAAACATTTATGTAAACAAACATTTAAGGGTCATTTCCGGTCACTTCCGGTTTCGAAAACTGGCGACTAATATTAAAATGCCTGTAACTCAAGTTCTAAGCAAGATAGAAGCAAAATTCAAAGTGATTTAGAAAACTAAAATATCAGGCTTTAATACTAACTCAAAAATAGAAAATCGGAGTTTTGACCGAAAATTGAATTTTAAAGTTCAAATTTTGTTACAAAGTTGTATCCGATTTGTGTAGACTGATATTTATAACAAGCTTACCCAAATATATTTATTAAAACATAATAATTTTTAATATCCTTATTTGTCGGGAAATCATAGCGTAAATCTTTATTCGTAAACTCAATTAAAACTTTAAAAATATCCGGAAAAGTACATTTACCCGGAATCAATAAAGTTTAGTGGAAACGTGAAATTTTAAGTAATAAACATATTGGAACCGATCCAATTTTTAAAAACAAAAATTGTTTGGATAGATAACTAGAAACGCTGTCAATATGGGTATTATAAAAAAAAATAATAATTATTATAATTATAATTTCTATGCTCATGTAGAAACTCTGAACTGTGAATAGGTTTAGGATTAAAAGTGCTTCTATATAGATATTAAAATGTAGATGAGCGCTTGTGTAATAGGCATTTGAAAGGTGTGAATGTGTATGAAGATATGTCAGTTAATATATGTTTGCATGCATAATATATGTGTATGTAAAATGTATGTTTAATGTGGATGATTGTGCAATGCATATTGGGAAAATGTATGTATATAAAATAAAAAAAATATATGCATATTTATAAATGTCTGTGAAATAAACATGTATAATATGTATATATACATATTACATTAAAATGTGTGTACAGACTTTGGCGCACAATGTATATGCTTATGTGCCCCAAAGCATGTTTTATATAGAATGTAATATAAAAAGCATTTTCCATCCGTTTACAGAGACGCACAAAGGAATTCGGATATATTAAAGCTATAAATGAGAAGTACTTGAAAAGCATTTCAAATTGTATTGGGTCAGCAAAAAAGTATTTTTAGTTTTTTAGTAGGAAATAAAACTTAATATTTTCAACCCAAATTCAATTGTATTCAGTCAAATGTCTACCATTATCTTCGATGACTTCTTGCCATCTTTCCAATAATCTCACAGAGCTACTCGTCAGCAAACAACTCAACCAACTGTTATTTGATGTCAATGTTATTAAGGAAGTTTCTACCGTTTATAAAATTTGTAAACTTTGAAATAAATTATAATCCGATGGTGCAAAGTCAGGGCTATATGGAGGATTCGACATCGCTTTCCAGCAAATCTCCAATAATTTTTTATTTGTTGCTAAAAGTGTGTTATCATGGTGAAACTTGAATCCCCTGCGACTTACCAATTCTAGCCTTTTCCCTTTGATTGATTCATGGGATTTCGCAAGTTATTGGCAGCAAACACCTGAGTTGATAGTTTGCTTGCTTGGAAGCAGATCAAAATACACAACATCTTAATAATCCCACAGAACTAACAACACGACCTTTTTCTGATGCAATTAAGCTTTCAATATGGCTTATGATGATTCATCACTTTTGGACTTCGACCCTGATATTTTTCAATTAATGTTATTGCAAACGATACCTTTTTCATAACCAGCGGTTATTTTTTCGAAAAGAAAAAAAAGTCGATTACGTTACGCTTGAAATGCGAATTAAAATTTTTTATTAGTTGTGTTAAATGGTTTCCTTGCAATTCACGCGCAAACCAAATATCGAGCTTCTTAATGATCCAAATCTTATGCGATCTTCAATTGCTGTGTGTGATCCATTTAACCTTTTTGCAATTTCTTTCATAAAAAAAAATAAAAAAAACAAGTTTAACACTAGTATGTTGTGGCCACCACATGACTTTCTTCTATATTTTCCTATACAAATTCCCTGAGTAAAAATAATGTATTAAAATTATTATTTAAAAAAAATTATTTTCCATGATAATGCAGACAATTTCCATATTAGAGAAATTTTCCATATTTCCAAAAAAAAAAAAAAAAATCGATAACTTTGTTTTAAATTATCACAGATCTATAGTCCAACCATTCGTTTTAAAGGTATTGACGAGACCTTTCGAAAGATACCTATCTTGAAAATTCCCCCCCCCCCCGGGAAGTACTTCCCCCCAGGGGGGAAGCGATGCCCCACATGCACAAATTTTTTTTCCTAGTTAACTACTACATTATCAATAATTCATATTAATTTTACAATCACAAGTTAAAAATAGCTCTCATTATGTACATTTATGCGAAATTTGTCCTATACTGCCCTGTTAAAAATTTAGAAAAAACGCGATCACAGCGCCACCTGTTGAGCGATTGATCCCCAAATCTAATCAGCACCAGTTTATGTCAGGTTCCAACTAAATACCAGGTTTGGTTAAATTTCGTTCATTGGTTCGTGAGATACAGCATCCACGAAATTCGTGATACACACAGACAGACAGACATTTTCTAAAAACTATCAAATCGTGTTCAGGACATCCCAAAACATGTAAATCCATCGAAAATCGGAGTTCAAAAATTTTCACGAATCCAATACGTTCTCTATATTACATATAGAAGAAAGAAAAAAAAAAGTAACATTTTAACAGAAAAATAACAAAATAATAATAATAATAATAATAATAATAATGCTACCTAATTGTGTAAATCGAAGGTACTTTCTTGCCAATTCAATATTATGAGTTTTTCATACTATGCTTAAACAATTAAATCACAAATTGCAAAATTATCTGTGTAAACCATGTGATGTGTACACAGAAAAACTAGTATGTCGTGGCCACCACAAGACTTTTTTCTATATTTTCCTATACAAATTCACTCCATAACAATAAAAGTTAAAAAAAAATCGATAACTTTGTTTTGAATTATCACATATTTATAGTTCAACCATTCGTTTTAAAGGTATTGACGAGACCTTTCGAAAGATACCCATCTTGAAAATTTACCCCCCCCCTACCGGGGGGGTACTTCCCTCCAGGGGGGGAAGCGATGTCCCCACATGCACAAAATTTTTTTACTACTACTATTATCAATAATTCATATTAATTTTACAATCACAGGTTAAGAATAACTCTCATTATGTACATTTATACGGAATTTTCTCCTATACTGCCATGTTAAAAATTTAGAAAAAATACGATCACAGCGCCACCTCTTGAGCGATTGATCCCCAAATCTAATCAGCACCAGTTTATGTCAGGGGCCAACTAAATACCAAATTTCGTTAAATTTCGTTTAAAAAAAGGGAAAAAAAAGTTTTTTTTCTAAGTTTTTTTTCGTTAAAAGTAAAAAAAAATCGATAATTTTGTTTTAAATTATCACAGACTTATAGTTCAACCATTCGTTTTAAAGGTATTAACGAGACCTTTCGAAAGATACCCATCTTGAAAATTTACTCCCCTCGAGGGCGAGGCTCCTACACATACAAAAAAATTTTCCCAGTTGACTATCTCTATTATAAATAATTCTTGTAAATTTCATAATGATTACTAAAAAATAATTCTCTTTATGCACATTTATACAAAATTTTGTCCTATATCACCATGTTAAAAATTTAGAAAAAGCGGGATGGCAACGCAACCTGTAAGACAATTTTTACCAAAAGTTGATAGGCACTAATTTATGTCAAAGGGCACCTACATACCAACTTGTATGAATTTCTGTGCAGTAGTTCCTGAGATACAGTTGCCACAAAATTTTGTCACACACAGACACACACACAGACTGACAGACAGACAGACAGACATTTTCTAAAAATGGTCAAATCGTGTTCTACAGCTCTCAAAACGTGTAAATCCATCAAAAACCCGAGGTCGAAAATTCGAATCCAATACTTTCTTCTATTGAAAATAGAAGAAAGTGAAAATATTTTCTTGAGTCTATATCAACAAAAGAAATTTGGTTGTAATAAACAAACAGTTCGTTAAAGCAACTTTTTTTTTTTTTTTTTCTTTTTTAGATGTTATCGTTGTTGCTATAGCGTCAAGACAACTTTTTTTTCTTTTTTTTTTTTTCCTGTGTATAGAACTGATATTCAATGTGCAAGGGCTATCCAAAAATATTCTAATAAGTTTCAAAGCGTAGTGTGAAAAAAAGTTCTCGTAACAATTTGAAATTAAATTTTAAATTTTTCAACAGCCTTAAATGTTTTATGAATGTAATCTACAACTTTCAAACGAGGGGCGGGAAGGGGGGGAGGCTAAGAGTGTCTATCGTCTACCAGTAATGTATGTCGAAAAAAACTGGTCCTAAAATAATTCTCAATTATTTATAATGTGCTTTGGATATATTTGTATGTGGTATCTCATATCTTATTCTTGAACTGTAGTTATTTGTTTTTGCAGAAATTCAGTCAAGACAAAGTAGTTTGAATGCCACACCAGATTATTCCCCATGAATATTTAATCCCAGTACATGAAATCTGTAATATAAGACAAAAATTGTGCATTCTTATGCATTCTAAGTAAAGAATTTCTAATTCTAGAAATACAAATAATCCTTTTTTTTTTTTTTTTTTTTGGTTTTTCGAAGAATAATAAATGTGAGTTTACTCCTGTGGATTTGGATTTGGGTTGTCTCTCTACGATCATTTTTTGCATAGTATGGCTCATTAGATTGGGAAGTATGAATTAAAGTAAATTCAAACCACTACGAGCATCCATTCCTGAACCGGGATTCGAAAATGGAACCTGACAACTAAAAGCCAGAGCGATAACATTTGTTTATTCATGTGGACAGCATATGTTTATCTTTTCCATTTTGGAAACAAAAGGTTTAGTTGATTTTACCTACTGGGAAATCATTATTTTCAAATAACTTTAATGAAAATTAAGAAAAAATATTTCAGATTCTTATTATACTTTCTTTTATTCATATAGGGTAAGTACATAAAGTATTGTTTTTGAGTCAAATTTTCAAAATTGAGTTTTTTTTATTGTTATACATATTTATGACTCTTGAATTCGAAAGTAAGTTTTTAGCGAACTTTAGCTTCTTAACTTAAGTTTTTAGCATTGATCTGTGTGAGAATTTTTCAGTTCATCTACTAGTGTATGTGTGTTTGTTATCAGCTGTTATGTAACTCAAGTTATATGATTTGCTATATTACTCAAAAACATATATTAGCAGAAACTCGAAACGCGGTATTTTTAATCAGTATCACATATTGCTGCTTTTTGAAAATTTTCATTGAGAAAGCGCAAATTGTTCGTGTACAAAGACATAATAAAATTAAATAAAAAAAAAAAAAAATATTCAAATTAAAAACTTTTTCTATTAGCTTGATTCGCGCTAAAAGGTATGAAAAGATTAAAATGAAGTGTTTCCACCTAAAATTCATACTTTAGTTAATTTAAAAAAATCTAATTGTCGTGTCGAAAAATTGTTTGCACCCCTGGATTCAGAAAACTCGCCTCTTTCATTTGGTACCAAATTTGTAACGATAGGGCCGATATTTCTAATTCGTGTCCCCCTTTTTCTATTTTTAACACAGATTCGGCAGGTTTATGACACAGAATGTAAGCTAAAAAAAAAATAATTATAATTATAATAAAAGAAAAATTAATCTTACATTATCTATTGGTCACGTGGGTTAGAAATTACCAATAAAAATGTAACTTTTTTCTTGCCACCTAAATTTCATACTTTAGTTAATTAAAAAAAATTTAACTGTCTTGTCGAAAAACGGTTTACACCCCTGGATCCAAAAAACCGCCCCTTTCATTTGGTATCGAATAATATTTCTAATTTATTTTATGCGTCAGACAAAAGATGTTGCCACCTAAATTTCGTACTTTAGTTATTTTTGAAAAATCTAATTATCGTGTCGAAAAACTTTTTGTGCCCCTGGATTCAGAAAAATCGCCCCTTTCATTTGATAGCGAATTTGCAACGATAGGTCTGATATTTCTAATTTATTCTCCCCCTTTTTCGTTTTTAATCCGGATTCGGCAGAAGGTTTATGACAGAGAAAGTAAGCTGAGAAAAAGTCTTTAAAAATATGCAAATACTTTGCATCGACGGTCAAAATTTCTGATGAGAATAGTTTAACTTTTTTTTACATGAATAAACATAATGAAATTGAGAAATATTTTTTATATTCACAAATGCATATTTCGCATCGAATGTGCTATGAAAAGCAATTATTTTTCGTTTATGGTATTACACAAAGGATTTTGATAGATTAGTGCTGTGATTAGAAGTGATTTGAAACCTATTTAAAGTTCCGTCATGCAATTTGTCACTTTGTTCTAAGTTTAAGCACTCTGGTGCCAATATAACTTATAGATCATATACAGGGTTGCTCCAAATTAGTTAAACGAGTTTCAAAAAATGAGGTTCAAATTTAAAATATTGGAAATAAAAATAATATTTATGTTTTTCGATATTTTTCTTCTTTTAATTTAAAAAATTAATTCGAAGATTGAAATTCCCATTTAAGGTTCAGTGATAATTCTGATGTCACTGTGAAAACGCAAAATTCAAAATCAAATACTCAGTCAAAATTAAATATTAGCAGGAAATCAAAATCCAAATTCAGTATTTTCAATCTGTCTCATATGAATATGCTTCTTAAAACTTTTTACTATGATGAGTGGTAATTATTTGAATTATTTGAAATATTTTTTACAATTTAATAATAGTAGTCTTAAATGATTTATGAATATAGTTGTTGTTCAAACTAGTGTTCATGGCGAATAGCTCCCCAACACTGAAATGTATTCTAAAACTATTTTTAATTGTTGCTAAACGTACTCTAGAAATATATAAATACAGATATCTTTTCTTTTATGTTAAACTATAATAGTATGTCTATAAAAAGGTACGGTTAAGAAAAGTAGTTCTAGTGCCACGCCAGATTATTCAGTATAATAGTAGAAAAAACATTTAAGTTTCTCAAACGAAATTCTCCATTTTTACTCTCACTTACCCATACAAATAGCACCAAAAGTGTCTTTTTGGATCAAACTTTTGAAATCGAGTTTTTGTGCATTTACGCGCTTTGAGATCCCTTAAATACGAAAATCAGGTTTTTTATCTCTTGGTTTGTGTGTGCGGATGTGCATCTGTGTGTAAGAGAGAAAGGAAAATTTTAAGTTGTTTTCAAAATTCAAGGTTAAATATTAGCAGAAAATTAAAATCCAAATTCAGTATTTTCAATCTATCTCATATGAACATGCTTCTTAAAACTTTTTTACTATGGAATTCGACAAATGGTTCATGTGCAAGGACATACAAAATTATTCAAATACTAGCAAACCGGTGCGAAATATTCGCATTTTATTTCTTTTCTTATTTACCATTAAAATTTGAAACTCATAAATGTTATACCAATTTTACCACCTAATTAAAATTTTAATTTACCGAAAGCGAAATTATTATTAAAACCAAATTAATATTGTACAACGGTGAAATCAAAATCTTCAAAGAAAGGTTTCCAAATAAAATTCATGGTTCACGCCCCAATTTTCATACTTTCACAGGCAGTACAGTTTTAATATAGGACTCCCACGACGCATTTTAAAATTTTGTCGTCATGTAGGCGATGACTTTTTATTATTATTATTATTATTATTATTATTTTATAAATAGATAAAAAAAAAACTAATTCCTATTTTGATTATATTTTATATCATTGGTTTTTTTAGTCACTTTATGACACAAAAGTTCCTATTCTGTATATATCTTTAAAATATTGCTAGGTTTAAAATGACGCTTGCAAAGATTCTGTAGAAACAACTGTTAAAAATACATTTTTTCGTAAAATAATCTCATGAGACAAATGACGTCATTTTCTCTTGTTAGTCCATTGATCTAAGTCCGCGTGCTTAAATATTGTCCATGTATAAATATAATTTTTTTTATCCTCGCGTATCGTATCGTTTCGACAAAAAATATTTGAAACTGTTCCACGTTAGAGAAATATTATATAGATTATTTATTAATTATTCAAATTCATCTATATGTGAAATGTCTCTTCTGTTGTTTAACATTTATAGACTCTATTAAAAAGACGTAATTGACGTATAATTTTTATTTGCATATAAGCACGTTTCGCATTGTTTACAAGGTTATAGCTGTAAATGACTCGAAGTGCATATTAATGACGTGAATTTCTCTCTCTCTCTCTCTCTCTCACATTCTTATGCTGTGTTGGGCGCATATAATTTTTTCTAATATATAGGCTACTAAAAATTTGGTCAAGTACCTTTCAGAGTGCGGTGTGAGTGAGAATTCTCTGAATTCTTTAAAATAGATTTTAAATTTTAATAATAGTCTTAAATGTTTAATAAATACAGTTAGAATTTTCGAACGGGAAGGTTGAGAAAGACAGTAGTCCCCTCACAACAAAATTTATGTCAAATAAAAATATTTCTAAAACTATTTTTGAATTGTTGATTTAAGTACCTTCTACTTATTCAAATATAGTACCTCATATATTACGCCTTAAGTTGCAGTATTATGTCTGTAGTAACGTAGAGTGAGAAAATACAGCAAGTGTTACACCAGATTAACTTAGATATATATTTAACTGTAAAAGCTACTAAGTTTTTTAATAATAATAATTAATAAAAGTTAATTCATATTAAATTTTGTAAAAGTTAACACCTTCTTAATCGCATCTGATATTAAATTTCATATAGTAAGGCAATCGATTTATTATAACCACTCTTATATTTGCTTTATTCCAGTTGATTCGGTTCAAATTTAAAACATTGGAAATAAAAATAACATTTAAGTTTTTCTGTATTTTTCTCATTCTAATTTAAAAAATTAATTCGAGGGCTGAAATTCCCATTTAATCTTCAGCGATAATTCTGATGTCACTGTGGTAACGCCGATATCAACAAACTCACGGCCCGCCGGCCATAAAAAGCTGGAGAAACCCGTTTCACAAACTAGATGGTACGCTTGGTTGCTGACGAAAATCAGTATCATGTCTGGGTTCGGGCTAGCAACATTCTTAATATTTCATCTCCTCGCCGAGAGCTTCGGCTTCATTACTTATATCGAAATTCGCCTTGGTTTGCCGGTAAGAATATTTTTATTTATAATTGTTTTCTCGTATTTATTAATTATCTTTTTTAATTTCCAAATATATACTATTTAAAGAAAGTAGCGTGATCTTAAAAATTTCCAACTATGAGATTTTGGTGCACCTATACGTTTTGAGGTCTCATGAATCAGAGCCCGACTAACCTCTGAAGCTAGGGAGCTTGGTATCATTTAAAGGGCATTTTCATTTCAAAAAATTGTACTGACATAGGAACAGAAGCTTAATGATTCATACTTTTTTTTTAACCAAAAGGTGACTAAGAAGAATTCAGATTATGTGTTTCCCACCCATATGAAAATATTATACAGTGAATTTCCTGAAACAAAATTCCACAATTGTTTAGATATTACATGTAGAATCAGATTTTTCCTACTCATATAGCTCACTTTAAAAAAATCAGTTAAATTTTATAAAAGTTTTCTAACTGATTTGAACTAACTCTTACCAAACACTTTTTTTTTTTTTTGGTCATGGTGAAAATGTCCTTATATTAATTGTATGTCATTTAAAGAAGTTTAAAAATTGTTTCCAATCAAACTTATAAAATTTATAGCAAAGTGAAACTGTAAAAGAAAATTTTCTTTAAAATAAAAATTTAAATTATCTATAGCAAAATCATTTAGAAATATTGATCGGTTTGAAATGAAAAAAATACTATTAATGCAATCTGCAACCTACAATTTGCCAATGTAAAATCTGCTACTTTCTAAAATTTATCATACATTTTAGGATCCAAGAATTTCCAAATAGCTTGCATTTTCTTTTGCTTAAAAAAGTAAACGTTTTTAAAAAATTTCAAGTCACGGTAGGGAAAACTGGGATCTCAAGATATCGTTTTCAGTCATTTTTGAGAGCCCTCTTAAGTTTCAGAGAGAAAACTTGTGTTTCTCGAACTTTTAAATTAATCAGGCTCTGTTCAGAATTATTATTTGACTATTTTTACGGGTATGTGTACATGTATGTGCGTAGGTGTGTGAGTGAACATGATAGCGTCTAAATGTTGCATCCGATTGAATTTCGAAAAAAAAAAGTAAATACTTTTTTTTTACCCTTTTTTTAGTACGACAGGACTATTTCTTTGCGATTTTGCATTGTCGCACTTCCAGTATGCCAGGATGCCTGCCAATATCTAATTTTACCATCTAATTTCTTAAACTATCTTAAAATATTTAGAAATTTTATTGATAAACTCATCAACCGTGAAAATTCATTTTCAGTAGTTTGGAGTATAAGATTGATATTTTTCTTTTCTTGAATACCAACTATGCTAAAAAACACCAGAACCGGGAATTGAACCCAAGCCCTCCGCTTAACATGCGGATACTCTTCCACTGAGCCAGCCTGGCTGATAACCAGCTCGACATTTCCCACATAATAACCGTTATATCTGCGTTTGCAGATACAGTGACCTTGCCAACGGTTATTATGTGAGAAATGTCGTTGTCGAGTTTGTTATTAGCCAGGGTGGCTAATAAATTTTTTTTTTTTTTTTTTTAAGTTACAATGTTGCAATATATAAATTAATCCTGTCGTACTAAATTAAATTCTGTCAAAGATAGTTTTTTTTGTAAGTCCTTTTCTTTTTCGCTCTCTATGTAAAAAATGTACTTTAAAGAACCACCTCATAATCCTCTTTTAGAGTTGCCAACGTTCCAGGTTTTTTACTATCAATACTTTTTTTATTACAAATACCGCTTTATTTAAAAACAGAATTTCTGAGATTAAATAAATCGAAGATAATTTTAAGCTGATAGTGGCATAAAAAATTCCTGAGGTTTACCAAATCTGCTGATTAATTACTACCATGGGATAATAAATTTTTATTGCTTATATTTTTCAAAATTCATCTTAAGTAACTTTAAAAATATATATACATAAAATTTTGTTTATTTGTTTATTTAATAATGAGGTAAATACTGTGCTAAAAAAAAGCACAACTAATGTATGTTATATTGTTTTAATAAGGTTTTGTCTCTTCGGAAAATGTGCTCGTTGCCCTTGTGTTTTATAGGACTTAGTGGCTGAGTAGTTAGCACTCTGGGCTCAGTTACCAGGTTCCGTGTCCAAATACAGGTTCTGGCATGGAGATTCCTAGCGGTTCAAAACATACTTTAAACCGTAGGTCCCATTCTAATCAACATTAGTGGGCAGAAAATGATCGTAGAAGGTCAAACCAAATCTAAGAAAGCTATTTCTATAAAATGTAATTTCAGAAGTTTGTTACAGCTTAGTCATTACCGTATATGGCAGACTCATCATTTATGCATAGTTGTCAATTTTTCTGGTTTTTCCCGGAAGATGTATTTACTACAAATTTTTAAAAGAAATTTTTAATAACAGCTTTCTATTAATAATCTAGATTTAGTTGTATTGGAAAATACTGTTTAAAAAAAATAAAAATAAATAAAAAATAAAAGCAGTGGTGGTTATTCTTTAAAAAAAAAAAAAAAAAAAAAAAAAAAACCTGAAAGTTTGCAGTTATGTTTATGGTTCTATTGCAAAGATGCACAAGCGAATTTGAATACATTCCGGTCCATTTTAGAAATATACAGACATGGAGAGAAATGTTTAAATCCAAATATAATTATCACTTACATTTATTTACTGAATTATTCACTGACTCAGGTTTGTTTAGACCTCCTTTAGTTAGTCAGGATATGTTCAGAAAGTCGAAAAGAGTCACTCATATTTATTTATTTTTATTTTATTTTTATTTATTTATTTATTTATTTTTGTTGTTTTGAAAAAAATGATAATATTAAGAGAATTGAAGCTACCGACAATTTTTTCAATCAATATTTCTGAAAGTTCGACTTTTTATTTCAGAAAATACATATTTGTTGTTCTTTGTCGTAATCACACATATATTTACTTCAGTTTGGATTTTTAAAAAAAAAGGGAGGGGGAGAAAAGGAGAGAGAGAAGTTTATTATTATTATTTTATTTATTTTTATTTATTTATTTATTTTCGTGTAGCGTGTAAATTATTGCTTCATTTTTTTCACATTAAATAATTTTTAATAGGAATTTTTTTTTCTTAAATGTAAGTCAAAATATTAAAAAGAATTTATGCTATGAATGAAAGATGCTGAAAAAAATTCCCCTGTTTATTAAAATTTGCGTGAATTGGCTAAAATTATTTACGTTATAGACTGCATAATTGGAAGTACTTATATAGTTAATTCAACTTCTTAACAAACTCATTTTGGTAAATAAAATGCGTGTTTTAAAATTCGCTTCTATTTTAAGTAGAAATAACATAATTTTATTATACAATTTCTTTTGAATCCTTAAATAAATATTATGAAATTATTTCAGCATCCTGTGTGATTATATAAATGATAAATTTCGTCTATCTCATAAAAAACGTCATCTGAAGAATCAAAAGATTTAACAAAATAAATAACGCAGATTGTTAGTTTTTTTTAATTTTTTTTCCTTGAATTAAATTAGTAATCGTGATACGCTTAAATTGAATATAATCTATTTAAATTATCACACTGATCTTCAAAAATTAGGTAACATTTGATTTAATTTAATTTAATGACGCATGTACCATTGGTTATAAAATCGATTTAAAAAAAAAAAACATACATGGCAGTTGTAGAAAGTTTAAATTGGGTCCGTAATATTATATTTCTTAAGTTATCAAATCGATTTTTTCAAATGAAGTTTCTTCTTTTCATCTATAGAATATTTTTTTACAAAGTCTTGGCTTACTTTTCCTGTATTTTCTTTATTTGTTAGGACAGATTTTCGAAAATGTATTGTCTTCGCATTTCCACTCTGTACTACAAGTTTTGTAATTTTAATGGGTAACTAATAACGTCTCTTATTTTTTAATGTTTAGAAAAATATTTTATTTGGGTTTGACTGGTTATACAGTTTTATAAATATTTCTTTAATTAATTACATCTCCGTACAAATCTAAAATAAAAAATAAAAAGAGAATATGTAATCTTGCATAAATTAGCAACAAAAGCTGCAATAAATACGTCTAATATTATTTTCGGAAGTTACTGTGTTATTTCTATATATATATATTACTTTCAGCCGTAATTAATTGCTGCTTGTTATTAATTTAAAATAAAAATTTATAATGATATATAGACATTACAAAGAATAGTAGACGTTTTACACAATTCATTTTGTAAACCTGATAAATGAAATTTACGAAGTTCATCTTTCCGGAAAGTTTATCTACATTTATAAATATTATATATATGTGTTTGTGTGTGTGTATGCATGCATGCATACATGTATATATACACTGGTGGACAAAATTAAAGTAACAACCTGTTTTTTCGCTTTCTTCTTTTGCACATAATTTTTAAACAGTAAACATATAAACATAAAATTCGGATGGCCTGTGCCTTATCATATTATTAACCAAATTTTATGTAACCTTAGCATAAGAATAATTTTTAAGCTAACAAATATTCATTTTACTCTCAAAAGTAAGCTTTGGAAAAAATTAAAAGTTTCAATAATTTTTGGAAAGAACTTTAATAAAAAATGGTCATAAGGATCCCTTATACAGATAGGTAAAGATGCACAGCATCCATGTATTAGATTACAACCAAATCTTTTTATCTGTATTCACTTTTCTGTTTCTTATTTTGTCTTCTTTTTTTTCGCATGTGAATTGATTTTTAAAAATATACAAACAAACATGAACATTATATAAGATGTTCATTATAAAACTATTTATTGACATTTTTATTATTCTGGTGATGCTCATAGTTTACAAATTATTAATTATATTTTTTTAAAAAGTCCATTATAAAAGTAAAAGAAAAGTTAATACAGAAAGAAAAATCGAGATTTAGTTTAACATTTCAAGGCATGTTCGTCTTTACCTATCCTTAATACCACTTTTCATCAAGTGTTCTTTCCTAAAATTACTGAAATTTTTCCTTTATTCCAAAGCTTACTTTTGAGAGAAAAATGAATATTTATTAGATTAAACATTATTCTTATGCTAAAGTTACATAAAATTCGATTAATAATATGGTAACAAACAGTCCATCCAAAATTTATGTTCATATGTTTATCTGTTTAAAAATTATGTGCAAAAGAAGAGAACAAGAAAACAGGTTGTTGCTTTAATTTTGTCCGCCAGTGTACATAAACAATAGACATTTTTTATAATATATATTATCAAAACTGAAAATATGGATTACTTAAAAGCATTAAATGGGGAACTTTAGGCTTTTAAAACATTGGTTTCATGTAGAAAACATAGCATGAAAAATCATTATTTGCAAATATTTTGAAAACAAAAAGCATATAAATAAAAAATAAGTGATTTTTATTATTATTATTATTATTATTAAAACAAAAAAGATATGTCATGAAAAAATGTAAAGAAAAACTTTAATATTGTGTGCATTATATGTTGCAGTTTCAAAACCTATCCATTGTATCAATGGTTATCTTATAAATAAAGCAAAGAGTTTGTCGGGAACACATCCGGGTGGACCAATACTATTTTTTAAAAGAGCTCTAAAAACTGTTCATTTTTTGTGTGGACACTATATGCATCAAGTTATAAAGATATTACGTTGCAAAGTTTTCTTTTAAAATTAATTAAAATATGAAAATAAATATTAGTTATAATTTAATAGTTGCCAAAAAAAAAAAAAAAAAAAAAAAAAAACGAGTTCATTTTCTTTTAACATAAAAATAAATACATTTAATTAAACGTGATCATAAAAAAAATTGTAAAAAGTTAAATTATGCATCTCACAAAAATTGACGTTATTATCACTTTGAAATTTTCTACACATTGATAAAGTGCTAATGTTCTGTAGCTATAAGATTCAACAGAAAATTTAAAAACATGGTATATAAAAAGTTTTTTTTAATCTTATAATTATTTGTAATTTTGTTGTCATTTCGTCGATGAGTTTATATGGGTATCGCAAATGCATAAGTAAACATTTTGGTGAGAAACGTCGGAGCTACTTCAGTACCAAATTTCAAATTCCGCCAAGAGGTCCAAGGTCTTTCAGTGTTTTGCACAATTTTTCTAAATTTTTTTTAAATGCGAGTGGCAAAAAAAAGGAAAAGCATTTTTTTTTTTTTTTAATTGGTCTCATTATACAACACATCTCAATGTAAAATATTATGCGTTTTCCGTTCTGTTTATTATCAAAAAGAAAATGACTAATGCAGTTTTTTCTGTATTATTGACATTTCTATAAATTAAATTAAATTAAATTATCCAGTACCAAGACGTTGCGGTGAAGAAGTCCCTGCCGAAGTCAGCGAGAGCCCGAAGTGAAGATTTTAAACAATTTAAATGTATTTTTTTTTTCTTTTAGTTTTAATTTGTAGAACAGTATAAAAAATATTGATTCTTTTTTTAATTCACTTAAATATAGTGACCAGCAAAGCGGGCAAAGCCTGATAGTTCTAAATATAGCATCAGTAGACTTTTAACTGTCTTTAGTAAAACGATAGCAATATTTTGAAATTACAGAAATTACCTTTTGTGTACGATGTTAATTTTATACGCAGTTAAATTAGACTGACATAGGGGGATTTTTTTTTTTTTTTCTTTGTAAATTTTTATTTTTGTTGTATAATTTCGGATGCATTTTTTATTCGATTTTATTTAGTTTAGAATGTTGTTTTTTTGTTATGTGTAAGCCTCAAATCTAAGACTTTTTAACTTACCTCCTATCATACGATTGGCCTGAAATTTTACATGTATGTATATATTATACGCAGAAATGGAGTCTTTAATATATTTTGAAATAAAAACAAGCTTTCTTTCTTTCTTTCTTTTTTTAATTAATTAATTAATTTTAGAATAAAGAATAATTAAACAAGACGTAAACTTAAAAACATTTACAAGCATGTTTCTATTTCAGAGTGCTAAAACCCGGAAAATTTTTATGTGTGTGAAATATTTCTGGAAAAAAGAATATTATCATCGCGTACATAAAATAAAATTTCCAATTTTCTATGCTATACGATTTTTAGCATCTTTATCTTCAATTTATTGAAAACTTCATATGATAAACAGAAAAGTTTATCATTTTTTAAACAATTTTCTTTTTCATATTGAAATCACTTAAAGTTGTTCATTACTAAATAAATAAACAAAGGCAATATCATTATGAGAGAACTGTGTAATTAGAGAGTATCATTTGTGAACCTGAATTTAGGATTTAGAATATTTACCAAACTCAAAAAATCTGCTTAAACAAATCCATTAACACTTACGCTGGAGTTACCTTCAAAAATTTTTGTTAAAACAACAAAATTTTCGTTAATTTTTTTTTTTTTTTTTTTTTTTTTTTTGACATAGTCTCGCCTCAATACAAGAATAGAAATGAGTGCATCGCTTGCTCATTTGCTATTTACAGAGTGGGTCTGTGACGTAGTTTATCAAACTAGCCAGTGACTGAGTGACAGTAATTCTTTTTTCAACCACGTTCTTTTGTTTATATAACGCGAAATCAAAATATTTATAAACTATAACGGTTAAATAGAAAACCTCAAATTTAAAATCCGATTATTATCACACTAAAAATATTAATTAGAGATTTTTTTTTCTACATAAAAATGCTGAAGAAATTTGATATTCAATGTTGAAATGTTTCACATTTCATATCCCATTTACGTATAAAAATATAGCGTTCTCTTACAAGCATTTTTGATCTGAATACATTTAATAATGTGTACTGAGTAAAACAGAAAAAGAAAAATTATTCGAATAATTAGACAAAAACTATAGAAATGAAGAGATAATAACCTAATAGAGAAAAAAATATGTCTCTGATCCATTCAAAGCGAAAGAAGAAGTAAAAAAAAAAAAAAAATGAAAGGGAAACGCACCTCCAGGGTCATAGAGGAAAAAAAGTTAATTGGAAACGCAATTAGCTGTTAAAAAGTCAGCGGAACTTAAAATAAGAATCATAAAACATTAACAACCAAGTTGTAATATTCAGGTGTACGCCCCAGGTTAATAAGATCTCTGGGTTGAGTGATAAATCAAAATCAAAGTTTCACGAACTATTCTCTTATTTGTGCCACAGTAAACGAGATTGAAAAAAAAAAAAAAAAGCTGTCAGGTAGGTTAGTGAACCAAAATATGCGGCGATGAATGATATTGCCCTAACTGCATGAGAACAAAGAATGGAAAACAGACCTTCAGTGATCTAGACGATGAACCTGAAAGATAATTTTTTTGTTATCTGAGAGACGTGATTTACATATTGAATGCTATGTTTATGCCTGAAATACAATCTGAAAATATTCTAGACAAAATTTATTAAAATAGAAAAGCTAACAAAAACTAAGATTGAGGCACCAATGTTTATTATCGTATATGACATATACCAGATTCATTTGAGGTTTTCTTCTTTCCGATCCCATAATAAGCATTAGATTTAACTAATAAGTTTTAACTAATAATAAATTTTAACTAATTCAGTATGTAAATTGAAACGAATATTCAGTTAAAAATAAAAAGAACTAATAAACATAAACAAAATCAACATTTTTTTTTTTTTTTTTTTTTTTTTTAGTGTTTCATTTTTTTTTCCCTTTTTTACCAGGGAAAATTAAAAATAAAATAAAGATAATCGAGAACTGTAACGGCATGTTACGTCTTATTAAAGTTAAGATTTGTCTTCTACTGACTACTGGAAAGAACTGCTTTTATTTAATAGAAATATAGGAGGAAGAGAATGTATTTGCATTTAATATCACTTTAGGCAAGGGACAACTAGTTGTTTACGGCCTCTAACAATCCTATGCTCCGAAATCAGTTCATCAGATAATGTTGATCGTTAAAACAAAAATGCATAAAAGAATCGCTTTTCATTTTTAACACACTTTTATTAGCTTCACCTGTATGTATGTTTGTATGTATAATGTTTGTTTGTAACCGCTCTGGGAGCAAACAAAAAATCTATATTGTAAAAAAAGACTTTCCCTACGTGAACGCTGTGGCTGTGAGGTAAAGCTCCGCGCTACGAACCTAAAGGTCTAGCGTTCGAGCCCAGTCAGGGGAAATTTTTTTAAAATGGTTTTTGTTTAATTCTAAATTATTTTAATTAAAGATTTAAATGTATGTAAATATTATAGTGTGTCACTCACACGATTTTCTCTTATCCTGCATTCTAATACTAAGATAGATATTTTGTGATTTTTAGTTCACATTTCTATAAAAGCGTGTTCTTTAATTTTTTAAAACTATAATATTTCTTTTTTTTTTTAAATAAACTTGTGTAATATACTTGTAAATAATATGTTTTTATTATTTATTTATTTATTTACGGGAACGAAAAATAATTAATTTATGTATTTATTTGTTTGTTTTACAAACTTCTGCGTGTATCAGCAACTGATTTTCATTTTATGTTAAAACAAAAAATGATTTTCTCTCGTTTTTAAATTAACTTCTGTGTGTACTAGGAAACTATTTTCTTTTTATGATTGAAATCTTTATATATATATATACAAATCACCATCATCATCATCATCATCAATTTCAGCCTTTATCAATTCACTGCAGAATGAAGGCCTCTCCTAGGTGATTCCAAACTGCCTTGTTTTCTGCAATACTTCTCCATTCTGCTCGTCCAAACTTCGCAATTTCATCTCTCCAACGACACAGTGGTCTTTTCTTCGGTCTTGTCTTGGTATCCAAAATAAAACTGTAGTGGTCCATCTATCATAATTTCTTCTCGTAAGGTGCCCAGCCCAGCTACATTTTAACTTCTTGACTCTAGAAATAACATCAGTAACTTTGATTTGTTTCCTAATTCTTTCTGTCTCTTCGAGTGAGTCCTAACATGCATACCTCCATGCTTCTCTGGGTTGTTTTTTGTATAGCTTTACATGTCCAAGTTTCTGAAGCATAAGTTAAAACAGGCAAAATGCACTGATCAAAAACTTTTCCTTTGAAACAAATTGAGAGGTCGCTTTTGAATATAACGCTATATTTTTGAAAATTGTGCTATTTTAATATAGAGCTATAGCGAATGCTCTCCATGCAAGTTTAATTATGTTATTAATTTCTTCCATGATGTTCCCGTTCATTGTATGGACTTGTCCCAGATAAGTATAACTGCATACCGTTTCTAATTCGTCTATATCAACACTGATCTTCAATGGAGAAACAAAGAAATATGACATAACTTTTGTCTTGCTGAGGTTCATTTTCAATCCAGCAAGCTTGCTTTCTTTGTTTAATTCCTGAAGCATTTCTTGCAAATCCTCAATATATATATAAATGTTTTCGTATACCAACAAACTTTTTTTTTTTTTTTTTTTAATCCGCTAATTTAGAATTTGAAACTAGAATTATATCAGATGTCCATTTACTTTGCAATGAAAACGTCGAGTTTTATTATATATATAAAATCAACAATGTAACCAGGTAGATGATATTAATTAACTAAAAAACATTTGAAGTCATCCTCAGGAAGACCTCCAATACAGGTAGAAAAACACCAAGAAGTTTCAAGAACTACTAGAAAAAATAAAATGTAGCTTGGCTCTCTGCATCTTACCAAGAAAAAAAAAATCAACCATTGTATTTCTGAATGCAAAATGAAAAATTATTTAGATACAAAGAAAAAATTATAAAATTACCCAATAATATATAAACAAAAATAAATACCTATGAAAAAATTGTTAAAAAAAAAAAAAAAAAAAAAAAGTTTATCAAAAACGACAAAATTACAGGAATATAAAACAAACATCGTGAAACACGAAAAGAAAACTTTTTACAATATTTTAACAGTTATAAAAAGATTGTAAAAAACCTTTATCAAAATCGACAAAATTACACGAATAAAAAATAAACTCGGAGAAACACAAAAGGAAAAAGCATTTATAGTGTCTATGTATAGTCTGTTGTGTTTATTATCATAATCGAGATTCAAATATAAAAAGGTACTTTGATTTCTTTCTTTCTTTTTTTTTTTTTTTTTTTAAGTGTCCGTTTCGAAACAGTCGTCCGAAAAATATCCAGATTGAAGTCCAAATGTAAGGCGTTAGTTGTATCAGGCAACAGGGGCATGGGCACCAGACTTCTTGGGTGAGGAAGATGCTGCCAAAGGCAGCGGGAACCCGAAGCAAATTTTTGAGCGATTTTAATAGAATTTTTTAGTTTTTATTTATAAAGTGAAAATAATGATTCTTTACTATTATTATTATTTACTTAAATATAGTGACCAGCGAAGCGGGCAAAGCCTGCTAGTTATATATATATATATATATATATATATATATATATGAAAACCTTTTCAAACATTTCACATACACGACAATGCGAAAAAAACAGGAGACAGATCATGGTAATAATTATTAAGAAATTAAAATACAACCATAAAAAATGAAGATTACATATTAAAAAATAAATAATTTAACTAAAAGATGGTGTAATAAGAAAAATTCCTTAAATAAGTATGAAATAAAGATCCATAATTTCTTTAAGGGTACTAATGCTTTTTAGGGTGAAAAATAACATTGTTTCTGTGATGATGAAGGTGTTTTGGAAAAATTCTCGAGTTTTTTCATACTTATTTAAGGAATTTTCATTCTTTCACCACTTTTAAGTTAAATTATGAATTTTTCAATATATTATATTCAAGTATGGTTGTATTTTAAATTCTTAATAATTGTTTTCATGGTCTCTTTCCTGGTTTCTTTGCATTGTCGTGATGAAACATGATTTCATATTTTGACTTTCGAATCAGGCATTCTGAAATTGCGCTTTTAGTTCGAAGGTGTGCTTTTTTCTTTATATTTCTTTATGAATTATTTTCATTTTGAAAATTTTTCTTTCAAATATGAAACTTATCATTATAAAAATAATAATGTCTGCGTCATTTTATTGATAACGTTTCCTCAGTGTGCTGATGTTTGGCGATTTAAAAATTTTAATTACATATACACAATAAACACATTTGGATTCCTACCGCTTCTTTTTTATTACTTTTACACAGTATTTATGCATGGCAGCATTAGCTATTTTTATTATGCTACTTGGCTATTACTCGTTTTAAAAGTATTTCAATGCTAAAGATATAACAAAAAAGTAATACCATCTAGGTCAAGCGGTGAAACAAAGAATATGTTAAGGCTATCCAAACATCAGAACTTGTAGAGTGGGCACATAGTAATTACATGACAAAACAGCATCGCAAGACATGATTCCGGAATACCATTAGTTTATTTCATTTTGCATTTCTTTTATTTTTACAAAGCAATATCCGTAATACAAAGTGAACGAAAAATTATCCTTTATAGTTAGAAATGTATTTTTATAATGACGGTTTATGTCACAATTGGCTTACGCAATTTAACAAACTGCTTTTTTTTCTGATTTAAAAATAGTCCTTTTAGTTTTATAATTAGTTTTGCCAAATAGCGAAAATGTAATACAGTAAAAAATAAAGTACTAAATATAAAAACTATAAATGTAATGTCATTTTTGAAACAATTAACAAATCACGATTGATATTATGAAAAACGGCAGTTTTTCTAGTGACGCAAGCGCAAAAACAAACGAACGCCACGACACTCAGCGGAAACGGAAAAACGAACGAAAACTGCGACACTTATATATACAGGAATTTTAAGATCAAAGTAACCGCTGAAAGCCGACACTTAATATCTCAGGAAATATGGGAGGTTATGTTCTGATATTTCCAAAATAGACTTTCACCTTCTGTCTGATCCTACCCTGAAATCGCTACATTTCTGCGTGCAATATATTTCGAGATATGAATTGGCTCATTTAAGTTGTAAATGGGCGGCGTATGTAAGGAACAAATTTTTCTCGAATATGGCTCGAGCGAATTTAGTTTAATTTATATATGATATTAATCGCTTTTATCTGATGTGCCTGACATCTCCCTTTTCCATAGGAAAACTCTTGTTTTTTTTATAACTCAGTTTAAAAATCGAACTATTTTTTACTCCGAAAATACCGTGATGCGGCAGTTTCGCGGACGAATTTCTTCTCTTCCATCTGAAATACTGAATATCAAATAATCGTTTTGGCTCCATCTATCGGGAAGCGTCAAAATAAACACAAAAAATAAAAAAAAAATATTTTTCTTTTTTTAATATATATATTAAATGAGTTATTTATTTAGGCACTTGTATTTTATATGACATTTGTTTATCAAAAATATTCTTTGTTTTCATGCTGATACGTTGTTAACTTTCAAAATTGGTTCTATTTTAAAAGGTGATTGCAACAACAAAAAATTTTTCCTTTATTTTCATAAAAATGACAAATAATATGATAATCATATGCAAATATTTGTAATTTTTTCAAAATTAGGTGATAAATCACTTAAACTACGGATTGAAAAAATTCTTAAAACAGAATTTGAAAATAATTAATTTGCTCATTAAGTTTCTAGTATATATATAATATATAAATTACAAAATGTTAAGCTATAATAAAATTTTGAATAGATTAAGATTTTTTTTTAATTAAATTCATAACAAACTATACTACTTAAATATTTACCAGTATAAAATTTTCACTTTTTAAAGATTTTTCTATTATTATTTATTTTTCTCTTTTAAATTAAATCTATACCTAAAAAATTATAATAAGAAATAAATATAAATAAGAAATTTTTGTCATTTTTAAAATGTACTATATTATGCCTTTGTAATGTTGCATGTGTCCATCTTTTTTATCACTTTTTATAAAATTTTGAAATTTTATTTAGTTTGTTATTTTGTTCGAGTATGACCTATAAAACAACACTTTTAATACAGTGTTATAACTCATTACCATGCTCCTTTAATTTTGCGTTTTGATCAATAACCCCTAAAAAGTAATGATATCAATACAAAAAACCCTTAACGGGTTAAAAGTTTGTGACGCAGCACTGTACTTTATGGCTATAAGAATTAGAAATACGGGTCTTAAAAATAATGATATCAAATTTTCGGTGACGCTTTGATATTAATTAAATTATACATAGATTTTCTTATTTGAATTTGCTTTTTCCTTTTATTTATATTTACAGTGTAAACGTTATTTTCAACATAAAATAATATATAGCATTTACTCATTGATACCTTTCCATTCACATCTCTTATACTATGAAAGCATGTGTTTTAAAAGAAATTATATGAAATTCCAGTTACGCAGTGGTGTTACATTAAGTGATTTGTTTTTAAATTTCTCTGCAATTATTTTGTTTTGCATATTAAAGTATATGTGCACATTGAAATATTGCTTTTAATTTTCAAATACGCTGTCAAATATATCACTTTCATTAAGCTTATATTATGTACTGAAATATATTTATTTCAATGAATTATTCTATCTTTTGCGTCACGCCATCCAAAACTGTAAGTAAAATATATGGAAATGTTTACTTTGTGTCATTTCATCCAAATAAATTGAAAATGCATGCAAATAGATATCGTGATGCAAAGAAAAAAACTGTGAAATTTTTTTCAGTTTTGGATGGCGTGACGCAAAAGATAGAATAATTCATTGAAATAAATATATTTCAGTACATAATATAAGCTTAATGAAAGTGATATATTTGACAGCGTATTTGAAAATTAAAAGCAATATTTCAATGTGCACATATACTTTAATATGCAAAACAAAATAATTGCAGAGAAATTTAAAAACAAATCACTTAATGTAACACCACTGCGTTACTGGAATTTCATATAATTTCTTTTAAAACACATGCTTTCATAGTATAAGAGATGTGAATGGAAAGGTATCAATGAGTAAATGCTATATATTATTTTATGTTGAAAATAACGTTTACACTGTAAATATAAATAAAAGGAAAAAGCAAATTCAAATAAGAAAATCTATGTATAATTTAATTAATATCAAAGCGTCACTGAAAATTTGATATCATTATTTTCAAGACCCGTATTTCTAATTCTTATAGCCATAAAGTACAGTGCTGCGTCACAAATTTTTAACCCGTTAAGGGTTTTTTGTATTGATAGGATATACAGTGAATGTTACTTGACTGTATGTCCTTCTTAAACATCTATGAAAAGGATACTTCTCCATGTTAGCTCTGATTGCTGGTATCCACCCAATAGATGTTTCAGAATAGTGAAATAAAATTTTCCTGTGTATTAGCGTAGTGTTCCACTGTCACCCGATTCCGAACATTTTACTAGAAACAAAATAATTTATATGCATCTTCTGGTGGATTTCTAAGATGTTAAATTCTTTTATAAAACAAGAAAGAATTGCATTATATCAACACTTCGATGATTAATCGGGTCAGAATTTATCGCCTGTTCACATTTTTTCTTTTTTCTTTTCTTTTTTTTTTTTTTTTTTTTTAATGCCATCACATCTCGACGGGTTTTTTCAGTCACTAGAATAAGGAATGTTCAACAGTGATGACATTTTGGTCCAATTATATAGAGGTTTGTCATAAAAGTAAATTAGAATTTTAAAAATTAACTTTCTATAAATGCTGTTATAAAATGTATAAGAAATAAATCTAAAACATCACTCAGAGGAACAGTAAGAAAAACTACTGGCTTTGTTAACATACGAAAAATTGGAATACAGTGCGCATACGATCGCATGTTCTCTCTCTCTCTCTCTCTCTCTCTCTCTTTTTTTTTTTTTTTTTTTTTTTTTGTTGTTGTTGTTGTTGTTTGTTTAATAGCAATTTGATTTTGTCTACAATTGTATATTAAATTGTATATTCTATATTAGGAAAGAAATTCTTATTTGTTAAATCAGATATAAATGCATTTCCTATTTCACTTTATTACTTTCTTCTATATTAAATCGAAGAAAGTATTGGATTCGTGAAAATTTTCGAACTCGGGTTTTTGATGGATTTACACGTTTTGAGAGCTGTAGAACACGATTTGATAATTTTTAGAAAATGTCTGTCTGTCAGTCTGTCTGTGTGTGTGTGTGTGACAAAATTTTGTGGCAACTGTATCTCAGGAAATACTGCACAGAATTTAATACAAATTGCTATGTAGTTGCACCTTGACATAAATTAGTGACAATTAACTTTTAGGAAAAATTGTTTTACAGGTTACGTTGCCATCCCGCTTTATTTTAATTTTTAAGATGGTGATATAGGACAAAATTTTGTATAAATGTTCATAAAGAGAATTATATTTTAGTAATCATTATGAAATTTACAAGATTTATTTATAATAGAGATAGTCAACTGGGAAAAATTTTTTGTATGTGTAGGAGCCTCGCCAACCCCCCCCCTCGGGGGGGGGGGGGAGAGTACCCCCTCGAGGGGAGTAAATTTTCAAGATGGGTATCTTTCGAAAGGTCTCGTCAATACTTTTAAAACGAATGGTTGAACTATAAATCTGTGATAATTTAACACAAAGTTATCGATTTTTTTTTTACTTTTAACAAAAAAAAAAATAATAAAGTTTTTTTTTTTTTTTTTTTTTTTTTTTTTTTTTTTAACGAAATTTAACCACACTTGGTATTTAGTTCGACCCTGACATAAACTGGTGCTGATTAGATCTGGGGATCAATCGCTCAACAGGTGGCGCTGTGATCGTATTTTTTCTACATTTTTAACGTGGCAGTATAGGACAAAATTTCATATAAATGTACATAATGAGAGTTATTCTTAACCTGTGATTGTAAAATTAATATGAATTATTGATAATAGTAGTGGATAATTAGGAAAAAAAATTTTGTGCATGAGGGCGCATCGCTTCCCCCCCCCCCCCCTGGGGGAAAGTACCCCCCGGGTGGGAGGGTAAATTTTCAAGATGGGTATCTTTCGAAAGGTCTCGTCAATAACTTTAAAACGAATGGTTGAATTATAAATATGTGACAATTTAAAACAAAGTTATCGATTTTTTTTTTTACTTTTAACGAAAAAAAAAAAATCGTTTTTTTTTTTCTTTTAATATTGTTACTGAGTGAATTTGTATAGGAAATATAGAATAAAGTCTTGTGGTGGCCACAACATACTAGTTTTTCTTTGATTACGACAGCAAAAATCTTAATTTTAGTGATGCTACAGTCGGCAGCAAATTTATTGAAGGACGCATCCACACTTTATATATGTATATATATATATTTAGTTTGATCGCTAATTTTTATTATCACCTTACTTTTTTATAAACAGTATAAGACTAAGATCATAACTCGACAAATATTTACTTAACCAAATAGTACTACGTGCCCATCTTTAAAGTAGGAATTATCGCTAGTGCTTCAATAATTTTGCTGCCGACGGTATGATTAATATCTTAAATTCTTTTAATTAGCTTAGCCGATATTGCAAATTACAAATTCCAGTTTTTTTTTTTTTTTTTTTTTTTTTTTTTTATGAATCCGTTGGTTTAATTAACTTATCGATCGGACAATTAGATTTTTTTTAATTAACTAAAGTATGAAAAGCTGGTGGCAACAACACACAGACAAACAGAAGAAAATCTCTCTTAGCGAATCAACTTGCGTCCATCCACGGACTTACAGGAAAAAATTCTCTTAGCCATTTATATAGAGAGAGATAGAATGAAGTATTAAATTCGTTAAAATTTTTAACTTTCAGTTTTAGATGTATTTACATGATTTGTGAGATCCTGAACACAATTTCACTGCGTTTTGAGTAATCCTGAACACGATTTGATCATTTTTTATAAAAGTCTGTCTGTGTGCCTACGTATATGTAACAAAACTTTTATCATAGCTCTAGCTCAATAACTAATGCACAACATTTCACGTAAATGTTTGTGTAATTGCAGCTTAACATTAATTAGTGCTTATTAACATTTGTTTGAAATCTCCTAACAGCATAGCGCCTGCTATACTGCGATTTCTTCCAATAAAGGAAGAGCTACATCTCAGTTTTTATGATGTATAATTGAACAAAACTTAATATATGAGAGAGCTATTATGAAACATTATGCTTGTTTAATTTGGATGCATACAGCCAATAGGTGGCGTTGATATGCTGCAATTTCCCCCGTGAACGGGAAGATTATATTTTAAATTGTATTTTCTCTAATTGAACAAAGGTTGGTATTCGAGAGGGCCGTTATGAAACACTAGGCTCATTCAAATTGGGTGCAGATCAGACTATTGGTGATGCTGCCGTTATGCAGTTTAACCCGTGAAAAGGAAGGCTAAATTTCAACTTCTGTTGCATGTAAATGCACCAATTTTTATACGTGAGATAATCATGATAAAAACGAATTATGACTTATTTTGGATGTTTCTCGACCAACAAGTGCCCTTTTATTACGCACCTTCTATAATTTTTTACATAGCTATATCTCAGCACATGTTGATTAAAATTGCTGAAACTCCATATATAAAATCTTCATTATGAGATTAACCATGATTAAACTTTTGTTCATTTCAAACAGTAAGTGGTACTGTAATGATGCAGAAGAATGGCCACAACATACTAGTTATTGTTCTATAAATTATTATTTTATGACATAAAATAAAAATAAATAATTCTGAAAGAGTGTATATCAGTTTTAATAGCCCAACTAGACAAATGGCACGAAAATATTTAGATATATTTGTAGAATATTTAAATTATTTCTTTATTTAGGGTGAACGATCTGCTCCAGGATCACCATGGCCTTTACCAAAATCTTGGGATAAATCTGACAAAACGCTGACTTTGGACCCTGCACAGTTTTACATATCTTCTGCTGCATCTGATTGTGATGTCATCGATGAAGCTCTTCAGCGCTACAAAAAAATTATCGTCAAAGGATCGAAACACGAGGGTCTGCCTATATTGGAAGCACTTCAAGTAAAAGTGAAAAGCAACTACACCTGTGGCTATCCCAAGCATGATGATATTGAATCATGTTAGTATGCATTCATATATATATATATATATATATATATATATACATATATATTACAAAAAAGGGGATGTTTAAAAAAAAAATGAAAAATGATAATTTTTAACAAAATTCATTTCTCTTTCTCTTTTGCGAATTCAGACATATATATATATGTGAATATTATAAATAAAAGTAAGCTATATGAAAATGTTTAATAAGTTCGCTTTTGTATTAAAGATATTTTTAGTTTGAATACAAAAACGGTAAATAAGACTTCAATTTACATATTCATCACTAAAATTTAGTTTAAAGTTAAATTCATTGAATACGATTCATTTAATACGATATTAAAATGTTATCAAAACATTTTTCTCTGTTTCTCTTGTAATATTTGTTACAAGAAATATCTCATAAGAGTAAAATTTTTAAAATTACTTTTCTAGGTATTCAAAGGGTATTTTTTGATAAGTTCAGCAACAATCAGTTCGCATATGGTTTTACTTCTTCCAAAACAAGTAATGATAATAATGTTAATGATAAAAGAATTTTATTTATTTATTTATTTATTTAACCCAAAAACAACTTAAAAAAACTATTTACTTCAATGTCGCTGAAAAATATTTATTTATATCATAACGCCGGGAAATTCTGTCATGTGGTAATTATGCAACGGCCTGTAATTTTTAAGTATTTCAGCTTCGTAGCTCATTTCGTTGCTATGTGATATTGCAGCATAACACCTGCAATATCACACATTCTGATAAATATGTGGGAAATGTGGAGTTTTTGGAAATTTTTTTGAAGAGTTTCTCAGGGTACTCGTTTATTAAAAAAGGAATAATTTCAAAGAAATTGTAATAGTTTATGAAGTAGTGATAAAAAAAAAGGCAAAAAGAACAAAAGCTACTATTTCCAGAAGCAGTCGGATTTAAGAAGAAAAATGTTTAAAAAATTGATACTAAAAAAACTAATTTATTATTGTTTGAAACTAAATGGCTTTGCCATAATTGCCCCAGTGTTGAAGCAATTCTGATAGTTCTTTTTAACTTTTTCTAACAAAGTTTAAAAGTGTTTATGACTTTGATTCGTCTGTCTGTCGCGCTCTAACTCCCCTAAATATTCATAGGGTTTCTTGGAATCGAGGTGTGTCATTCAAGTTTATTGTGGGATGTTCCTCGTTCAAAATGAAGTAAATATCACGAATGGTTCGTTTACAGGGTCACTCGAAAGAATTCAAAAGCACTGCGTTGTATGAGAAGTATTTCAATAAAGTAGATTTTAATACCTTTATTTTGCACAAATCAAAATAAAATGGACATTTATTATTCATATGCACAAAAGAAATGCTGTTTATATATATATATATATAATAAAGTATGATTAGCATTGATATTTTCAGGACCACACAAAAGTATTCAGGTAAGTTAAAGACTATAATTGGAAACTGCTAAAATTGCATCTCCGTTTGTGTTAACAGTTTTTAACATTTTCCAACAATATTTAAATGTGATTATGAGTTGAATTATCTATCTGTCAGCCTATCTGTCCGCCTCTAGCTTCAGTAAATATTTTAAGAATATTTTCAAAATGATAAATGTTATTCAAGTTCACTCTAACATGTTCCCTATTCAAAATGGTATAAATAGCCCTGCCGGTTTCTGTACAGGAACACCCAAAGGAATATTACGTTCAATGAGGGGCATTTTTATAAATCATATTTTAATAAATTTGTACTGCACAAATCATAATAAAATTTATATTTATTTTTCAAATGCACAAAAAATGTTTCCTATAGAATGAAGTAGGATTAACGTTAGGATTTACAGGGCTACAATAAAATACTCAAATACATTAAGTGCTATAATTGGAAATTGCTGAAATTGCCTTTCTGTTTGTGTTAGGAGTTTTTAACACTTTCTAATAATAATTAAAAATTTTTATAAATTTAATTAGTTTTATCTGTCTGTCTTACTGTTCTCCTGTCTGTCTGTTGTGTGATCCCGTAGGCAAAGTACGTACTCGTACGAATACGTACAGTTTGAAAGTGTTAAAAATCTATGCCCATGACTTTTTCGTTTAAGTTTTAGCTTAGTTCTTAGTTGGCCAGGTGGAGTAAATGCATCGCATTAAGTCACCAGCGCTACCATGAAATCCATTTTGATCGTCGACAATCATTAAGTTATGGATTGACAAAACCTCAAGAATTCGTTTTGTATTTGATAATAGAAGTTATGCATTATAATGAAATTTCCTCATGATTAAATGGCGAATAACTATATGATACAAATCTAATGGTGAAATTTTAAGTTAGATTTTCAAATTCCTTTCCAATTTCTAATTCGAAAAACATTTTTTTTTTTTTTTTATGATGTGCATTTAATTGGATCTAAATATAATTAGTTATCAACTGATACTTTGTTTTAAATGGAAAATTAAGTTTTAAAACTGTTTAACGTTTCAATAATATTTATTTTAATTTTAATATAGATGTACTTGAAGTTCCTGAAAGTGGCACGGCTCAATTGGAAGCTGAAACAGTATGGGGTGCTCTTAGAGGTAAATTCAAGGAATTACGTGTTTAATTTTAATATATATATATATATATATATATATATGAATCTGTTTAATTTTACTAAAATATTTAAATTGTATTTCCTATTACAAAAAAAAAACCTTATTTTTCAGGTTTGGAAACGTTTAGTCAACTTATATATGAAGATGAAAACAATCATGTAAGAATATGGATCATTTAACTCTCAAATTTAGCTTATGTTTTATTTATTTTTATTTGTTTGTTCTATTCGTAATTTATTTTGTTTTCATATTTTTTTATTGAATAGAAGCTTTAAGCCAATCCTATCTGTTTTTATTAAAAGTAAACTTTTATTTTCTCTTTTTGAATTAGAATCACAAGTAAACCTTAACTTTTAATCAGGTTGGTTTCAATGGGAATTTATTTGAAATGATATTTGTTATTTATTTTCAAGATTAAAAATTGAAGTTTAGACAATCGTCCTTAGTCCGAACATCAACACACCAAGTTTTAAAAAAAAATAAATAAATAAATAAAAATAAAATATATAATTACCCGTTTTAATGTAAATACAGTTGAAAAATATTTTTATAATAATTAATCATTATATTTTTTTTCTACTTCTCTTTAAATTCAAATAGACGAAACATTACGATATTGTTACTCAGAAATTTTTAATTACTGTATCTATGTCTTTCTATCTTACAAAATAGAGTTTATAAGACTGTGGCAAATAAGTGAGACTAAGTGAATTAATTTTAATACTACTTTTAATAACAAAAGTTATCAATTACAGAGATTTTCTGTGCTTAACAATATTTCTTCTGTAGCTGAATTAAATATTTTTAAGAGCAGGTGAATCAGTATGTTTTTATAATTTTTTACTATAATGTTAAACAACCAAGTACTTACATCAGGTTATTGGTAATAATTTGGTTCTTGTACAAATAAATAGCGTTCGTCTTAAAAAAATATTAATAATAATAATATTTTTTGGTTTGGCTTAAAAGAAGCAAGCATCTTTCATAAACGTTTATTTTCCCCCATAAAATCCCTTCTTTTTCTATAATTTATGATCTGAGAAAAATAGAACAGATAATTAATATACGTAAATCTTAACTTCTACAGTGTACATGCTATTGCAAACGTCTTTTGAAAGCGAAAAAACTGATGTGTTTATGAAGGATTCCAATGCATGTTTCCTCATATCAGCTGTTAACCAGCGAACACCTGTCATGACGTCAGATGTGACGTAACTGTATTACGTAATCAACGGCGCATCTTCGCTCCCTGAGAGAGAGAAGTTTATATGAGTCTGTACGAGAAAGCTTTGCTAAGCGAGCGGCAAGAAATGCCAGCATTATGTTATTCTACTTTTCTATATATTATTAAATGTTGTGATTGTTCAAAAGACTCTGCTTTTCACTCTGTGGACCCATTTATACCAACAATGGTTATGGGCCCAGAGACACGCATCTTACTGCGGACTTTTTAAAAATTTAAATTAACATTCGTTAAAACGAAAGTGCGACTTACTGTTAAGCCTAAGGGCTGAAATCGAAAGTATTTTTGATTCTATTTTTATAAAGAAGCTACTATAGCTGATTAAATATGTCGCAAGTATTAAATATAGAAAAGCTATCCAAAAATAATTTTGACACCTGGAAGCTGCAGATAGAAGCTGTTTTAATCAAGAATGATCACTGGAGTTATGCTAACGGAACGAAAATTAAGCCCGATGAAGGCGCCGAAGGCGAAGAAAAATGGCTCGAAAATGATCTTAAAGCTAGAGCCGATTTAATCCTAGCAATTACCCCAAGTGAGTTGTGTCATATTAAACATTGTACAACCTCAAATGAAGTATGGAATAAATTAAAAGAAGTTTACGAATCGAGAGGACCGGCAAAGAAAGCCACCCTATTGAAGCAGCTACTCTTTAAGAAAATGTCTGATAGTGAAAATATGTGCGATCACTTAAATATTTTCTTTGATATAGTGGACAAGCTAAAAGAAATGGACATTCAAGTAGCCGAAGACCTATTATCAATTTTGCTCTTATACAGTATTCCTGACAGCTATGAAAATTTCAGGTGCGCCATAGAAGCAAGAGATGAATTGCCGCAGCCTGAAGCTCTGAAAATTAAAATGATGGAAGAATACGAGTCAAGAAAAAATAAAAAGCAGCAAGAATCATCAAATGCGTATTTTACAACTCACAAGAAAAATCTTCCTGAAAAGAACAAAAGAGAAATCTTAAAGCCTGTGCAGAACAAGAACACGTATGGCGAAAGAAATTATGCAATCTTCAAATGCAATTACTGTTCAAAAGTAGGGCATAAAGCCTCAGAATGCAGAAAGAAGATCTCAGACAGAAAATTCACTTCATCGAATAAATATAAAGATAGATCTTTTATGGTTGAAGATAGTACAGAGTTCACGATGGCAGCCAGTAACTCTTTCCAAGAACATTCCGAGTGGTGTCTCGATAGCGGTACGACATCCCATATGGCTAATGACAAGAATTTGTTTATAGATTTCGAACCTAGAATTGGATCATTTATAAAATTAGCTGTAGATGAAACAGCGGAGATCACAGGTGTTGGAACAGTCAAATTAAAAGTTCCCGGTAATCACGGTGTAACCAATTTAAAGTTAACAAATGTTTTGTGCGTTCCAAAATTAAAATGCAATTTAATGTCTATATAAAAAGCTACATCAAACAACTGCCGAGTTGTATTTACCGAAAAATGTGCAAAAATCACGGAGCAGGACGGCTCTCTGATTATAAGTGCTACGAGAAAAGGTGATTTATATTTTTTTCAGCCGCATGTGGATATCGCTGCATCAACTCAGGTAAGCAACTTTCATAAATGGCATTTAAAATTAGGACATTTAAATGAAAAAGATTTAAAATTATTAAAATCTGAAAATATGTTAAGAGATTTAAATTTTAATGAAAAAGATTCCTTAAAAGATTGTAAAGTATGTATTAGGTCTAAACAAACTGTGAAACCATTTTGTAAAGAAAACAAATTTCATAGTGATGAATTATTAGAAGTAGTTTATTCTGATTTATGTGGCCCTATAAATGTTAAATCCCATGGCGGATCACGTTATTTTATTACTTTTTTGGATGATAAATCTCGTTACATTGAAGTAAATTTTCTAAAAACAAAAGACGAAGCTAAGTACGCGTTCCGGAGATATAAAGCAGCAGTCGAAAATCGATTAGGAAAAAAAATTAAAATACTGCATACTGATAATGGATTGGAATATTGTGGCGAGGAATTCAATAAATATATTGAAGAATGCGGTATTAAACGCGAATTCTCAGCACCAATGACCCCTCAGCAAAATTCTAGAATTGAAAGACAAAATCGTACATTATGCGAAATGGCGAGGTGTTTATTAATGCAATCAAACCTTCCAAATACATTCTGGGCTGAAGCAGTAAATTGCGCTGCATATATTAGAAACAGGTGTCCCACTAAAGGAATTAAAGAAAATAAAACACCGTTCGAATTGTTTTTCGGTTATAAACCAACTGTTAACTATTTTAAAATTTTCGGACAGAAATGTTTTGTTCTAAATAAAAAATCAAAAGGGAAGTTTGAAGCTAGGTCACACGAACATATATTCGTTGGCTATTCAAATGAATCACGCGCTTACAGATTATGGAATAAGGATACTAGAAAAATTGTCATAAGTCGTGATGTTCGATTTATAGACGAATTTGAAATAAATGATTCAGCCACTACTGATCAATTAGAATTAATTTTTCCGTCTGAGAATAAATGCAATGATTGTAATATTAAAAATGAAACTCCTATTCCTACTCAAACCGCAAACAGGGGGGAAAACAGCGGATCGATTTCCTATCCCCCTGAATGCAACGGAGAGAGTTTCTCTTTTTGGAAAGGGGGGGAAGGCTCGCTTTCTGAAGGGGGGAACGTAGAAGATGTGAGTGGAGGGGAGGAGAGTGCTCACGATAAATGTAAACAAGAGAAAGGGATTGATAAAAACAATCCTATTTTTAAACGCGGTCCAGGCCGACCTAAAAAAAGTAAAAGTTGGAACTTTCAAAACTCTCATAAGGAATGTATTACAGATACGAAATATAAAGATGAAACTTCTCAATTAGCTGATAACTCATTTAATGAAATTAATCCCAGCGTAATCGACGCGTTAAATGGAGAGTATGCTAAAAATTGGGAGAACGCGATGAAATTAGAATATGATTCTTTAGTTAAGCAAAACGCTTGGGAAATTGTAGATAGACCAAAAGATAAAAAGGTAATTGGGTGTAAATGGGTTTTAAAAACAAAATTTAAACCAAATGGTCAAATTGAAAAATTTAAGGCCAGATTGGTTGCCAAAGGGTGTTCACAGAAACAAGGTATAGATTTTGAGGAAAATTTTTCACCAGTAGCCAGATTAAGTTCTATAAGAACTGCAATCGCGTATGCTATCCAGAATGGTTTCACAGCATACCAGTTAGATTTCATTATGGCATATGTTAACGGAACGTTACATGAAGAAATTTATATGGAGCTTCCTGAATTTTTTGAAAATGATATACATGAAAATAAAGTGTGTTTATTAAAGAAGTCTTTGTATGGACTTCAGTCAGGAAGACAGTGGTTTAGGAAATTAGATGAGAAATTGAGAAAAATGAAATTTAACCCTTTGAATTCCGACAAATGTGTCTATTACTCAAAATATCCTTTTGATGCTATTATAATCGTCTATGTCGACGATTTAATTTGTCTCACTAAAAGTGAAGAGCACTATTTTGATATAAGAAATAAATTAGCAGAATCTTTCAAAATGAAAGATATGGGCCTTCTGCATTATTGCTTAGGCATTGAATTTAATCAAGATAGGGACAGCATCACTATAACACAAAAGAAATACATTGAAGATTTATTAAATAAATTTAATATGGAAGATTCTAGAGTGGTGAATACACCTTTAGATAACAGTGTAAAATTAACTAAACAAATGTGTCCAAATACAGAAGAAGAGAAATCATATATGTCAAAAATTCCTTATAGACAATTAATTGGTTCTCTTATGTATCTGTCGGTTGCTACTAGACCAGATATCACCCATGCTGTAAATTATTTAAGTCAGTTTAATAACAATCCAGGAAAACCTCACTGGATAGCTGCTAAAAGAATACTAAGGTATCTCAATGGCACTAGAAATTTAGGAATTGTGTATTACAGAGACGATAAACCATTGACAGCATTTGTTGATGCCGATTGGGCATCGGATATAAATGATAGAAAATCATATACAGGATACGTCTTTAAATATGCCGGTGGACCTATTTCTTGGGAATCTAGAAAGCAGCGAACCGTTGCTCTATCCACAACAGAATCTGAATATATGTCTCTGTCTGAATCCGCAAAAGAGACAATTCATGTTAGAAATTTCTTAAAAGAATTGGATCCTGAAATTGTATCAAGTCCTACTGCAATCATGTGCGACAATCAATCTGCACTGAGATTAGTAAAAAATCCTGTTCATCACAATCGATCTAAGCACATTGACATTCGTCATCATTTTGTGCGAGAAGTTTACAATAATAAACTAATTGACATTAAATATATTTCATCAGATGAACAACCTGCAGATATTTTAACAAAAAGTTTAAATGCATATAAACATGAAAAATGTTGTGATATTATAGGACTTAATACTCAGGACTGATGAACTTAAAAATATATATATATTTAAACTGTGTTTTCATTAAGAAATTAACTGCTTATATTTTACGTATTTTATTTTATAATATTAACCATAATTATTTGCTTATAATTCTATTTCTTTACTAACACTTTTCTTATTTTAAGTAACTCTTGCATAAAAATAATTTTCTGTAATTTTTAATATGCTATTATAATGCATAAATATGTTTTATTTTCGAAACATTTATTGAAAAAGGGGGAAATGAAGGATTCCAATGCATGTTTCCTCATATCAGCTGTTAACCAGCGAACACCTGTCATGACGTCAGATGTGACGTAACTGTATTACGTAATCAACGGCGCATCTTCGCTCCCTGAGAGAGAGAAGTTTATATGAGTCTGTACGAGAAAGCTTTGCTAAGCGAGCGGCAAGAAATGCCAGCATTATGTTATTCTACTTTTCTATATATTATTAAATGTTGTGATTGTTCAAAAGACTCTGCTTTTCACTCTGTGGACCCATTTATACCAACAGTTTATAAAAAAGCTTTGCGAATACCCATTTTATTATAGTCTTTACTTATAGGCACTTTACTTATTTGATAAATACTGCTCTTTAAACCTTGCCACAATAACATAGTATACATATATTTACTTTTCAGTTGCTCATAAATGCTACAAGAATCAACGATGAGCCTCGCTACAAATACAGAGGAATGTTGTTGGATACATCTAGGCATTACCAACCAATCAAGACGCTCAAGAAGAACCTGGTATGCATAGATATTATATTAATACACCATATAGAAAATGTCGACAGGTTTCATAAAAATATCATTATGGGCTCTATAATTAGCTTCTTTTGAAATGTATTTTTGGTCCTTATGAATATAATTTTCGTAAATATCTCCAAAAGAGAAAGTCACAGAAAGACTAAAAAAAGGTGTGCATAACTAGATGTTATAACAAACCTATATACCAATTTTCAAACTCTTATTAAGATCAAACGTGCAGGCGTTCAACTAGACATCATGACAGTCACAAATAAAAATTTGCAACATTCTACGATCATTTGTATTTGAGCTATGCGAGATACAAAATTCATTCGGGCGAGATACAAAATAAAAATCGGGTTGCAATACTTCCTTATACTTTATATAAGGAAGTAATAAATTGATATGAAACAGTTCATGTTTTGGGTTTGTCAAAATTTGAGATAAAAATAACTTTTAAAAGAAACAAACTAAAACAAATTAGTATTTTTGAATACTAATTACAAGTATAAATCTGATTTTTATGAAATCCTTTCTGTAGGTTTTAATTTATTTTTATAGGTTTTCTTTATAGCGTATTTCTTTTTCGAAAAAATATTATTTGGGTCGTTTACGATGTTTTGAACATTAATATGTAATCTTTACATACAAGTATACAATGCATGTTTCGAAAATATATTTGTTTAATAAGGACACATTTTTTAATAATTTGAAATTTAAAAAGTTCCTTTGGAAATAAAATGTATACCGAAATTCTCGTGTCGAATTATGAAGAATAAAACCTTTGTAAACAGACACTTTAAATTTCAAAAACACGCAATTGTTTTTTACTTCCATTACCCTACTACCGTAGGTAATGGAAGTATTGTATTCGGTCTGAAAATTCGATATCGGGTTTTCACCTGATTTACACGTTTTAAGGTCCCCTGAGTCCAAAAAAGTGGTTTTTGGCAATTGGTCAGTGTGTATGTATGTGTGTGTGTGTGTGTGTATGTATGTGGAGAATCTTCTGGCTATTATAGCTCAGAAACTAATAAAGATAGAGCTACGAAACTTTAGAATTGAAATACGTCTGGCCTACAGATGAAATTTCCAAATTTTGGTGAAAATTGAAAAACCGGAAGTTGGACATCGGAAACCGGAAGTGGGTCCGTAAGTCCGTATCTCAAAAACGGCTCTAACGATTTTGTTCAAACTTGCTATATAAACACTCTATTAGATGTCCTTTCGAATGATATAGTTGGTTAGTTCAGGAAAATTGATAGGCGTCCTGTATAAATAGCTCAATTTCAATCCTCGCAAAGGCGTTCCTTTAAAAACGGTTGTACGGATTTTTTTCAAACTCGCCATTTTAACTCACTTTTAAATATGCTTTTGTATGTAATTATTGTTTTCCTGTCAATAGTTGAGTTTAACCGGAAGTGGGACTTCGGAAACCGGAAGTGGGACCGTAAGTCCGTATCTCAAAAACGGCTCTAACGATTTTCTTCAAACTTGCTATATAAACACTCTATTAGATTTCCTTTCGAATGATATAGTTGGTTAGTTCAGGAAAATTGATAGGCGTCCTGCATAAATAGCTCAATTTCAGGCTTTGCAAAGGTGTTCCTTTAAAAACGGTTGTACGGATTTTTTTCAAACTCGCCATATTAACTCACTTTTAGATATCCTTTTGTATGTAATTATTGTTTTCCAGTCAATAATTGATTTTTTGTAAAAGTTGGTATCTCAAAAACGGCTCTAACGATTTTCTCTTTAGGTAACTTTCGTGTTTTCTGATCACATTATCTCTCAAAAATGCATATAATACGTGTAATAGTGGGTAATGGAAGTCGTGTGGTTGTTCACACCAGATTTTTTTCTTTGGGATCGAAACGATTAAGCACGCACGACTCTTTATCAGGAAGAGAGAGAGAGAGATAGTGGGTATATCTTCAGGTTAAATTTTTGGTTGCATCATTTTTTCAAATGACACTTCATGAAATTTCTGGGCTTTAGTATCGAAATGATTTTCCCGTTTTTCACGAAATTTTATTAAATCTCGACGTTGAACAAGGTTATATCTCCCGGACGGGAATTTTCAGAAAATCAGCCCAAACTGCTTAGTTAGATATGATATTCTTATAATTCATTTAATTATATCTTAAAC